>JAOVYU010000002.1:11589802-11617145 GCA_025674565.1 Synodontis membranacea | reverse complement strand
AAATTGTAGTTTTTGTGTTTACCTGTGGGGGGCAGTGTCGAGCACTGGATATGAAAGCCCTAACCCTACTTTTTTCCACATGTCCCTATATATAGCATGTAGGATCATGGGATATATTCGGTCCTCCAAGGCGTAAAATGAACGTGGAGAAAACGCACTGACAGCGTTTTCCTTGCGTTCGTTGGGCTTTTGACGGCAAGAAAAAGCTGCATGCAACGTTTTTTTTGACGCCGTATAAACGCGCAGCCGGACAAACGCACGTCACAGACGCCCGTGTGAACACTCTCATTAACTCCTATGTGTAGAAAACCCTTGGCGCTTCATCCGCGCTCACCGGAGGCTAAAAACGCCAGAAAAACGCCTGATTTTAACGCCCGTGTGAACAAGGCCTTATACTGTTCCAAGAGTATTAATTTACTCAAACTCGAAATGAAATATTCTAATAATTTGACATGTTTTTATTTGAATTTTTGACCTGCAGGCCATAATTATTAAAATCAAAATAGATACATACTATACATTTACGCATATACATAAATACATTTTAGTTTAAATCTAATGAGTCTAGAACATATTACATTTTCACCTTTTTAAATAACTGATGGAAAATTTTTCATAATATAAATTTTTTTGAGATGCATTAGTACGTGACCCACCACAGAGGAATTTAAAAAATCTCTGAATAAAGAAATAGTTTGCTGGTTATCTGGCTAGCAAAGGCACCTCACAGCAAACAAGGCCACCTCCACATTCAGTTCACCCGTCATTATTGTTGTTTTGAAAGTAATGCCGGCGTGCTCAGGATATTCGGATTTCCAACATGTTAACGTTGTTCTAGACTTTGACGGCTTTGCTTGTTCAGTGTAAACAATCAAATCTGCCGTAATGACGCTTCTTAATGGCAATAACACGGGATCTTTGTTTAAAAGTGGCCACTGCTTCCTATCCACATTGCATGTGAATAAACCAAGCAAAAGCAGTTAATACAAGTCATGATCAGTTCTAAAAAGGAACCCATAACTAAGATTTAATCTATTACAACTAATAAAACAAGTTTGCTGTATTATCGATTTAGTGGTGCTACTTTCGTAAGTGGGGTGAGAATGTTCCTGTTGACTCCGTGTGGTTGTTGTTGTGGCAGCACTCTCTCTCACCTCACAGTGGTTGTCCAGTTTGGTCATGGAGATGTCCAGGCCCTGGTGCTTGTCTTTGAGTTGGTCAAAGCGTGCCTGCCAGCGGTTCAGCTCCAGTTGCGACTCGTTCAGGGAAGTCTTTAACTCCTTGGTCTGAAGCTGCAGCCCATCATACTCCTGACGCAAGTGTGCATGTTTTTGCGACAGTCTGCAAACACAAAGCCAGCTCATGAACAGATTTACATGCACCAAATACAAGGGTCGATTTAATTTACACATTCTATTTGTCAATAAAATAATATACTGGCACAGAAAAGACTAAAACTACTTTCACACTAGCAACAAAGTGACAGGCAAAATGACACTCATCCTCAATCCTATACATCTATAGGACACAATCCTATACATCTGGCTCAGTTAATTCCTCAGACTAATCCTATGGGGCATGTGGTCCAATAATTTCAGTTTCTCTCTTACAAATGTATTTCCTGCTGGCAAACTAGTTCCCATTTACAGTCTGATGTGCAAAAAAATGGAAGAAAAACATGTAACCATGGGTTCATCTTATCCTGTCATATCTCATCTCATTATATATGTACAGAAATATCACCAAAAAAAAAAAAAGCTTGATTAAAAAGACAGATTGCTTGCATTGCTAATATGAGAATGAACCTAGGACAAGGTCTGGCACATTAAATGTAAACAACCAACCACTTCTGACAAAAATGAGCTATTTATTTATTTAAACTGCAAAATATAGTACTAATTGCTTAATCTGCTGCATATAGAAACAAACGCATGTAAAAAAACAAAAAGGAACTGATAAAAAGGAATATGGACTGCAGGACTGTGACATCACTGAAATGTACTGCATGTCACAATATAAAAACAAAGAGGCACAGGGTAAATAGTTTCCCCAGTGCCTGGCTTCTAACCCTCGATAGAGTCAGCTGGACGACAAGGACCTACAAAACTTGTGTACCATAATTGCGATACTCAGAGTTACTATATAGCTTTTATACGTGACACTTTATTTGATTTGTAAAACTTTGACCATGGTATAGTTGTTGAATGGGGCAAAAATCTACAAAGCAGTTGTTCCTTATTTCAGACAGGTCACAATGGTTTGAACTGACATGAAGGCCACCTCAAGTACTCACTTTTTACAACTATGGCGAGCAGAAAAGTATTTCAATGCCAACACACTGAACCTTGATGCAGGTGGCTACAATAGTAAAAGATCTCACTGGTTTCCATGTACAGTACTGTGCAAAAGTCTTAGGCATCCTATTTTTTTGCGTACAAATAGTGTTAGAAATTTCATTTTATGAATTCTGCCTTATTGATTCAGTACAAAAATTCATATTCCCAAACAGTACTTTTCCAAAAAAATAATAACAATAATAATAATTGTAAGCATAAAAATGTTTGTATGTCAGTAAAGAAAGCAACATATGTAAGAGACCACTTTTTAGACACAAAACGCATAATGAAGGCTCCTGCAAAAAGGGAAGCAACTATGATAGTCAAAATCTCCAGTAGAACTGTGTCAGTTTCTCCAGGATGCTCAGGAAAACATACCAACTCATGTCCTAACAAAACTGCACAATTTGTATCTGGAACTACGATTTAAAAAAAAAAAAAAAAGGCAAGGGGTCATCACAATAAATATTGACTTCGTTAATTATTTGAAGTCACCATTACTCTACATCATTTCATTGCATGTGCCTAAGACTTTTGCACAGTACTGTACATCCTGATGCTTGATGTTTAGACTATTTGATGCTCTGACCTGTATCTGCTGCCACTTCAGCAACTGACCGTACAAGTACATGCATGTGCAGATACACAGGTGTTCCATAAAAAGTGGTGGGCGAGTGCGCAATAAACAGACAGCGCACGTCCACAACCGACAACAGTAGCGCCTGCTACACGTCTACAAGAGACTAGGTTAGGGTGGGAAGGGCTAATACCATAAAGCGGTAATAGAGTTTCACCAGCAGAGGGCAGCATCAGGTGCCTAACAAACCATCAGCATCATGTCATGCTTGTTGTGTCACCCTGAGATCAGTGTGTTTAATGTGTGTGTGTGTGTGTGTGTTTGAACATATTTGTAGAGCCCGACCTGTCCATCTCCTCTCTCAGGGTGCGATTCTCTGCCATAATCTGAGTGTTCTTACGAATCTCCTCCCCCAAACTCTCCTTCTCTCTCTGTAGAGATGCCTCCAGCTCATCCACAGCATCCTTCTGTTTTAAAAGCAGCGCATACCTGCACAAACACACATTACAAACAGCTTAATATGGACAACACATGCTCATGGACCATGTAACAAGAATACCAGTGAAGATACTAATCATACATCTCCACAGTAAGGCAATGGGAAGTATTACTGTGGGGGTGGAGCGATCCATGAAATATTGAGTGCGTGTGACATGTGGTGTATAGAATAAGGAATGGTATCCCATCAGGCTTTTGATGCTCCTAGACGGCTGCTATTACAGCTGATTGGCCACGTGACAGCTGTCTGCTTTAACTTCAAGCCCTAGGCCTCTAGAGACCCACTACTGCATTATTCATGAGTGCTTGTGCGTCTTTCCAAGTCTGACTAAACACTGGTCTGCTTTTCACAGCAAGTCTATAAACATTAGAGGCAAGTTTCCACAGAGAACAATGGAAAAAAGGAACACAACAGGCATATGTGCGTCCACACGTGCTCGTTAATGAATACTGCGTGTCATGACTTAAAAATAAGGAGGCACATGGAAGAGAGTTTCCAACAGAGTCAGCTGGTCAACAAGCACCTACATAACATGTTCCATAATTGTGATACTCTAACATCTGTATATGCCACTTCTCAGATAAAGGACTTGGACAGTAGCATGGAGGTTGGTTCCAGATGGGCTGGTTTCAGTATTTCAGATACTTCACACTCACACACTTGTGTGGACCTTCCATTGACAATTACTAATGCAGCTTACTAACGGACCTAAACCTGACCCCAACCTCAGTAAAGAAAAAGAAACTTTTTGGCTCTTATCTGTTTCTCATTTTGTTTACACACACACACACACACACACACACACACACACACACACACACACACACACACACACACACTTTCTATGCGAGGACCATCCACATGTCCCCACATGGCTAAAATAGTCAGATCTTACTATCCTTGTGAGGGTATCTGGTCCTCATAAGTGTATAAAAACACACATACACATGCACCGAGTGTTAAAGAAGCTTATAATGGTCTCTGTTTCAACTGAGCTTAATTATCTTGCTCCTAATGCAAAGAAAACTGGTTTACAGTATAAGGCTACGTTCACACCGCCAGGCTCAAGTGACTCAAGACCAATTTTTTTTTTTGAGATGTGATCTTTTCAGGGCTGTATATTATAAATCAGATTTGATATTTTCAAATCAGGCTAATATTTTCAAATCAGATTTGAGTCACTTTCTTATGTGGTCCTAAATCCAATTCGTGGCCATGTGACACAGAATGTGAGATCAGAATTCATGTGGCTTTTTGAATATATGCATGTACAGTAATGAGCGCTGAACCAGCACAGTGTTCAGTTGACTTGTGTCACCTATAGAGATACGCTAATTAGTGGATGTGTGTTAGATTTTAAATCCAAACTTTAAATCTAACACACAAGGTTTAATTCTTAGGGTTAAGGATAGGGTTAGATGAAGGACTATGGCTAAGATCGAGTCTATTCTCTGTAATCGGTAGCACTTCTTCCTGCTGCGGTAGCATAAATAGATGCGTTCTCATTACAGTTAGATACAGATGACTGGTAATTATGAATGTGAACCATCAAGATAAGTAAATCCTATCTGAGCAAAAATCTGAATTGAACAATGAGTCTTTTAATGTGAAGATAGCCTAATGAGATTTTACACAATCACAACAGTGATTTTATAAATGCTTTCACTGGAGTTTATAGAGTTCTCTACATGAGCACACACAGACAGACGTGTGCCTTGTCTTTTAGTCATTTTTTTGAGATACTTAGAACGTATGTTTAAACCCCGAAAGTCACATTACTTAATGTGCTTGAGCTTTGACCGATCATTGCCATATTGTTCTACTAGCAGTCCTCCTGGCTCACAGCCACAGTGGCGTCTGTCTAGACAACACACACATCCTTACTCTCATGCTACATACCGGCAAAACACATACACAGGGTGCATGTGTACTTGGTACCCAAGAACAGGAAAGGTCATGGACAACTTCCTGATCATCTAATTTATATAAATATACAATACACACAGCATACAGTACAGATCTGGTCACCAACACTGAACTAGCATTAGAATGGGACTGACTTGCTCTCCAGACTGCAGTGTTCCTGCTCCAACGCTCTCTGGCTGCTCTTCAAGGCAGTGTGCTGGGTGATGAGCTGATCATATTCGGCTGCCTGCCTCTCATGGACGCTGAGCAAGCGCTCGTGGTCCTGACTGACGCTGTCACGTCTGGCCCGGGCCTCCTCATGCTGCCTCTTCAGAACCTCAGCCTCTGCCTCCAGAGTCTGCAGCTGAGCCTGCAGGGTCGTGTACTGGGCAGTCAGAGATGAGTTCTGAGATTTCAGTGTAGAGTTCTCTACCTGAACACACAAATACACAAAGACACAAATTAATTCCTTGTGCGCAATGCATGTTTTAGGCACCCTATGTATTTAGTACCCCGTTTATCTTGCTATAGATACGCATTTTATAAATTCTGCAATTCTGAATCAGTACAGAAAACCCTAGAAAAAAAGATTACTTTTCCAAAACATTATTTGTATTTGAAATGTTTGCATGTCAGTAAAGAAAGCAACATATTAAATAAGAGACCACTTTTCAGATAGAACATAATGAAGGCTGCAATACTATTCAAAAAATAATAATTTAGAAAATTTTTATTTAAAATAAAAAACAAAAAAAAGAAGAAGAAGAAGAAGCAAGTGCAAGAAAGTCTCTAGAAGATCTGTTCCAGATTCTCCAAGATGCTCAGTAAAACTTACCAGTTCATTTCCTTATAAACCTGAACAAACTGTGCCTGGGACTACTATTTAAGGAAAGAAGCAAAATGTCATCCCACCATATACTGACTTGTGTTAGTTTTCTTTTAAGCAGAAAGATGTAATTTAATTACTTTTCAATTCATTATCTTTACAGCATCTCATTGTACGTGCCTAAGAATTTTGGACAGTACTGTATATACTGTATATACTGTAGATGTACAATATTTTTTGGCTGTTTATTGGAGGCATAAGGCTTTATATTTCTTAATGTTAACCTTGCATGTTGATTTTTTTTTTTTTTTTTTTTTATCATTTACCAACCTGCCTTTGAGATCCTGAGGTTTGGATTAAGTGACTAGTCAAATAGACTATTAAAACTATTAACTACTAAACTACTACTAAAAAAAAAAAAAAAAAAAAAAAAAAAAACCCAAATCAATAGTGACTTCTCATTTTTCACTACAAAATTCAAAAATGTAGATTTCAATAGCACAGATTATAATTTTCTTTCAATATGACCCCGGATTGTTTTTTAAAATATATCATTAGCCATCATGAAAAGGTATATTGTATCTGATTTTTTTATTTTTTTTTTTATCAAATGTTTGTCTCTCCCTCATCCCTTCATTAATGGCTCCTGACTGGCACAACAGAAAAGCCTTCGCCCCATCATCTGGACACGTGATGGCACGCCATCCGTGGCCAGGAGCCCAAGAGAGCGAAACTGGCCATGCTCTCAGGACTGGGGGAAGGCATACTCTCACTCCCCTACCTATGACGTAGACACTAATCATGATTGAGCAGTAGTTTGAAAAGATGCAGCCCGCTGGCTTCTCCTCGAATGAAGCATGTAATATCTATCGCCCTCCCTGACTGGCAGCAATCGTGTAATGATGGACAGCTGTAATTGCTAAAACTTGCAATGAATAAATTAGGGAGAAAGTTGGAGGGGAGCGGGATTAAGGCATTCTTCGTTTGCCTTAGGAAGACATGAATTAAAAAAATAAATAAAAATAGAAGACAGAAACCTGCATATATTAAGAACCCAAGACTCTGCATATTTCAGTTAGATTTTTGTGCCAACAAGTGAACGTTTTTAAAAAATCCAATCACGAAAGGATTATGTGCAACACACACGGACATAACTGATATGTCAGTCCGCCAGACGAGAATTTCACAAGATTTTATTGGCATCGGCTCATATAGTGAAGCATGCAATAAATTTATAAACCTGCTGATAGTACATACTGTAAAGCAGCCTTAATCCACAAACTACTGCTTTATGCTGTTGTGCTTGTTTTCGTACCTGGAGTTTGGCGGTGTCTTTGTGAAGCGCAGTGTTTTGCTCCTGCAGCATTGTGGCTTGTTTTTGCAGAGCCAGTGTCTGAGCATTCAGCTGTGTGTTCTGGGAGTCCAGCTGCTTCAGGTGCTCTTTCAACAGATGCTTCTCCGTCTGCAGGGATGCATTCTGCGAAACAAACACTGAGGTCAGCATACCTAGCGGAATGCATCCAGACAGAGGCATCCAAGTCAATCAGAAGAAAAACAGGACAGAAACGATAACGCACGTTCTTCTCCACGTCGATCAGCCGATCTTTGAGTTTAACCAGCTCGGCTGTGATTTCTCTCTGCTCCGTCTCCCATTTCTCTTGGCTGGTACCAGACCTGCCCTGCTCCACAGCCTTCTGAGATATTTCAGAGTGGGCAGCCTCCTCCTCCTGTCTCTGCCTCAAGGCTTCCAGTGTCTTCTTCACCTGGAGAGGATGAGCACAACGTAACATGAGAGGAGATGAATAAAGAGTACTACAAAGAGTAAGTCTCAGATAATTAATGTGTGTGGGTGGGTGTGTATTAACGGTCTTACTGATGTGAGCTCTGTACGTAGTTGCTGGTTCAAGCTGCTGCTCTCCTCTAGGCGTGACTCCAGGCCCTGAATCTTTTCCTCCTTCAGCTCCAGGGAATTCTTCAGCGCTGACTCAATTTTTGTCTCCAGGATCCTATATTTACTGAAGGGTCAGTGAAGGATTTCAGTGAGATGAACAAAATCCATAAACAGACTGGAATTGCTCATCATTGGTCATTTATAGCTGCTCAATTTACTACTACAACAATAGAGAGCCCATGCAAGAGTAATCTAATATAGCACTCATAAGCAATGCACGCAGGCAACACGCATTACGAACAGCTAATGGAATGTGAATGGTAGTAGGAAAATACTTAGCAGATTAAATTTCAGTAAGTGCTAAGGAACTGTTGAGAAATGTCACTGTCCAGGCTTGTTAATCCTTTCTGATCACATTTTCCAAAACAGCAACCAAAAAAAAAAAAAAAAAAAACACAGAAGGAAAGTGAGATAGTGAGACAGTCAGAGACAGAGAAAGAGAGATGTAGAGACAGACGGTGAGAGAGAAAATACATAATCCAGCACAAAGAGGGAACTCCTCCCCCGAGACAACTCTCTAGGGTACATTCCAAACAAAACTAATAAAAGAGCGGTGTGGTTTCTAGTGTGGAGTGTTAGTCTCAGCTACTTTCACATGAAAAAACTTTATATACGCTCTTCTGGACACAGCCACGAACTCCACTCCAGCTAGGACGAGAGCTGACATGCACTGATGTAGATTGTGCAACCAGAGAAAAGAAGGGCTAAAACTGAATACTTAAAAGCACACAGTAGAGATAAAGAGATAAAAAAAAATGCTCTAGCTTCAGCTAAGTTAGTGCACAGTTAGATCCACTTCATCACTTCAACTCACCCCCTCCATCTGTTAGAAGCGTTCATAAAATAGATTAAGACATACCATGATGCATCTCATCTCATCCACATGTACTACTTGGAAACTACTTAGAAGTTTCAAGAAACAGTAACAAATTTGCTTAAACCCTTTCAGCAACATGCAAGGAAATAAGCTAATTGGCCAGTGTGTGGAAATTTTGCCACATTACTCTAAAAAAAAAAAAAACAATGGAGAGGAAATGCAAAATTGAAGTTGATATAAACATTTGTAAGTATACAAAGCATGTAAAGCAAGTGTTATTTTATTAAGGAAAAAAAAAAAACCCCAGCACATCAAGCTCCAAAATCCAGGCTCCAAAACACTGTTTTGTCAGGGAAAGGGGGTGAGGGCCTCAAACTGCCACATATAATCATTTCTTATTCAGAAAGCAGTGTTTGTATTTAAAACAAATTTTAGGGCGCTTTTCACACTTGATTTGAATTCTTGAGGCTGTACCAAAGACTGACTCTGGCCTCGCTTCTGCTACGCACAAAATGTTGGCACAGTGAAAGACAGCGGGCACATTCCCGTCATTGTCCTTAAGTTTATTTACATCTACATTTACTTAGTTGATTAAGTAATCAATGAGTTTGTGGTTGGTGTATTGGTATGTGGATGAAGACTTTCAGCAGATTACCATTAACATTTTGAGTTGTCACTTGCGTCTTTCTTTGCTTGTTTTACTTAGTACACAAACATGCTTTTATGTAAGGCATAACATGCCTTTCATAACCATTGTAAAATAGGAAGCAATGTGAAAATTCAACCCTTTACAGTTCTTAAGGGCCAACCCTGTAATCAGTCATTTTCACACATGCTGTGGTCTGTACCAGAGTTCATTTGACACGAACATCATTACTCATCATTACTTCCTGGGACCTTTGAGACTGTACACAAGCTCACTTTAACGAACATCCAAGTATTTGCAGAAAACTCTTGGTGTAATCTTTAATGAGGCACGGTTGTACTTACTTGTCCTCGCAGCTGTGCTCTTCCTGCAGTAGTCTCTCTCGGTTCAGGCCAATCTTCTCCAGTTCATGACTGAGCTTCTCTAGCTCATTACACTGCTGCTGCACCCTCAGCTTCTCATTCACCAGCTCCTACAGCAATCACACAGCATGGGGTTAACACAGTTTACTAAAGATTTTGTGACAAAAAGCTGTCTTTACTAAAAGACCTTCAGTACCTCTCGGAGCGTGGCTAAGGTCTTCTTGTCGATGGTGACCTGTTTCTGCAGATCTTTGTTCTCTTTCTCCATATCCTTGACTCTACTGGAAACCTCCTGGAGCCGTGCGAGCTCCCTGTTCTTGGCCGTTCCCTCTTTCTCCATGCTGCTCAGTTTAAGTGAGCTCTCCTCGAGTGCAGATTCCCTCACATCCAATTGCTGCCTCAGCCTCCGTGCTTCCCTTTCCAGCTGCTTTCTTTCTTTCTCAGCTTGGCACAGCTCCTGTTCCACTTTCCGCCGATCCTTCTCTGCCTCCTCAGCACGTCTCGCCACCTTCCGCAGCTCCTCCAGCTCATGCCGCAGTTCCTCGCTCTGGGCCTCGGCCTCGTGCACTTCATTCTTGAGGTCCTGGATTTTGGTGCTGCTACTTTCCAGGCTCTGTTGGAGCCTCTGGTTCTCTTTGTCAAGGCTGCTGCAGTTTATCTCCAGTCTTTCGATACGCTTGGCCTGGGATCGGAGCTCAGCAACAGTGCCCCGAAGCTCCATGTTCTCATTTACCAGCTTCCGGTGCTCCTTCTCCAGCAGAGTCAGACGCATACTGTCACTCTGTAGCTCTTCTGTTTCCTTCTTCAGCCCCCGGTTTTCCTTCTCCAGGAAGTTGTTCTTGCACTGCAAGGCTTCTAGCTGCTCTTCGGCCACTTTGAGCGAGGTCACTCCATCCTGAAGTTGCTTCTGAGTGCACTCTAAGCTCTTTACCTTTCTCTGCAGCTCCTTGGCACATTCATGCTCACCCTCCAATTGCTTGGTGAGCTGCTGCTTCTCGTGCTCAAGCTGCACCAGCTGACTCCCTGTGTCTGAGATCTTCTGGTGGAGGATACGATTCTCTGTTTCCACATCACGCACGCGTGCCTCACTATCCTCCTGGGCACGTTTCTGCAGGGAATTCACAGTCTGGCTCAAGTGCTCCTTCTCTCGCTCCAGCTCGGAGATCTGACACATACACAATCTGTATTAGTGCACAGAATACCTGAGGTTAATTCTGCCACCTTAATTGCAGTAAGGGCCAAAGGCTGTACCTGTTTACCCTTTTCCGCCCTAAGGGTTTCCACATCTTTCTCCAGTCTCTGCTTTTCCTTGATGAGCTCTTCTCCAAGATTCTCCATGTCCTTTATGGTCTGCTTCTCCTGGTCCAGTTGAGTCTGCAGTCTCTCAAGCTGAGAACCGACCATAAATCTCTTAATAGGGACAAAAACCTAAAGAGTAAAGCACTAGTGAGAGTTAGGAAAGGCGAAGTGTACCTTCTTGCTGAGACCCTGGTTCTCCCTCTCCAGCTCCATGGTGTGGAGCTGACGCTCTTCGAGGCGGAGTGTGGCCTCACGCAGGTTCTGGATGGTGCTCTGCAGGCTCTGGTTCTCTTTTTCCATCTTCAGAAGCCGACTGGATGCTGACTCATTCATCTCAACCACAAATGACTTGCTTACTGCACATGGAGAGAGGGGGCCAACAAACCATTCGGCACTGAGAAATCTCAGAAATATGCTCAGTTTTGCATAATAGACTGAAATATACAAGACTGGTTCTAAATTACAAAATATGTTAAGTAAGGAATAGAACACAATGCTGTTGCAGAAATATAACCAATATAATAGAATGGTGTGATTTTTCCCACATCCCGGACTTGCTCCCGTTCGCTCATACTTCATCTTGTTCCCAAAGACTACACATTTACTTAATTAACGGACAAATCATAATTTGATTCATCAGTTGTTTGATCATCATGGAAAGTCCACGAAATGCACTTGAATTATTATACTTGTCTCAACTTTAGTTCTGACTTTTGTGTCACGGGTGTTTCTTTAATGACCATTTTCCTTGTTATGTTACATTAAAGCCTCCTACACATAAGTACCTTAGTGAATTTAATAAAGGAGTTATTAAATTCACTAATGGAAAAAAACGTATTTTAAGTAAACGACTTAATTTTTTACAGATTTTTATAAATAACAGATTTAGACTGACCTAATGTCATATTGAAACATTCCTGAAAGAGGTTCATGTCATGAACAAGACACACAGATTTTGGACAAACATTTTAGACGTTCCATCCCACCAGTACAGTTCCAGAGATTTGTAGACTCTATGCCAAGATGCAAGCTGATCTGTTCTCCCAAGCTTAGCAAAGTACATTTCATTGTTTTTTTTTTCCTTTACTTGTCATTTCCTTTAATATGTTGAGCTGCATTCCAAATGCTTCGGTTTCCTGTTGCAAAACCTTGGTAAAGTTGCTTTATTACTAATTCATTATTAATAATGATTTAATACATGTGAAATCTGGGTGGTATATTTTACTGTCGAGTGTATTGGAGAAAAAAAAAAAAAAAGAAAACAAATTCTATAGTGTGTTCTGTATCTCAGACTGACCATCGTTGACCTCATTGTTCTTAGCCAGCTGCTCTAGCTCCCAGCCCAAGTGAGCAGACTCATTCATGCTCTGCTTCTGGGAAATCTCCAGCATCATGTTCTCCTCCAGCAGCTCCTCTAGACGCTTCTTATCACTGTCCCGGTCCTGGACAAGAAACCCAACACATAAAAAGAGGGAACATCAGCACACTTTCAGTCCTGTCCTCTCTCTGCGCCAAAATCTTTATATTCCTAGCCATGCATACAATTTCCATATCATGCAGTTTGGAGCGCAGATGCAGGTTTTCCTTTTCCAGTTCATGTAGTTTGTCACAGCGCTCCCTAGCTGTGCCCAGCTGCTCCTCCAGCATGGCCTTTGTCTCTAACAGGGTCATATTGTCCTCTCTCAGCTCCTGGGGATTCAGAAAAGAGAGTTCGGAGATTCAGAACGGGAAAGATAAAAACAGACAGGGAATGATGAGAACATACAGACGAACAGAGAAGGCCTGCCAGTGACAGCTGTGGAGTCCAGAGGAGCCATATGCTTTACGCTTGGCTAATGGAGCCAGCAGGGATCTGGCATTCCACTAGCACATACGTCAAAACATGCAGGCAAGTTACAAAGGCTGGAGCACAGCATACCTAAGGAAGGTGAGGATTTTTTTCTGAGGCACAATATGGTTACCTCCATGCGGGCCTTGTAGAAGTGGACATCATGCAGTTTCTCTTTGAAGCGAGCAAGTTCTGTTTCAAGTCGATCCACTTTGCCTGCACGCTCTCTCAGAGCATCCACCTCGTCACGATAAGCACGTACCGACCGCGCCTCCGCCAAAAGCTGCATGTTCTGCACATAAAACAAGTTCCGAGTGGGTACATACACAAACAAATGGTCTCTTCAAGACTATAAGCTTAAGACTGAACTTATAGCTATGCCAATTTTGAAAGCTGGATCAACTGATTATGATTAAAGCAGCACTTTGTTATTCTATAGGTCTAGAGGCAAGTTTGTTTTTACTCCACCTTTATGATTTATCTGTGCCTCTCACCTTTAAACTTTCATACAGCCTACAGGACTTCATGATTATTCAGAGGTGTTGTACATACTGTAGAGTAAGTTATAACAGGGAGTGTGGAACATGCAGAACACACTGACCTCCTGTTTCAGTTTCTGCATCTCTGCATCCAGACGCTCCAGTTCATTCTTTGTATCAATCAGCTGCTCGGTCTTCTCTTCTCTGTGCACAAAATTAGGATCGCAATTTTAATAAACCCTTTACGCTGATACAATGTGCAAATGTGGCCGAGTTCTCTACTGGAATAAACAAATCGTGAAGTGGTGTAGTGGGAATAGGACACACAGGTAGCAATCGTTTACCTGGGAGGCAAAAAAATTATAATAATCCAGAATTTTACCACAAAAGCGATAGTGCTCATTCTCATGTTTTCCATCCATGTCTATGCAAGATTCTCGTTATTGTTATATCTCAAGAGCAAGCAGTTGAAAGAGTGAAGATTTTGTATACAATTTTTTACTGTGACCTGCAGTCGATTACATTTTGGAATTTATCCAAACAGGGTTAAGGTCAAAGCAAGGTCAGATGTCTGAATTATTCCAATAGATCCCTTCCTCTTTGAAGCACATTTTATGGCTATTTCTGCCATGCACAGTAGCAACAAGAAGGATTTAGACTGGAAGATTCCCTGCTGATGCCAATGGTGTCGACTTATAGTTGTTTTTCCAGATGTGAGCCCAAAAAACGGAAGGAACTTCAAAATCATAGTTTTCCATTAGCTCCCATATTGTCATAAAGGGTTTTTCTTTCCTTGGGCTGCAGCGTTTGACACATTATCATTATTAAGTCTTGAGTTTGACACATTATCATTATGATTACTTTCTTGCTTGATTCCACCCTCTCGTTCCTATAGGTAAGCAAAATCCCTCAGAACAAACACACCCGGACCAATCTAGTAACTTCTACTAACAAGCTAACGTCTTTATGATGTGACTGGCTGTGCTCCACACCCAACCAATCAAAATCCTTTCTTGTACATCCATCAAAGAAGCCTTTAAGTCTTGTATACGTAGCAAGGGCACGTTGTTGGATTTTTTTTGTGTGTGTGTGTGTGTGTGTGTGTGTGTGTGTGTGTGTGTGTGTGTGTGTGTGTGTGTGTGTGACTGCTATGTCTAAACTCTAGATGTTGGCACCACTGTGGTCATTCTCTGTGTCAGCATTGAAAGTCTCCGACTTCTGAAGACTTCTGCAAGCTTGTCACTGCTAACTGGTATTCCAGACACAATCCTAATTAAGCATTTCACACAATTTAAGCCTTCAGAACTATGCTTATGAGATATGTAAGTACAAGGACATTTAGGCCAGTGCAAACGGCTAGACTGAGAGTTCTCATTACATACAGTTCTTGGCGGGAACGACGCAGTTTGGCCTTCGTGTCGGCAAGCTCCACTGCCAGGTGCTGGCGTTCTTCTTTGGTGAGTATTGAGGGCTGAGAGGACTGATCAGTACTGGAGCAGATTACGGAGCTAGGAAGTTGCTGCGACTGCAAGTAATCTCTCTCCTGAGTCAGCTCCAAGATCACCTAACAAAAATAAATACATTTAAAAAAACAAAAAAAAAACAACAACCCAGAGATCTCAGATTCAAGCACGGTTTGCTGTTAATCCCGTACCTGTACTCTGCACATGTTCTCCTATATAAAGCAAATAAAAGTCCAGTGCTCAGTTTGAGAGTGGAAGTGAGCTTGCATACCTCTGAGCACTCGTCACGCTCATCAACGAGCTTGCGTAGGTGAAAGGCCATGGTACGAGACAGTGGGTCCAGGTCCTCCGGCGGCAGCTCCCCCACCTCCATCCACTGCATGTCCAGAACATTCTCCTGGTTGTGGGTCACCTACGTGGAAAGATGATTATACTCTTGCAGATGTCCTCGCTTTAGGTGAAACGCTGGAAGGTTAACCATTTTCACTCACCTCCTGGATATGGCAGACTATAGCTGCCTGGGTTTCGATGTCTAGCAGCTTAATCTTCTCAATGATTTCCTCTTTACGCTCACACTTCAGAAAGAGAGAAAGAAAGTGAAAGAGAAACACATGAGCAAAGCTACCCAAAGACAAATTCAGGTTCTACTAAGCATTTTCAATATTTTACAAAAAAAAAAAAAAAAGAATCAGCCAACAGCAGGGATTTGACGATGACCATGATCAACAAGACATTAAGAAATTAAGATTTTTTGTTTGTTATACTATGACAGTGAAGCATGTGAGTAGGATAAAGCATGGGGTAGAAGCAGTGCAGGCAGAGCACAGGATAAACGTGAATAATAAAATGAGCACTGAAGTGTGATACACCACACACGTGCATGCTGTTTACCCTCTCTCCAGCAAACAGGAAAAACCTGTGGAATCAGAACGGGAGCGAGAGAGGAGGAGTGGGGGAACAAAAGCGTTTGTGTTTGGAAGAAGATATAAAAAGACAGAACTACAGTAAGCAAGAAGTTACAGGGTAGGAAGACAACGGCATGCATGTGACAAAAGAGGGTTGTATAGAAACATCAGTTGAGACAGAGGTTTAACTAGATTTTTGAGACACTCTGATAAATCAGCACATTTCTTTTTGAAAAGAAGAGGCATGTTCAGACATGGTGATTTTACTGCTACATACTGTAGGCGTGAAAGCTAAAGGCTCAGCTTACCTGAACGGCACAACCCAGGAGCAGCAGCAAAAGCCTCTTCATCTCCTCCATGCTCTTGCCTATGAAATGTACAAAATTTTCAGCATCACTTATCTGTACATAATTTGATAAAAATGGAATCGACTCTAAATAAGAACTAGTTAGCTAGACTCAGACCAAGGATTGCCATATCAAGTCATCTGAATTCTTATTCATTTTTGTTCTTAACCTTCATTCATATGCTATATGCCATATATTTTAGTAAGCCATCATTAGTGGTCAAGCTCAAACATGGCTTTCTGGAGGAAGGTGTTCACTCTGCAGCCTGCTTTTTTTTCTTCTTCTTTTTTTTTTAAAAATAAATTCTGCCATGTATTTTAATAAGAACAGCAGGGTGTGGTTTTTTTTTTGTTGTTTTGTTTTGGGGTTTTTTTTTTGCTTGCCTAGACAGTATTACAGCAAAAATTTGCTAAAACAAATAATGTGTGCATGCATGTGTATCTAAAACCAGTGCCCTGGATCAACACTCTGGGGAGAACAGGAGGGAGTTGTCATGGAGTCCCCGTGCCCTTCCCAACTGTCCTCAGAGAGGAAAGGAGAAGCTCTTTGCAACAAAGCCAAACCACTTTTACTTCATCCGGCGACTGTAGCAGCTTTCTATGGATGTTAATTTCCCTAAACATGCTCATCTTCTCCACTTCTTACTTGCTGAAACATATTTTCCCCTAAAACCCAGAATGTGTGTTATTAGGCAAAATACCTGACCACCAGGCTGTCTGTGCAATTTGCCTTTTCAAGCTGGTTCAGACATGATCCGGCTTGGACTGTGCCAGTTAAACAACTGCTGAGAGCAAAGGAAACTGCTAGAGGAGATGGTTATTTTGATCGCCTGCAGGAACCTACATGCAAATCTAGTGTGCATCAGATCAGCAGGCCAAAACACAGCCTATCAGGAAGCTCCAAAGAAACACAAACACAAACAAGAGACAAGCTGCCCCATGTCATCCTGCAGGCTGTACCAAAAGGGCTCTCCTTTCTAATCTTTCAATGTCTAAAAAAAATGCCCGAAAAATGGTGAATGCTATCATAAAACAGAACAGGAATTCTTGAGAACCATTAAGCCTGTCTTCAGCGGATATGCACAACGGACTCTCCCTGTCGCTCTCTGGGTTGTGTGTCCTGCTCCTGTCAGCGCTCAGCTGGGGCCGCTTCCTCTAGTCTTTTCCTCTTCCTCCAGACATCACAGGCTGAAAACATGTGCTTTCTACCACTAATGTGAAGGTGAGGACTGGACTGTCGGTGTGGGGATATGTGGAGGAATGAGGATATTGCACAAGGCTACCCTTGCATAAAATAAATTAAGAATGAAAGCTCTCTATTTCTCTCTCCTTCCTTTTTTTGAACTATACTGGATTTTTGTACAAGGTGACACTTAAAGGCCATGACATCACAGTATTGTAGTATAATGATACTTATTTCAAAGTACATAATTCTTGGCATGTTTAAAATATATTCCCATTATCAGTCTCACAAATATCTGTCACGTTTCAAATGATAGAGCAAAGATAAGCTGCCGACACTGAAAAAACTCATTTTATTACCTGACAGTGGGTCCTTGGCGATGGTTAGAACGTTGGGCAACGTCATCAGAACAAGCTGCTGGAGATTTTCCTGCATCATAAAAGGGGAGCAAGAGAGAAATTAACTCAAATACAGAAAATCCTGCTTAACATCAAAGAGCTACAATACACACGACCTCAACAAACAACTAAAGGTGATGTCAAGTAGCTGATCTGTTACAACAGTTTTATCACCATTTACTGAGGGAGGTCATTTTAGGGCAGGGAGAGGACACCCCCAGTAACAAAAGCATCAATCAGTCCATGCTGAACCAGGCTGAAAAATACAGACTGGGGTCATAAATCAGGATGAACAGTAAGGTGGGAATGGAAAAATCAGCTTTGCAGACTAACAGGAAAGCATGTTGGAAACGGCAGACATTAACACACCATGTGGGGCGTTTTTGGAATTAACACAGTTCAAAAGTTCAAGCCTGGGGTGATGGAGACAGGATAGGCAGGGCTGTATTCTCGCACAACACAAGCCTGGAATAACGCGCCCTTCATATGAACATATCTGAAGATTTCAACATCAGCAAAAAAAAAAAAAAAAAAAAGTTTTGGATAAGCAGTTCGGTCTAAACAGAATAAACCATAGCTACAACTTTAAGAATGGGAGATTTTTCTGAACAGACTATATTTATATTTTTAAAGCCAGGTGTCTGGCATTACTAGTGCATCTCAAAAAAAAAAAAAAAAAATAGAATATCCATTATATATTGAAAGTTTCATATATTCTAGACGCATTGCACATAAACTAAAATGTGTCGAGCATTTTTCTATTTCCATTTGCATAATTATGGTATACATCTCAAATTATTACAATATTTCACCTTGAGTAAATTATTACTCAAACGGAATAAATACTGTGCATCTCCCGGTTTAGTTCGGTACAGGAAAGCACTATCATGGGGAAGACTGCTGACCTGACAGTTGAGAAATTCAAACTCAACACAGCATCTACAAGAGACTTTAGAGCACTTCATGCTTCCATCTGCTGACAAGATTAAAGGAGATGCTGATGAGTTTTTCCAGCATGACTTGGCACCTGCCCACAGTGCCAAAACTACTACCAAATGGTTTCATGTGCTCAAACTACTAGCAGTGCTTTGCTGACCATGATATTCCTGTGCTTGACGGCCAATTACTGTAGCTAGCCAAACATGAAACCCACAAAGAATCTTCAAAGGAAGATGAGAAACACTGGACCCAAAATACAGAAAGCTGATATCAAAGTAAACTATGCAAAGTAAGCTGATCTCCTCCATGCCACGCCGTACTGACGCAGTAATTCTTGGTAAAGCAACCACAAGCAAGTAATTTTTGATTGTAAAATTTATATTCTTCTCAGACATATGACATTTCTGTATTGTAAATATGTTTTTGACATATGTTAGGAAATACTCTAATATTTGAAATACTGGATTTCTGATTTTCCTGAGCTGTAGGCATAATCATCACAATGTAGACAAAAAAAAGGCTTGAAATATTTCACTTTACTTGCAGTGAATATGAAATATATGAAGGCTTCGAGATGCACTAGTACATGTGACCTTCCTATGTGCAATTGTAGAACATGAATGTGTAATGTGTATTGTAAGTATGCTTCTATATAAATATATTGTACACATACACAGATGACGTATAGAAGTTAAATATGAATATGCAAATTGCTTAATAGACTTGCATTTATGATATTCCAGTTTCCATGGGGGGGGGGGGGTGGCTGGTAATGCCCTCCATCCCAGTCATAACAATTACCAAAAATCTAACATACCAAAAATGTTTTTTATTTTCAAGAAAGTCGGAGTGCTCTTGCAGGTTTGCGTGCACACGTTTGCCATGTGATCCAACCTCAAGGACAATGGCCTCCGTAGCAACTGAACTCAACACTCAGGGTACACAGAAGACAAGACCTGACCAGTTCATATGACCTACGCCCTCAATTTCAACATATACACCAAGATAGGGACAGTTATACAGGTGGTATGTACTTGGAGATATTATCATCTACAGTACAGGGGTGTTTGGAAGACCACACAGAACAAGCTAAACTCAAATGTGGATTTTTCAAAAGTCTTGGTTGACATGGTATTTTCCCACATAATCAACATTTCATTCAGTCCAAAGGTAACAATCTACATCCTGAACACAGCACTGGATTGCAGCTATACATCTACAATTTTGCTAAGCTCTCCTCTGGTCATGTGACTCCTACAGAGCATTTCATTTACACTGCAGCTAAGGTGTATTTAAGCCCACTCAGGTACTCAGGGTTAAAGTGGTGTGGGTGTGACACACATTATGCCAAGTCTATGCCTCTGATCTAGCAGTAAAAGGGTTATGACATTTTTAAACTGCTGTGCCTTGGATGAAGAACACATTTCCTCACAAAGCCAAAGAAGACACCATCATTATATTTACTTGACAATGCGGCTAGAAAATGTTGTAAAAACTTTAATTTCAAATAATCGGGAAACGCTTACAGCCCCAACCCATAATGAAAGCTAAATTATATGAGCACCTGGGACAGGGTAAGACCACATAGTGTGCTGCTGTGGGTTGTTACGGTGTCGTGGTTTCACGGTTAGTCCCAGTGTAGGATTGCCTCACGGCAGATGTTTTCAAGACGTTGATTAAAATGCGTTTCCGTCCATTATCGTGTTCTCGTTCTTTCTTTATTTTTAAAAGCAGATTAAGTTCCCTACTCAAGTCGTTCTCATCCCTTTCTATTGAAGAAGAACAATTTGATTCTTTTGTTGCTTTGGATAATGGTGCATATACAAGGATATAAGAGACTTTCACAGAGTTTGCAATAAAATTTCACCCTTTAGTTTTGTTTTTTTGATACTGTGAAACTCCTCTTTTTATGTGACATCCTTCCATGACAATTTCAAACTGTAACACCTCGGAGGCTTAGACGCTCCAATTGCTCTCAGATAAGAATATAAGTTATGCTAATTGCTAAACGATAGATAGATAGATTGATTGATAGATCGATCGATCAGCGGATCAGATCAGATCGGAAAACGTCATCTCAGTAGTGATACCGAATTTTAGGCTAAATATTCCGCCAATAGCGATACTAAGTGGTGTATTTGTGCAGCTTCATATCCTGTGACATCATTGTAAATCTCTGACCTCCCTGCCTTCCCCCAGCTGACAGCTTAATCTGGTCCTGAGATGAACGAGTCCCTCAGGAGGGCTTTGTGCCCAGGGGACTTATGGAAGGACCACTCTCTCTGATCACAATGCACGTTCCTGAGCTGAGGCCCAGGCCTGGCTTTGCCATTGTGCCCATTTACTACCGCGGCCACACATTAAACCTTCCCTACTCCTCAGATACCACACACAGACACACACATCAAACTTTTCAAAACCTTGTACTCTTATTAACTATAAACATACACATGCAACAGCTTGATTACTGTTCTGAAAACAGTATTCCCTTCTGTCTGTGTCACAGGGATGTCTCTACTACTGGATTCGTCTTTTTATTCACTTTTTAATCTGGTAATAGATTTTATTTTCATCGTTCATTTCAGATTACTACTGATACTATATACTAGTTCATGTTTTCATTATACATTGTGCATGTATAAGGTTAATACACAGGTCACTCTTCATGGTCCTTGCAAATACATTTGGTTATAATTGCTTTACCGGGATGAGGATCAGCAGATCTTATTTCTGTGCTTAGACACTCAGTGCCATGGCCAATCATTTGAGAATGTTTCAGATTCACTCAAAGAGATGTGTGTTAGCTTTCAATCTCCTGGACTTGATACATGCTTGATACCTAAAGGTGTAAACATTTATAAACTCCAGACTTACAGTTTATTTTGAGGTCTCCTGACATTGACCAAAATTTCATAAAACCACTCTGACTTACAATTCTTTAGTACTCAAGTCCCCTAGTCTAAGACAGACATGCACTACAAAACACAAACATCACATACATCACTTAATGCTTTATCTGGCACACCAAACACATTTTCTGCTTAAGCCGGCTGAGCGCCAGCAATTAGCTAAAAGCCTACGTTTCAACATAAAGGGGGGAGACACTGTAGTGATGGGTATCTGGGACAGCAGACAAACGCTAAGCTTCTAATTTGCCTGCTTAAAACTGAATGCCTTACGCCAGCTAGATTTTAAATTGGTCCAAGAAAGCCATCTACGGTACAGACTAGCAGAAAGGTGCAGCACACAAAATGTGAACTTGATTAGACAGGCAATTCCTGAGAAAGTAGTATGAATGTTACAAAGCTCCCATTGAGAAACACACCCTAAACATTACTAAACAATTGTTTTACCACATCAATCCTGGGCTATATTCAGTAATTACTTGAAATAAACCTTGCTATAATCTTTTTGGCATATTAGCAGAGTGGGAGCTCATGAAGGCACAACTTTTTTTATTTAGACATATAGGTCCACTATGAAGGATTCAGTTGGCCAAACTCTTGCCACCCTTTCAAAGCGTGTAGTACAATGTACAGTGGCCATCAGATTACTTACATTCATGTTCCTTTGCTTTTTCCATGTCAAATAATAATAATGATACTCCATTTAACAACATTTGGGTTAAACCTTTAACATTACCACACTGAAGTGACACAAATTCAATATTCTACCTAAATGCAAGAGATCTGATTTTTCAAGACTGTGTGGATGCAAATCAGACCTGAGCCATGTTCGTTTGCGGTATAATATCGGATACATACATAAGCAGCTATGTAGTAAGGATGACCACAGTTAGATCAGCATTTACAGTATATGGCTTTTCCACACGCTGCACGTGTACATCATGGTAATTATCATTCAGTGCAGGCAGCATGGCAAAACAACAATGGAGGACAGAGCATCATCGGCAGTGAGGTTTAGGAGCAGGATTAGGAAATTAGTTACTATACACCAGTCACTATATACTTGATATGTGGGGAATCAATTCAAGCAAAACTATAAAACAACTACTAAAACAGAATAATGTAAAATATAACACTGTTCACATATGGGACATTTTGGGGGGTGAAGTTGCATTCAAATTAAAGACAGATACGAGTCACTTGTGAACGTGAACCATCAAGTTAGACAGATGCAATCTGAGGCAAAAAAAAAACAAAGTAACTTTTAAATGAATAAATAAGTAAATAAATTAAATTAAAAACAATCTGAATTGTGCAAAGCTTGCAATGTATACAGCCTCAGAGAAAAACCATCATCCCCACCCCAAAAAAAGCTGTTTTTTTTTTTTATCAGAATAATTACAGCATGTGCAGTTTACCCTTTCTTGCAGGCTTTCTTTACAGGAGGTTCAAATCATATATAACCCAACATATACCCCGGTTTGCTCACCTGAAAATCTATGCTATAGTCTTCCGCATGTCATTCACTGTTATGTGCATGTAGTTAATTAGCTTGTAATATCCTATTTATAAAGACAAGATTTCCAACTGCATAAAACTAAACCAACCATGGACTAAAAGGATCAACAAAAGCAACCTCAGTAAAGTGTACAAGCTGCTATGACTAAATAAAACCATGTAAATTACTGTTGTCTCTGAGAGAGAGTGGAAAAAACAGGTTTAAATGATCCTGGTATGTGATAATATAACAGCCGATTCCACATATTAAGCAAAAAAGCTCTGTATCTTCCTAGGCACAAGTGTGTAGTCATATCATCATCTTTTTGTCCATTAGAAGCAATGGAAACAAAATAGTAATTAGTTTCTCCATTAATGTTGATGCAGGATTTAGGGAAACCTTAACCTCTGCTGCACGACTTATGGGTTGGATCACACAATTAGTTTCGGAGCAGAAGCGAAAGAAGAAGAAACATCAGAACACTAATTAAACAGCCATACTATTAAGAGTTTGTGCTATAACCACACGTCCCTGCTACTTGAGAACGTTAAAATATGAGAATGCAAACCCTAAGCAAGCTGATTACTGGCACTTGATATGCTAGACCACAAGGAGATTGCGTTTTAGATGGTGCCGACTTTCAGCTGACAGCTAAAAGGAGAGAAAAAAAAAAAAAAAAATCAAGAGGATCAGCGCTCGGCATACGTCTTTCCGATGTATAATCTTTCTGATATGTACAACATTTCAAGCCAATTACAACAGTCTCACTGCGTCTGTGGGGCAAAACCAGACTGGATTCAAGAGCATATCAATGACGGTAAATTAAATATTAGCAGAGAGACAGATGGCACCCACGTATCAGAAAACATACTGACAGCAGCAGAGAGCCCTTACTCGGCAGTTCAGTCAGTCAGCAGGATACAGACATCTGCACACGCGCGCACACACCTTAATTATTAACAAGCAAAGATTCATTTTCCAATGGGAAAGAGGTGCAAGTGGAACTTAAGGAGTCTACTCCGTTGTCTCGTTATTAAAAATATCAGTAAGGGAAAGGCAGGAGACAGAAACAATAGTGCTTAGACATGACCTGCAGGATGTTGTACTTGGATGCCCCTTTTAACCCGTGCAGCAGGAATCCATGACCTTACAAACACTTTAAACGTCACTTTCCACATTTTCTCACTGTTATTGGCAGGATGTCCCAGGGAATCAAGGCAGACACAATCCCATATACCCACATAGCAAGAACACTAATGGAAAAATGTGATGAGGGGATAATTTGTGCCTGTGGTGCCACTGTACAATTTCATGACACTGATGGAAAGTTTCATCAACCACCAACCACTTTAATGAGGGCATTTCCTCTGCCACCACAAACAGCAGCTGCTTCAGCACAGCCCTGTGTCTTCGGCCTGTTTGGGACAGTCTGGTGCAAACTACAGGACTTGGGAATTAACATTAATCTGTATTGATCAGACACGATGCCTCAAGAGGCAGCTGATACTGTAAACGGTATCTTTAAGTTTGGTTGTGAAAAGTGGCAAAAGAAGTAGCAGGTTAGTGGGTTTTATAGAAAAAAAGGCAGTTATCTAATGCACTGGACATTAACGTGCATTCGGACAATGGCTTTGAGTCACTGGGTACGAAGATCAGATTCCACTCCACTGAACATTTGACTACATCCCCATTTGCAATTCAAATTGATACTCGTTCATTCAACTGCACTATTTAACGAACTAATGCAGCTCTTGGGCTGCTGAAAATCAATTATTCATGCCTGGAGGTCAATTATTCTGGATGAAGGTCTTCTGTGCAAAAAGGAGGCAAAAAAAAAAAAGCCTTTATTTAAATAAATAAATAAATAATAAATTAAAAAAAAGCCCAGCCATGTCAAGAACTTGGCTAATAAATCTAGCCAAGTGACTCTAGCTTGAGTGCACATTTGTACAAAAAGTAGCTTCCCCCCCCCCCCCCAAAATAAATAAATAAATAAATAAATAGTCCATTGCAGGAGTCTAAACTGTAGAGTCACAGTGTGCTTAATAACATTTTTGTAATTTTTTACAGGATACTGAAGTGGAGTAACAAAGCGTCAATCACATGCTAACTTCCACCCTGTTCTACCCCGGCTGCGACGTTCAATAACAACTTGGTGAAAACTCAAAAAAGAAAGAATGTCTTTTATACACTGCAAAAAATTATACCTTAGCAAGTTATCTAGTATAGTCCATTACAAGATTACCAACAAACCAAATGCAAGATTATTAAAAACATATTCCTAGATATTTGTACTAATTCCAAGCTGGTTCTTCTGGATAATTATTGTTAATTTATAAAAAGATGTGAAAGATATTGTTGTTAATTTTAAGCATTTATTTCTAGAAGAAGCAAAATCTAATCTAAAATGATAAACTGCGTAGAACTCTGTCGTCTCCATGTTGTCGCTACATGCAGGAGATGTGAGCGAGTGAGGGGGACCTTTATAAGAAAGGAATTCTCAGCAACTGAACCTTCAAAATATTTAGTTTCCTTTTAGATTTAGTTATATCCTTTTTTGAAATTATGTGATTAATATCTAAACTGTTAAAGAACACGCGAGCAATTTCCAGTCGTGATTTATAGCTTGTATGGTAACGTTTTCATCACCATCTCAAACTAAGAGAATATGAAAATTCAACAGTCAACTGGTAAGAAGGAAAGTGAAATGCAAAATCCAACAAGCTTGTTAATATAATTTGCTCATTCAAAGCTGATAACAAAAGCAACTAAATCCCAAACCACGCTAGAGAACATTCCCTCACCTTCCATTTATGGGAGTGTAAAATTATATGATCAAAATGCCTATTTAAGATCTATGAAAAATGTATATTTAAAAAAACATGCAGCTATATCTGTCCATCTTTTGTACCGTGCTAGGAAATGAGGGAAAAGCCCTCATATCTGTCTTCCAAGTGTAAATAATGGCATCCTCAGCCAGGAAACTTGTTTATCTCAGCTATACAAAAGAATCTTTATTATGCTAAACAGTAAAGTAAGTCAACCTGTGTTGTATCTTATCAGCGCACCCTGACACCAAGGAAAGAACAGTGTGAGATACCAGGTGATGAAAGAATGATAACGCTGATGCATACTTTATAAAAATATATAAGAGAAAAAAGAATAAGTATTGATGGTCCGAGTTAAAAGAAGGCAGAAAGATGGGAGATAAGCTTTCCCCAGATTAATATATAAGCTTTGGCTGCCTTGATCTCAATCAGCTACAGTAGAAAAGGCTGTTAGTTTGGATGATGGTTGTGATTCCCATCCATCCATTATCTATACCACTTATCCGTCTGGGTCAAGGGTGAGACAGAGCTTACCCAACATATATAATTACACAAATACATTAATATGGCATAAATTATTTCTTGACACCTGACCATCACATTCATATAACCATCCAAGTCTAGATTTAGTCCCACCTTCACTTTTATAACAATCTCCACTCTTCTGGGAAGGCTTTCCAGTAACAGTTCATCCCAAAGGTGTTCAGTGCAATTGAGGTCAGGGCTCTGTGCAGATTACTCAAGTCCTTCCACTTCAATATTGGCAAACTATGTCTTCCTGGACCTTACTGCACACCGTGTCAGGCTAGAACATGTTTGGGTCTCTTAATTCCAGTAAAGAGAACCAACGCCTCAGCTTGCAAAGACATCCTGTACAACTGTGTGCTTCTGACTTTGTGGCAACATTTTGGTGAAGGCCCAGATATAGATGTGATAGTCAGGTGTCCATACACTTTTGGTATACAGGTATGATTATGACACATTTGGACATCAGTAAAGACAGGTTTAGGCATCTGTCCAACTATAATGGCTGGTTATCTATCACACAGTGCACAAAACACAGCATATATTATACAGATATTGTGTTGATGGTATGCTGCTATATACTTATCCAGAGAATAATGTTTTAATCCTCTGTTTGCATTTTTCAACCTTGAAATGTTAGTGCTTTTGAATTGCTCTGGTGCACATTTCTTAGCAAATATAGGCCAAATACCTGTTGCCTGTGCATGCCTGTGCCGTCTGAGACTGCCATATGTGGAATTTTAAATTCTAACCCCCTTAAACCACTGGCTTATTACATGGAGTGTTATTTAGCCATTTCAAGGTGATTTTTTTTATTTATATATATA
>JAOVYU010000002.1:11550725-11572927 GCA_025674565.1 Synodontis membranacea | reverse complement strand
CACCCCCCCCCCCCCCCCCCCAGGTAGTTAAGACTTCCCCTCTCAGCACTCTCTTGTCGCTGGAGTTGTACTCTTATATTCTGTCCATTCAATATGAGCATTTCATGTCTGGATTTCAAATCTGGATTTCAAATCTGGATATAGTTTACATCTGTAAAGATTTAAGGAACGTAAACGGACCATCATTAACTTTATTTATTTATTTATTTATTGGAATGCACTACTTGCTCCTTTCTAGGTAAAAAGAGCGATACTCTTGAAGGTTTAACGCCAGTAACAAGGACTAGTCCAGTTTAGTACTTCTGAGTGTGTTACAAAAACACACTGTTGAAAATTTCTACATAGTGCCCTTAAGGTTCCCTCTGTAGAAACAAACACAATAACCATGAAGTTTTCATAACACTGGAGTGAATTAGTGTTAACAAAAAAAAAAAAAAAAGAAAAAACCTTCTTTATTATTGTTATATTATTGTTATATTCTTGTTTCTTTAATTTAGGGTGATTTTATTTTACACATTAGGAAAGAATCCAGTGTACTTTGGTGCTCCATGCCCTCAGAGGAAAAAGAAAGAAAATCTCACACGTGAAAAAAAAAAAAAACACGTGAAGGTGAATTTCACCACGTGATGCCCTGACGTTGCACATACAAATAATCAAATTCACCTGTGAAAAAAAAATAAATAAAAATACACACGCGTGCGCCACATTGGGGGGGGGGGGGGGACCCCCTATGTGGAAAAAAAATCACGTGTAAACTTGTGGCACAGCTAAGGTACAAACAACAAGCAAAGTGTTTGAAAAGTATAGCCTCAATTTAAAAAAAAATAAAAATACAAATAAATGACAAGCTTTATGTTTCAGCTGCAGGAGCACTTATAATGCAGTGAAATACAAATGGTCTATTTGGAAAATAAAACACAGGGCAGCAGCAGGTGTCTTGTCTTCCTTCATGTTCCACCCTTTTTGTTTCGCTCTCTCTCTTTTTTAAGTCACTTACTTACCCAAACCACCAGCGGGGACTCCATGAAGTTCGCCATCAGCTCAGACACAGTTACATCCATTTTGAGAAACAGCAATAACTTTCCAAAAAAAAAAAAAGCCTTTTGTCCAAAGTCAGCTCACTATCACATTTCCTAAACTCCACACCGCTGTCCAGAGCAGCACAATACCGAGGTGCACAAAATAAAACCAAACTTTAACATGAGAAACATTTGTATCCTTCTTCTTCAACGCGCCAAAAAAAAATGCTTAAAAATCGTGCAGCGTAGACATTAAACACAAGGTACTTTCCAGTAAAGTGTAAAGCGGCGCTGTTTGATGTTGTTTGATAAACATTCACGGCACCATTTCCTCCTGAGACGTGATCAATGAGCGAGGGGTCCTGAACACACTATACAATAGATCCGAACCGTAACACACACACACACACAAAAATAAGTAACCAAATCAACAAAACAGAAAAGATCTTTTGCGCATACGTCCTAATCCGCAATCCAAACCCAATCAGCAATTCTTTTTTTTTTTTTCTTTTTAAAAAAGTTACGGCCTGCACTGTTGTAAAAGAATAAAGTCCACCTCCTGCCCCACACGCTTCACTTTGCGTTACTTTGTTGCCCAGCATTCAACCTGCGCTTAGGCATGAATAGTGAGCTACAATGACATTCCAAAGAGCCAATCAGAACTTAAGTCACCGCCTACGGATCGAGAGCAATAACCAATGAATGACAACCTTAAGGCGGGGTTAATTAAACAATGACGTAACTAACAGACCAAAAGGGTATGGCAGGTTACTAAAGTGTCTCTTAACTCAATAGCACCCTCTGCTAGGTGCTGCTATGTTTCACACCTGAATTAAAAGGGTTGGGGGGAAAACAAACAAAACAAAATAAAACAACAACACAAAAACAAACGAATTAAACGTCACTTCAAACTTTAGAGCTGTCCATGCATCTTGTACATTTAAACATACAAACCTACACTCTGAGAGGAAAAGGAAATTGTACCATTCCCTGTGGATGGGTTGTAGCTACTGTACACTTTTTGTAGCTACCTTTAGTGGATGTTTTTCCTAGAGTTGTACATATTATGTGTAACTTTTAAGGTTTTATTCCAAAAGGTACAGTCCAAAATTATATAACGTGTGTGTGTGTGTTTTTTTTTTTTAAAGTTACACAAATGTCCACATTCCCAGGTATATAATGCAATATTGACCATAAGTGTGCCAACAAAGCAATAAGGAGCTTGTTGCTAGTTTAACAGCTAGCTTAGTAACCTATCCCCACCCTTCTGTGTGCAGTTTAAAGGGAAATGTCTGTGAATTAAACCATTAGTGAGATTCTGTACTGCACATTATTTTACAGTGTATGGTTTATGGTTATTTCTGAAGTTTTGATAGAGTTCATAGCTCTACATACAGTAGCTAGCCTTCTATTTTGGTATTACACATAATTGGAAGAAAGTGAAAAGGAGAGAAAAGAGAGATGAGTGAATGGTGTGGGTTAGATATAGTTTACACAAGACTCTCTTCTAGTACTTTAGTGTTTGAACAGTTTATTTAGAATGATAAAGGGGCTTTCCAGTGCTGTTTCCGGATGAAACTACACTTTTAGTTGCTACCACTGCGATCCCAGTGACTTTACTGTTCGTCACACTTTAACACACAAGAGGTGGAAAGAGACATGTAAAAAGAGAGTTTTAAAACAATTCAGATTTAATCTTGTATTATTTTTATGCATAAACATTAAACTTTTATACCTTTTCGACACCAAATCCACTAAATACCAGTGTTTACTGTCTTCTTTTCCTCTCCTATGGCTTCTCTTCCTCCTACTGCATGTTACATTCAAACTGGTGTTACACATCCATCCTTTCCATGTACATTCTGAAATTGAATGATCGCGTTGAACATCGCTGACCCAACAATATATTCTCAAGTCTTTACAAAACACGGTAATAATTTGATATGATCAAAACAAGAGACATGATGCATGCTTTTGATAGCTGCTATAAATTTAGATTAGTCAGTAAAGAGCCTGTGACCACTGTGGCATATAATAACATAGCACCATATTAAATAAACACATCCATTCATGCATTAGAAGAAGAAGAAAAAAAAAAATCACATTACGCATACTGTATAAGAGGTTTTGGACAATTCTTAGTAAGCTTGTCATCTTGTTTTGTCTAGCGAGGTACCATCTTGGTATACTGCAGAAAGTCCACTGGAAAAAAGATAAACTTGAACAATAAAAAAGTTTGTTGACCTCTGTGCTTACTGCACTTGTATTAATTCTATACAGTAGTGTACAGGGTATAAACTAAACCTCCTGAGAAAACCTCCGTATGGCTAATTGGCATTTACACCAAACTCTGTAACGTCCAATTGTAAATTGTAAATTGTACATTGTACAAGTTCCAACACAAAGAGCACAGTATCACATATTACAACCATTTTGAGAAGTATGGCAAATTGAGAAAATGCTTAATATGTGATTATAAATCACAGATTAATATGTTATTATTCTATAATATTAAGAAAGCATGACCAAAAGAAGATCAAGTAATGAAAAAAAAAAAAAAACTTTGGTTGAGTGTGAAAACAGCATTCCTGTGCTTTTGTCTGAATGTGAATCTGCATGTTTCAGGGAATAAAAAAAAAAAAAAAAAAAAAAAAAGTTCACTGGCATACATACAGGCACAAGTATAATTTTATATCATAAAAATTAAATAAAAAAAAATGCATGTAGCATGTTAATATAAATCAGTTTATTTTTTTCACCAACCCAACAGTCTGTCCTCTGTGATTTTTGCTTGAGCACTTTGAGGTCCTGACCTACTAGGATCCATCTCACTTCTTTTTGGTGAATAAAGTAAACCTCTTCTCCTTTTCCTTCTTGGCAGACGGAACTTCTGAGGCAGTGGACGATGAAGCAGGGGGCAAGCTCTGTGCTTGTGGTTCTGAAGGCCCTGCTTCTGGCTCCTCTATTACATACTCTGCTGCCTTCTCTATGGCCTGAGTCCAGATCTTCAGTTCTTCCTGTGAAAGTAACGTCACCAAGAATATTAAAATGACTCTTTTACAATTTCGACACAAGCAACTGAAATCAGAACAAAATTCATACTGTTGTGGCTCCACTTTTAATACACTCTCTTTAATCAGCATAACGTTTTATACCAAACACTTGCCCAGCACATGTTTTGGCTTCATTCGTATTTCTGTCTTAAACATAACTCAATACTTTTTGCTATATTATGGAGTGTATGTCCATTATGTAAACAATCCATAATCTGTGTCAAAGTACAGGGGAAAACAACATAAAAAATCTTAATAGTTAGCTGTTGGACCACCACAAGCCTCCAAAACACCTTCAATGTGCCTTGACACAGTTCCCACATGTTTCTGGTACTGGATACTCCCTCAATTGGTGGTTTGATGTTTGGGTATCAGTGGAGAATGCCAGAGCAAGTGCAGAACATTTCTCTAATGTTAGTATATGGTTCTCCCTTATTATTTTTTAAACCATTTTATAATGGGAATGTTCTAATTGTTCATAAAACCTTCTGTGACCTTCACAACAACATTATCTTATGGTTATATGATTAACAAGGAACATTTGCCAAAAGTAATAATATGATGCACAAGATATATAACTATATAAGTTTACTTTATATAGTATACATCTTGGACAATGGTTTTTTGTTGCATTTTTGGTACATTTAATTATTTGCAGTGAAAAAACAAACCAAATCACTAGAGCTTCTAGGCTCTGATTGAACAATCCCTTGAATAATCAACACGGCTTCTTGCTTTGTATCCTGAATGAGAGAGGGGAAAACGACATCATTGGGGTCATCAGGTGGGCACCCTTCATCTTCAGTGTTTCGCTGATTTAACCCCATGACACCTCCGGCGGGCTTAGCAGCAACACCTAGCGTCCCAGGTCTACTTCCTTCCATTTCCCAAAGATCTTTCCAGGTGAGTTTACGATGTTCTAGGTTTTCCCAACTAGCAGTGTAAATTTCACTCTGATTCACATATGGCAAATGAACTAAGGTAAAGGTTGCTTGACTATTCGGAGAATGCTCCATCACGTTTTACCATGAGGTTACTTTACCGTTTTGAAGACAATAGGGGACTAGCAGTATCAGCGCTCACTCTGACAACAGTTAAAACTCAAATTCCATGACGGTTCTAAATGGCACAGAATGCAGGAGTGATTATATGAAGTAAGGCACTCACTGTTTGGCACTCAGAACAGATATTTGCACGTTAGATTTACTAAACACCAAGAAGGTCCTGGGTTTGAACCTGTCGGCTGACTGGGGCGTTTCTGTGCAGAATTTGCACGTTCTATCCGTGCCTGTATGGATTCTGTCCAGGTGCTCAGGTTTCTACCCAAAGGCGTACAGATTAGAAGTCAAATGACTCCTCTAAATTGCCCATAGGTGCAACCCTTAATGGACAAGTGGTATAGACAATGGATGGATGGATGGATGGATGGATGGACGGATGGATGGGTTGACTAAACCGCCACTATACATGCACACGTGATACGTCCAGTATAAACTGAAAAGTATTGTGGAAGTGTTACGTCATACTGTATGTCGTTTCTGGCATAAAATAAACTTTAGTGTTAAAAGTGCACTCTGGGAAAGAACTGACCTCATCTTTACACTGGAATAGATATTCACTTCCATCTCCAAGCCTACAAAATGCAGAAAACAACAGAGGATTGGTTCATGTTTCATTCCAGATGGCTAAATAAAGAGTTAGGTTACGTTTCAAAGTCCCAAGACACTTCAAATACTAGCGACTGATGCAAAAAGCTGCATACAATTGAGCTCAAAAGTTTGCAATTCCCATGGTTTTGAATGGGGAAAAAAATGAAAATGCACCTCTATTTTACCTGATTGTAAATTCCAAAATGTTGGAAATAAAATAAGTCTGTATCCAGCAACAAGATAATAATCCTAAACATAAAATAATAATCCAAGCTTGGTATCAAAATACAGCGTATGACATCTGGCAGAACTGTAATAGATATATAGCTAAAGACTTGCCAAGCATATTGGCAGAAAAATGTGCAGATACATGATCTTTTGGAGGCGATTGTTACAACTAGAATGATCCAGAAGCAAATATAGAAGAAGCTGGATGCAGTTATAAAGACAAGGCATTTGTCTGCGCTTAGGTTATATTACTACAGTATAACATTCAGAAAGTGAAATACAAACCTTTGGACTGATACTTTTGGTTTCTTTCAGAAACTAATGAATTCTTTCAAAAACTAATTAATAGCTAATCACTATTTTACCATGTTTGGGGCTTGTAATTCCGCTTTGTCTTCTTTATTCCTGCTTAATGGTAAGCACATATCCCACGCCTGTCATAAAACACTATAACAGCTTGACGAATTATTCTTTTACATGGTATTGCTAGTAAACAATACATTTTGCTATCCTTACCGCAATTTAAACACATGCTTCTTTTTCTTGTAATTGGTCAGAACCTCACAAACAGCATTGCAAAGTGACAGTGGGTCTTCTCCATGGTATGTAACACTATGGCTAAAACTCTTTGCATCCTTGTAGGCTGAAAGCTGGCCAGGTTTTAAAACAAAGTAGATGCTGTTCCAGGACCTGAGATAAGAACACAGAAATTAAATGTATGACAGCTTAATTTGTTTATTTATTTTTATTTTTTTTAAATAAGCGCACATGTCAAATAAAGACAACATGTGTATAAGCTGAGGACAGTATATATTACCGATTGGCTGCTTTTTTATTAGGTCCCTCCATCTCATGTTTACGTGTGAGGGTTCCCTCCAGAATGGTCGGCTGGGAACGTGAAGATGTGCTGGGGAGAGTGGCAGCCTGGGAGTAAGTTGAGGGGTCCAGTTCCATGGAGCCACTCTCCTGAATATCTGAAACGACGGGCACCGCCGAATCCCCCTCAATGCTATCTCCATGACCTGAGCTGGGATCTACTGCTGCCATGTCAGACTAAACACAAACATACCGTAGGCGTGTAAAAAGAACGGTTTGATAAATGGAAATTAAAATATACTGAGAAACAGAATAAAAACTGAGATGGAGTGGAAAAGTTTACTGACAACAGACTGCTCCTCAATTGTATCCAAATGTGAGGACCCTTCCTTAAAGCCTGTATCTTCCTTCCTAATGGCCAAAGGTACAGGGTTAATGAAATTAAGCTGTGGACCATGGACTGTTAAAAAAAAAAAGGCTCGGATTTGAACTTGAATTTTACCTGCTGTCCTTTTCCTCTTCCTGTATGTACCTCTGCATTTCCTGCTGTTGCGTTCTGATTTCAAGCAGCTCAAGCTAGAAACAAAAAAAAAAAAAAAAAAAAAAAAACTTTAATTACACGCACACCTTCTGTTATTCATATATAATCACACCTTTAATGCCCTTACTGTTGTAAGGCGCTCCAGTGCAGAGAATCTTTCCTCCCAGGTGGCAGTGGATTTCTCAAAGGCCTCATGTCTCTTGAGCAGCTTCTCTACGTCATCCACGGATTCACCCAAGTCCTTACTGGCCACATATGGCTCCTGAGCTATCAGCCAGGCTTCAGCGACAGATGCATCCCGGGCAAACTGGCACACTTCTAACACTAGGGGGAGACATTAGAAATAGTTTCCAGGCTTATTAAATATGAAGGGTAACTAGTGGAATGTGCATGAAGTCTTAAATGCAAGTGATGATGCATGTTTGAATAATTCAACAGCACATACACAGTCTAAGCCAGTCCCATCTGTCATCCCATTTAAGCATCATTTCCTTCTTCTTCTCAATTAGCTGCATCAACTTCTCTTTGATCTGCAGGATCAGCATGAAAGAAGAAAACAAATTAAACAGGTAAGTCCACTTAGACATGCCTACTACTAATACTATAGCTAGTAACATTAACTACTACTAAAGCTCAAACACTGCTGTAGCTGATTACCTCATCTGAGTCCCTGTGCTTTTGTGCTAGTAGTGTCCGCCCTAACTCCACACAGTCATTAAACTTTGGTCCACGAGTCTCAATCTCTGTACGGATCCCTTGGTGATACTTCATTAGCAATTCCACTGAAGACACATCTCTAGAGTTGGGCACAGTACACAAACATTGAGAAACATTTTCACAATTCATGAGGCTACTTTAATTCTCTATAGTGAGAGTCCCAGCTCACCTGGGTTTCTCCTGAGTTTCTATTTGCTGGATGATGCTTTCCATCCAGGTCATTAGGTCCCTAACCATGGTGAAAAAGCGGAACTTATTTGCTGTCTCCTCCAGCTGTTTCCGCCTGCCTGCACAGGCAGCCAGAAGATCCTTCCAGGCATCTACCACCTCCTTCACTGTTGCCTTGATGGCATCTGCCTGGACTCCAGCATACTGGGCATGCAGACGAGCTGCAGTGTCTTGGAACTGCTGTACCTTTATATAAAGGTATACAAATAGCGCAAAATTAAGATGGTTGAAAGACTCATATTTGTCAAAAGAGTCCAAAGGTACAGTACATAAACATATTAATGATGATAAATTATTCAACTCTATTATCTGCATAATGACCTACCTGCTTTCCAAGGGAGCTGATATCTCTCTCAAATGCAGCATGCATGCGATGGAAAGACTCTGCCTTGCTGAAATCCTCTCCCAAATCTTCCGGAAGCTCATTCTGTTTCTCTTGGATCTGGGCCACCAACTCCTTGCCATCATAAAAGTACCTGGACAGCAGGACAGGTTATAACCTTTTCTGCTCTACAGTTTATTCAAACTGAATCTAAATACTCAGGAATGCACATGAAATGATACTCATTATTTCTACGTTATTTTTACAGCCGTGTAAAACATTATGCATTAAAAAATGTCTATTTGTCCACAACTGCTTACTTAAACAGATCATAAGAAGAAGTGAGGAGCTGTGTGCGGGTGTCAATGAGCTCCAACAGATCTGCCCAACTCTCGTTAATGCCGTCCTTCCATTCAGCCAGAGTAGATGATTCACTATGACCAGCCTCGATCAGCTCATCAATGATGTGATTCACAGTGTCCACCCGCTCTTGCCCCACAGTCCCCGTCTCCCTGGCAAACTCCCTGAACTTATCCCTCAGCATCTAAATGTAATTTAAGCAGCCACATGGACTAATTGTTAGAACAGCAAATGCAGCATTACACATTCATATCTTGTTACTTGTTACATGTGAGCCAGAAATAAGACCTCATTCAACATTTCATTAGATACCTGACATGTGTGAAAAGTGACTTCTGAGTGAATTACTATGTGTGAAGGTGTGCACGTTATGCAGTACCGTGACATGGTCCAGATCCTGTCCCATCTCCTGTGAAGAAGCCACCACATCACGCTCAGCAATCCACTGCTCCAGATCCTCCACCTCCCGGCTCAGGAGGAAGTGATGGTAAGTGTGATCAAGGTTCCTCCTGCGGTCCTCAGCCAGCTCCTTCAGCCCTGCATACTGTTTGTCCACCTGACCCTGCCTCCGGATGATAGCCTCCCTGCACAGGAAACTGAATTTACGATACTCCTCTTACTAGAGCTTGTTTTACAATTGAATTGTAAACCCCCGCATACCCTTCAGGATGCTCCTCGGCAAACATCTTCTGAGCACGGTCAGCAAGCTGCTGGATAGAATCTGCGTAGTGATCAACAACTTGCTTCAGAACCAAATGACGCTTTAGCAAAATCACAGCGCTCTGCTCATCCTGTAAAGAATGGAGATACTAAGTTACAAGCAGACAGAAGCAGTCATGTCTTTAAAGTCAAGGGGTTCAAAATAAATCCAACAAATCACAAACAAAAGTTTACTACAAGTTTAGCAAAACTGTTTAGTCAGTACTACGTCCTGAACAACTTTACCTTTGCCTTATCATCAGCAATCATGTAGAGTTCCTGTTCACCAATCCATGCTTCTGCTTCATCTGCATCATTGTAATACTGCTGGGCATCATTAGAGGCATGGAGTCGAGCTTGCCGTTTTGCCATCTCATCCTGCAGCCGTGCCCACACTTCCTCCAACCTCTTCATTTCCTCAGACATACGCTCTGCCTCTGGGCCACCTTCTGCTGCCGCCATCATACGTCGACCCCGCTGCAACACCTCATCCACACGTGGCTGATGACCTTCAATCTCCTTCTGGAGGGTCTGTGTTTGGATAAATTTGGTAAAGGCGAATAATGATGACAAGTGAAGCAGTTAAAGAATTGTTATGCTGCCTCAAGGTAGGATAAAACTTGCCCACCTTATTCTTTTTCAGGAGAAGCTGGACTGTCTGTAGATTGTTCCCATGATCCCGTGACATGGCCATAGGCAATCTCTCCTCAAGCCAGAGCTGAAACATAATCGAAACTAAGGATTAAATGACTGTTCATTAGATCTCTGTTAATCCCTCCTTGTGGAAATGCCACTCACTATCTCATCTGCCACATCTCTGTAGAACTGGTACACAGATTTAGCTGCCTCGAGTTTTCCTTTGCGTTGAGCCAGAGGTGTAAGGAGCTGCTGAAACTCCTTCTTGATGTCCTGCAGCTCAGCTTCCAGCTCAGGCTGCTCTTCAGTTAGCGGAGTATGCTGCTGCATAGTTTCCTGCAGCTCTTCCAGCTCTCGTGCTCGGTCTCGCACCTGATACTCAGTCATCTGCAGAAGTACAGGTCACACTGTCTATAGAGCTTGCAAGAAATCCAAGCGATTGTACAGCATTGTCCAAGAAGTTAACCAGACTATTTGTAGCATAAAGCATAGATCATTTGTGGCAGTAGACTCTAGTTTGATCCTGAGCTCAGGTTACTGTTTGTCTGGGGTTTCTGATCATGTTCCCCATGAGAATGGGTTCCAAGGTTTCCTGTTAGCTTCCAGAAACATAGCAGTAGATGTATTGCCTATGATAAAATTGCCCCTGGCTTGCACACATCACTTTCAAAGTATCACCTTGATTTGCACCCAGCGTTTCCAGGATATCATCTACCATGACCCTGACCAGGACAGTGAGGTTACTGAAGATGAATGAATGAATAAATGAACAAACATACATATTTATTGGCTTTACTATCATGATGATGTGTGTGAGAATCATCATCTGGTCTCAAAAATCACTAACACAGACCCAAATTAAGTATCAATTGCACCCTATTTTACACTGTTATTAAGTTTTGATAATTTGGATTATGGAAAACGGATTATCCTTTATTAGCCAGACTCTGAGATTGCCTTTTGTGCAGAACACAAAACTGACACTCCCACATTCCAGGACGCAAATGCTGGGTTCACAAGGCAAATCTGTGTGCAAGTTGCTTGACAAGCATTATGTTATGGGTGCTGTTTTTAAAATCAGCGTAACAATTTTCGAGGTGTAAATTTTTCATCAGCGCAATATTCTCACATTTAGAGTTAAATATGTTCAAAAAACAGTGTTAAATTTCATCAGTTATAACTTGCAGTATAAATGTTAAATCGGAATCGAAATATTAAATCTAAATTTTTTATGTTAAATCTAAATCTAAATGTTAAATTTAAATGTTAAATCTAAATCTAAATGTTAAATGTTAAATCTAAATCTAAATGTTAAATCTAAATGGCAAAGCCCCATTTCTTTGCAAAAGCCAATAGTAATCACGAGGCGTGGCCAATTAGCATATCCTTTACACATTTAGAGCGCAACATTTAACATTTACATTTAATATTTAACATTTATACAGCAAGAAAACTTGCTGAAAAAATCTTGATGAAATTTAACAGTTTTTTGAAAATATTTATCTCTAAATATGAGAAAATTGTGCTAAATGATGAAAAATCGAAATGTTAAATCTAAATCTAAATGTTAAATCTAAATGTTAAATGTTAAATCTAAATGTTAAATCTAAATCTAAATGTTAAATCTAAATCTAAATTTAAATAACAGACTGAACACCATGTTTTATTTCTCTTCCTTGCTCATGCATACCCCTGGCCTTAACAGTGTAAATCCTGTTAAAAAATAATGGCTGTCAATTTTTCCCACATTTCTACTTACTGAATATATAATTCTAGAGTGCATGTGTGCTTATTTTGCTGCTCCAAATAATGAAAAAAAAGATTTGTAATTTCACTGCAATGTTCAAAAGGGTTATAAAGCTTTGCAAGCTATTTGGCACAAATTTTTTAGACATTATCAATTCCTTTCTTATAGAACTTGCAGTATGTGAGTTTTGTTGTAATCACAAACTTTTTCCCCCTCGCTTGTTTATAATGAACTGTTAATCTGCCATGATGTCAAGAAGTCACTGTATAGTGTAAAGAATATCATATTATGTTGTTAGGGGACTGAATTATTTTTCAGTCATGGAAACCACAACTCACCATTATCAGTTATATTTATTATTCACCTCTTATAGTAAATTTCATTTACAGTATTTAACAGACACCATTCTCCAGAAGTGTTTTTAGACTCCATCTAAAATATATCCTCATTCTAGTACAGATATATCAATGTGGAAATATACTATAAAGCTAAAACTCTGTTAGAGAGGAGTTAGTAATATTTTACTGGTCACTTGAATTGAATGGGTTTAATGTAAACCACAGCTAGGACATTTCAGGAAATATAATTCTATGGCTTCAGTAAACAGTCAGAATATTATTGCCTCAGATCTGAATAGTTGGATGGTCATTATAAGTGTATACTAATGAAGTCCATGAAATTTATTTTGCAATTATCGGGGTCTCTGTATGCAAAAAGTTTGAGCAACCTGATGTAAGTCACTAGATACCTGCTGATATGCTTTAAATTTAGTACTATGAATCAGAATAAACAGGCCAATTGCTAATTTAAAGTCAATTCCAGCATAAACTAGTTTTCTGAAAAAAAAAGAAAAAAAAAGAAAAAAGAAACAGTACAAAGACACAAAAGGAAAACCCATTACTAGTTAGAATGGATTAAGAAACTATGACTTGCTTTTTTTTTTTTTTTTTTTCCAAATTATCGTTATTTTGTTGATTAAAACAAGCATAAATTAGTAAGATATTCATACAAAATTTGGGTTTTTCAGCTTTTAGTGAAAAAGAAAATCTGCTGTAGGGCTCCAGAAAGAATCTTAAAGTTTTCAATCAGAAGGACTTTAGATTTTGCTAGATTAAAATTTTCTTTCTCAGTAATAACTGTTATCAAAACAGGAAGTGGCAGGCCATCTGAAGTGCTACGTGTTTTCAAGAGAAGTATTTGGCATTTTCAGATATGAATATGAATATTTACCTGATGTTTCTTGAGAAGGATATTGGCACTAGTAAGAGCTTTAACCTCTTCATCAACATCACCCTGACTCTGCTGCTGCAGATTAGCCAACCACTTCTTCAAATCGGCCAAGCTCTCTTCAAGCAGTTCAGAGCGGTGTGCATCAAACAGGAGCCGGGCCTTTTCCTGCGTGGTGTGTTCCAGCTTGTTCCACAGCTCATGAAGTTTTGTCAGACGTTCCATCACAGTGGGCTCAAACTTTGGTTTGGAGGCCATCAACTCTTTACCCTCCTACGTAGATGTACAAGGTTCAGAATTACATTTGGATTTTGTCGAAAAGATTTACAGGGATTGGCAGTGTTTATGGTATGTAATTTTATAGGGAGCTCAGACATTTATAAACCTGGTCAATTTTGTTGAGCCAATCCTTATTTGAAGCCAGTTCTGCCATGAAGGCCTGGTGCTTCTGCCATTTGCTGTGAAGGTTGCGAGCCTCATCATATGAGGTGTCCTGAGCCGTCAGCATCTTTTCATTTATCCACAGAGTAAGCTGAGAAATCAGGCAGGGATAAGAAGTGATGAGTATTACAAGTAAAGTGATTGAGAAATGGCTGAAGGATAGAGAAAGCTATCTATATTCATTCAGATCAAACAGAAAATCCACTAACATCCTCAGTGTTCTGAAGAAAGTGCTGCAGGTCTTTGTTGTCTTTGAGTTTCTCAGACACTTCCTTGGTTTTGTCTTGGTTCTTCTCATATCTGCAGGAACATACAAACACACAGTAGGCTATTTTCCCAGTGCCTGCAAACACATAACATGCAGTGAGAAAGTCTCACTATCTCCAGAACAAAGCTCTGCTTTCCCAGATGAGCACTTTTACCATGAGATCAATACCCATCAGGACAGGCGCCCAGCTCTCACTACGGCAGACGACCTCCACTTATGGGAAAAATGTAGACTTCCTCTCCACTGCCTAATGCTTATGTCTCAATGCTGACCCAAGAACGGTGAGATTACACAGCATGTTTTAGTAACATCCCTAACACTAGCTGCTAGAAGAAGAAGAAGAACCTATGGACATGTTCAAAGCAGTTTAGACATTGGTTACTTTTCTTATCCTGCTCTATCACACTGGAATAAGCTCATGGTTGAATAGATACCTGAGGAGTTCAATTAAGTATTTTAGAATGGGGACAAAAAGCTGAAATGAAGTTGTTTCCAAAACTAGAAATGAAAACTACTGGCACTGTTTCTGATGCTGCATCGGGATGTATGTTACAACATAGTATAAGACAAATTTAGAATATAAATGATCCAACAACACTGGTCAAATAAAAGCCACAGGAGGCTTGGAAACATAGTATAATGACAGTGAGTAATAATAGAGTATTTACACAAATATTGATTCATTTTTCTGACCTGTCTTGTATAGGGTTTATTTTGTCCATTACTTTCGGTGAGTAAAGGTTTCCACTGTCTACCAGCCTTTGACCTCGTTCTAGTGTATTTATTATCTTGTCCTTATTTGCATCCATAGTGGTGACAAAGTCCTCATGCTTCTTCAAAGCCTTTTCTGCCCCATCAAGTGTGTCAGGCTCCTCCAGGTGAGCCAGAACGTATTCCTATTAAATGTAAATACAAATGCACAAAAGATTTTGAGATTTTGCACAGAAGATTAGCCGAATAGCTGGAAATAGGCTGGCAAAATACATACCTGGTTGTTCAAGATGGCTTCAGCTTGCTTTGCATCCCTTAAGAACTGTTGGAAACCCAAGCTTTGGTCCAAGAAATTCTTTCGGCTGTCCCACATTTTTTGCAGCTCATCCCAACCCTTATCTAGGCCCTTCAGCCTCTGATCCAGCTGTTGGTATTGGGCATCTTCCTCTTGGCCACTAGTGACGGCTGCGCCAGTGCCTCTAATGATGTGATAGTCCTCCTCATGTTTGTCCATGTCTTCTTTTAGTGCATCGTGAAGACTTAGGAGATTCTCTGACTCTGGCAGGCTTGTAGGCATCTCCTCGGATGCAATGGCCTTCTGTGTCTTGAAAAGCCAGGACTGGAAGTCATCCAGGTTCTGCAGGAATTTCTGCAACTTGCTTACTTCACCAAGAGAGTCCTCTCTATCTTTTAGTGTTTGCTTCAATGTCTCCCAAGCTTCGTCTAGCTCTGCTTGTCGGGCCAAGATGTCAGTGGCATTCTCGGGATGGTCCTTGACAAGTTGTTGGGCCTCACCATGCAGGAAGTACAGTTTATCCTGAATAGCAGCCAGGTCTCTTTCAATGCCATAAAGCTTTCTTTGGATAGTCATGACGGCAGCCAGGTCATTTCCAAGGTCTTGTGTAGACTCAATGAGTTGTGTCTTGTCCTTGATCCATACCCCAGTTTCATCACACTCAAGCCCATAGTTGTGAAGACTGAGTACTGAATCCACATTATGCTTCTTATATTCTACCATAGCCTTAAATGCCTCCCACCTGTGAGGGGAATATAAGAGTTATTTCGGTTATGTGATATCTAGTGATATTTAATAGGGCAACTAAATTGAGCATGCATGATTTGAAAGTCTATACTTAGAGAATGGTTCTTACCTCTTATTGAGACGAGTCTGACAATCCTTCACCTCTTTGGATCGTGGATGCCTGCTGTCCTCTAGCTGCTTTGCTGCCCTGTTGACGTTGTCCACCTGTATCTGCATGTTGCCCATTTCTTGGGCAAGAATGCTTAACCTGTCAACACAAGAAATTCATCTAAAAAAACTACACTATTACAAAAATGTTTACCAAAGTCACCATACAGCTCCTGGAATGCGGAACTTGCAGGGGAATGGCATGCATGTCAGTAATGCCCATATGTTCTTAAAATTAGAAGTACTAAATACCACTCCAGCATGACATACTTGACACATACCAACTATGGTGGGCTTGGAACATGCACATACCTATTCTGAACAACCTCCAGATCTTCCAACATCTCTGGTGTTTCTAACCCGACTAGCCATGTCTCTTTCTGGCCCATCCAGAGCTCACAGGCGTCTGTCTCACTGAAAATGGTGTAAAGTGCCATAGTGTCCTCTAGCTTCTTCTGCCGCAGGTCTGAGAGAGACAATAGCTCCATATACAGATCCCTAATGTCCTTCAGACGCCGCTGTACGTCAGGTGTGCTCTTTACCTCCTCGGGCAGTGCATTGGCCTGTTTGGTCAATGCATCAACGGTGGCTCCATTCTTAACTGCCTCATCACTCAGGGCACGATGCCTCTTGAGCAACCTCTGTGTGGTATACTCTTCATGGCCAATATCTTCATTGCTCATCTGCCGGATGGCATCCAACAACCAGGCCCTAAGGTCATCAGCGTCACCCTGGAACTGGAAGAAGCGTTGAGTGTCCTGGAGGTTCTGTTTGCGGAATGCAGCCAGCTCCTCCAGTTGCTGCCATTGCCTCTGTACTTCGTCCATACGCTGCTGTACCTTAGAAGCACCAAAATGCTTGGCTTTCACCATGCTTTCACTTTCACCCATCACCTGCTTCAGGTGATCACGCCAAGCACCCAGCTCATCTTCAAAAGCACAGTGCTTACTCTGCAGCACCAGCACACTTGTCAGGTCCTTGCCATAGTCGAGAGAGGAAAATATTTGTTCCTTCTCACGGATCCAGCTCTCCAGTTCATCTATCTCCCATAATAAGTTCCACAGGCGGCGAGACTGCTCCAAACAGGCCTTGCGGTGTGCTGCAAGTGCACACAGCTCCTGATAACACAGATCTAAGTGCTGTACCCTGTCTCGAATCACTTGAGGGTCACATGGTTTATAGCCTGGTTGAGGAGATAGAGAGCAGAATTTAGTAAAAAAAAAAAAATAAAAACTTTGTAAGTGCTTTACTAAGAAAAGTGCAATTAGTTAGAAGTTTACAATTTTGTTGCTAACTGTATATGATAATAGCATGGGAAGGGTGATAAATATTCTACTAACTGTCTCCATTTGCAAATCTGAGAGCAGCTGCATTAGCAGAGCTCACTCTCTCTGCTTGCACAGCAATATCAGCCTCAATTAAGGCATGCTTCTGCAGAAGGTTCTCCACCTCAAACAAGTGCTTCCCAAAATCAGGTGACTTCAGAGGATCCTGATAAAAAAAAGAATCAGGTAAGTAACAATTAAAACATATACCAAGAAACTAACAGAACTATATAAACTAAAGCTTGAAATTTGGAAGAAAATTATGCTTTGCCAGATCCTTCAGAAAACAACACAAATCGAAACCCTCATCTACCTTCATTTCATCTATCCACTTAATGATGTAAAGCATTTCCTGGAAGATTCTTTGCAAGGTGAGATTTTTCTCCAGACGGCCCCTGCGAGCACTCAACAGCTCCTGGAGGTAGTCCCAGAGCCTCAGGATATTGTCTTTCCTTGCATCAATCCGTTTAGCATCATGGTACCTCTCTGCCTCCAGCTCGTTAGACAAGGCCACCAGGGCTTGTACACGGTCCTCATATGCAGCAATGTCTGTCTCAATAGCATCGTGCTTTTTCTTTGCTGCCTCTACTGCTGCTAGGTCATATCCAAAATTGTCCTACAATGTAAGGGCACATTGAAGTATATTGCTTATGGTAAGATTGTGGGTTGTGGATGCAATATTGAAATATCTAATGATCTATTCCAAAGAATACAGGCAAGACAATTTACCTGTGCTACCAGTTTCTGGTTCTCCATCAGCCAGGTCTCTCTCATAGCAGCCTTTCTGTCAAAGCGGCGAGCCATTTGTTCAAGCTTTTCCTGTCTGATAAGCTCATCTCTAAGCACCCGCTCTCGCTCATGTTCAGCCCGCTCCAATCGCTCCCATGCCTTGGTCAGCACAAAGTGTTACTAATTTTACCATATAATTATTATCTGCAAATTACACAAACGTATAACATGGAAAATAAGAAAAGTTTAAGCACAGGTAGATGTCAAAATTCAAAAGAGGTGTCTCACCCTGTTGATGTCTGCCACCAATGCACCCTCTTTAGGGGTGTAAACTTTCTGATTGTTGGCCCTCATCCTGCTCTGGATTGTGAAAAGCAGTACCTCCAGGTTTCCCTTCTCCTGGAATCTTTACAGATTTTGGGTTTACATGTGAGATATTTAATGCCAAAGCCTAGGTAAAATTAAAAAAAAAAAAAAAAAAAAAAAAAAAGGTAAAAAGTTCTAAATCAGGTCCATCTTTGCTCTTACTTTGGAGGCTTCTCCACAGTACGGTATGAGTTGAAGGCTTGCAATTGTTGCTGGACCCCATTCAGAGAGTTTGCAAGTTTGCGATTGTTCAGGATAATGATGGTCTGTTCAATCCATGTCAAGAGTTCTGAGGAAAGTGTCTCGTACATCTTAATCATCTTCTCTATCTCAATGGCATGGTCCAGCACCTGAAGAACAACATGCCTTTTCAGTGGAAGTTTGTATAGATTTGTATTTTCACAGAGAGATAAACAAACAGATACAGTACAGCAACAAATAACTGCTCTCACCTTCCCAGCTCGCTTGCCTTCAACTGCAAGAGCTTTCATCTTGGAGAAGTAGTGGTAGAAAGCAACAACGTAAGTGATGATGGACTTCTCATCTGGGTTCTCGGTAAACACATCTGCAATCCACAGGACACACAGAGATTACCACTTTGAAACATAACCATTGTAAACCAAATTTAAAAGTTTCTTTGCATTAGGAGTGTTCGTTATGAAGATATTTTCTTGCCTTCTGGGTCCAGGAGCTTGGTGACTCCAAGGTTTCTCTCAGCCACATTGAAAGCTTGCTGAAGATTGTGAGTCGGATTGGATCTCTGCAGGTTGCCATAGTCAACCAGATCTGGCCTAAAGGAAGGAAATGTACTGAAATGTATTACAGATATTTCATTTTTGGCAGTATTTGATTAGTTTGCTTTTGTTTCCCAGCACCTGTGTTTGTGTATAAGGGCATTGAAAGCTAAGCCATCCTTCCAGCTTGTGGTGAAGTTGGTGATATTTACATTTGGATACCTAAAAATAGAAAAAAAAGAGTGCCAGAGTAAAACCCACATGATACCATATATGATATATAATATCCTGATAGCATTGAGATGACTGCTAACATTTACCCAGCTGTCTTCATTTGACACCAAAGCAGCAAGGCGTCTTTAGCAGAGCGAGTCTCCTTCTTACCCACCTCTACTACAATGTCTTGAATCTGTAAGAAAAGTGGAAACCAGATGGGTATAAGCTGGTACCTGGTATCACACTGTGCAAAAATGCACACTGTATTTCATACCATTTACATTCACTGAAATTTACCAAAGGGATCGAATGTTAAATATTTTTTCTGATGCCTTCCTTCTGATCAAAAATTTTACTGCTTACTGATCTAACTGAGGCTTCAGTTTTGGGGAACGTTTAAGGATTGAAAGCTAAAAATGGATATGCTATCTTTTATCTTTTCAGGGTTTTTTTTTTTTTTTTTTTTAAATATACAGTACATTGAAGAATCCAGACCAGAGAAAAAGTAATCAGCTTCTTCTTTTCTTCTGCACTCTTCTCCTGCTCTCTTTTTTCCATGTGAAGAGATTAAATTATGCAGCAGATCATATTGTTTGAGCTAGCTAAGCTAAAAATACACTGGCTGTCAAATGTAGTGATTAATAATAAATACAAACCCTGTTATTTGTCAGTATAAATACAAATGTTTTGTTGCCGTGAAACCAAACTAAAAAGCACAGATACACGAGGTGCCTTGGCAAACTGCTGTATAAGTGGCGGGACATTTGAATAGCTTGAAAATTGTTTCTCACTTTTATTTAAGTAGCTCATTAAGTTACTCACTCATATACGAGCACTTTCAAATCTCAAACCTGGGATTATTCAGCTCACCTGGAAGCGAAGAATGATCGTCCAAATGAGCCCCAGGATAAGACGGTGGTTCCCGTCTACGATATCATGTGACCCCATGTTCTCCAAATGAACCCTCTGCTCCCTTAGAAACTGCAAGGCCTTGTCTACATTCTCCAGACAGTGAATCCTCATTCGACCTTTAGTGGGCCTGGGCTGGAAAATGCAGGAATAGGCTACAGTATCTGTAAAGTCTTGTACATTTCAGCCTAGTTGTATCAGCAGATACCCACCAGCTTTTCACCCGACAGAACCTCAAGTAGTTTGATGAGCATCCTCCCATCCCGTAGGTCTAGATAGAGGTCTGAGATACGACAGCTGACACGAGCCAGGATAGAGTTTACCCATTTTGTAAAGGTCTTCTTCTGCACAGCTTCTCGCTCATCTGGAGGGCAGAGTGAGAGGAAATTATTAAGCTAACCTAGCTAGACTAAAATGCTTACTTGGTTTTTTTCCCCCTCCTGTCCATATGTTCACTTTTAACATAGATTTATGACTTTGGGGCCTTAATAGCACACACAGACACTATGTGCTGAGGAATGTGTATTTGAGATAAACAGAACTGTGCATGTAAGTGCAGGTTTTAACTTTGCTTGTGACACATATATATATTTTTTGATTGTTGTTTTAAGGAAATAATTGGACCACAGGGGTTTCCCAAATAGTTTCCAGAGATAAAATGCTAAGCAAAAACAAAATACAATACCCAAAGATGATACGTCAGCAATGGAAACCAATGCAATGGAAGTCTTCCCATTTAAGTAACAATTAGAAATGAAGTAGTATGTGCAACTATAAATCTCCACTGTGTTTCTCCTGGTCCTCCCAAACATTAACACTAAAATTAAGCTGCATCATTAAAAAAGTGTTTTATAAATGATTCAGTCCGCATCGCAACAGACGTCAGGCAGCAAAAAGTGAGACAGAGAGAGAAGGACAGAGAGAGAGAGAGAGAGAGAGAGAGCGAGAGACAGAGGCAGACAGAATGCGTCTAATGGAGCTGCCGAAAAATGGCATTTAGATAGAAAACATTAGAACAGGTTACAGGGTCTGAGAGTAAGAACCCATGCTTTTAAGCTTATCGTCCTGGAGACCCATGAGACGCTAGTCTACCTCCTTTTACCTCTTAACGACAGAAAAAAAGCACACTGTCAAACCGTATTTGGCCCATATGTCACTCTTCTACCAAAAAAAAAAATAAAAATGTTTTTTTAAGAAAATGGAAGTTGTGAATAAATCATAAAGGAGACAAATGCAGCACTATAAGCCACTACAAAACACAACAACCCCTGAAAAAAAGTTGACATTTAGAAAGGCAAACATTATGACTGAATAAATGAACATCATTGTTCCTACATACTGGGATTTCAGACCTCTGTTAAATTTACTCCAGGATAGAAAGACTATATCATTATCATTAGCATTGTAACTGGGCTCACTGTGCAGTCTGTTTGCAAGCATGGCTTCTCTAATTTTTTTTTTTTTTTTTTTTTTTTTAATCATATCTGAGCTGCTGCCAAGTGCATTGTTCCGGCTGTTCTCACCTGGTTGAAACCTAGCATGGAGGAATATAAACTCCACTAAACTGCTGTCTTTCAGGTGACATCAGCTCAGCATCAGAGGGAGGTTAAATCAGCTTCTCATGGCTTGGGCTCAAATCTCCTCTTGAGCTCCAGCGACAGGCCAATGAATTATTTATACTGATGGATTTTCCTTGTACTGAGCAAGCCTGCGTTTTGCCCAACAGTCAGCGTTTGCTGTAAAGCCATTCGGTAAATTTATTGAGGCCCATCGCTAAATGCTAAGTTGTAGTTAACTGAGTGAAACGGTAATATGTACAACTGGGTGACTGGAGGTCAGAGTAAAGCTGACATTTCACAATAATAATCAGTGGAAGGAGAGGGATGGAATAGAGAAGTAGAAAAAGAAAAAAAAAAAAACCCGGAAGACTGAAACACAATCTGCTTTTATGCCAAGTCCAAATAGACAACTGCCACTAGTATAATTAGCTCGTCGTTATGTGCAGAATGAACTACAATTTCCGCATGAACCCAAATAAACAAAATCATTCGATGAAAAAATGAAAAATATAT
>JAOVYU010000002.1:11525749-11550452 GCA_025674565.1 Synodontis membranacea | reverse complement strand
TTTTTTTTCATAATGCTTGTCTGGAATGCAACAGGAATCAACACACTTCTAAACTCATAGATTAATACTAAGAAATGTCCTTTTATGTGATTTTTTTTCCCCCAGCAAAGAACTGTTCTAAGCAGTTACATATACAGCAGAGGTGGAAATGAACACGTTATTTAGCATCAGACATCCTCACGGAGTTGATCTAAATGTCTAACAAATCTAAACTACAACAGCTGTAACACCAAGAATGAAACCTATTACCCCTCATGTACTACTCATTACTACTCATGTTATCTGTTGTCATGCAAGTGTTTATCAAGGCAATTTGCATCGCAATTGCTAGCTATTAGCACTCGGCTCGTTTGTAACGTTAGCATGGTAGCTAACTTTTGTTAGATTAGGAATAAAGTGTTCCCGTGTTCCTCTGGGAATGACTTCACCTTCAATAACTAAAAGTGTCTGATTTTATAGTGACAGCTTTTTCTTTTGTTTAATGTAACTAAAGTGCCTACTTTTCTACTTTAACTTCAGTCAAGGACTTTGAAGCTGTACTTCACCTTTTATCAGACTATTTATTCAGATGCATATTTGCATTCTGCTCTTCACTTTAGTAGGAAATCACCTGCTTGGTGACATTACAGTAAATGTCACTGATATTATGCCACTACATTCAGTGCAAATTTGACCATAAAATGCATGCAAATAATGTGACAGTGAAAGTCTAAGTATTAAACTATTTGGTCACTATTTTCTGCGATTAATTAAATCAATTTAGAAATAGATGCTTGTTGAAAAATGTCTATCAATCTATAAACGCTTGGGTTTTCATATTAATAATTTTGTTTTGTCAAAGAGTGACCAGCCCTCAGGTATTTTCTAATCTAGCCACTTTAGATAATGCACAGCATCTTTACTAAAAACACCATCACCATTTTCTTATACATAGAATACCAGCAGCCTGTTCTACCACCACACCGTTAAAGATATAATGTAAATGCATTCAGGTAAACAAGCACTTACCAATCGCAACAGTTTCTGCCCTCTACGAAAACCACCACAGCCAACTCACCTAACTAACAAATGTAAGCCAAAAGGGACACCGAGAGGCTGGATATGGCAGGGGATGGTACACTTTGTCTCGGAGAGCGAGAGAGGGGGAGAGGATGCAGCCGAGCAAGAACTCTACCTTGAAGCTGTCTGAACCGCCCGTCTAAGATGGAGCTGAAGCAGATGTTGGAGGTGCTGTGGCTTAGCCAGCGGGTGCGTTTCATACTCTGCGAAGAGGACGATGAGGATGAAGAAGGTTTTTGTGGGGGTGAGGGTCGGGATAGCCTTGAAGTATAGGAGGATGAGGAAGAAGAGGACAAGGAGGAGGAGGAGGCAGAGACAACCAAGGGGGCTTGGGTTGGTGGAATGCCCCGTAAAGTGCTGTTCCTCCCAGCGAAATTCTTGGGCTCATGCTTGGTGTGTCCGTTAGTCTTGGGCGCTGCCTTCTTCTCGTTACATTGAACTCTGGACACAGGTGGTGTGCTCCTGCTTCTGGTGGCTTGAGTGCTGACGCGGATGGGGAGATCTTTTCCCGAGGAGTAGGCACTGGAGCGGATTGAACTGACCTCTCTGCTGTTCTTCAGGCTGAGCTTCACCTCTGGCAGTTGGCTCTGACTCACAGGCATGGCGCGGCACAAACAAGGGCTGCTCATCATCAGCCAGCACTGCACACACCTCTGCGAGTCAGCCTGACAGATGCAAAGTCTATCGCTTCCTCTGTTGTGTCTTCGAGTCCTCCTCTCTGATCCTCCCTCCCTCCCTGTTTTTACTCTCAGCTAGTGCAATGAGCAGCTTCTCCAGCGCACAACTCATGCACATAGTACTGTATATCCTTGCTCACTTCCTCCTTTGTACAAACACATGATGTCATCATATGGGAAGTATGTGGTTGCATGCTTTAAAAAAGCTTTCGTTAATTTAGGCTTCCCAAAACACAATGATAGATGAAAAAGTGCAGGAAGTGTATATTTGCAGGAAATATATCTGCGATCATAGGTTCAGAAAACTAACACCAAAGTGAACACAAATGGATATTTCCATCTATATATAATATAGAAAATTTGAAAGATCACAAGTGATCGCAAGCACTAAAGAATGTAACCCCTCACTCTCAGTCTGTCTGCTGGGTGCCTCCCTTGCTCTTGGACAGGAAACTCTAATTGCATTAAATAAAGATCACTGCACATGCCGAGCACATTACACCAGCTCTCTACTGCAGCAGCATGTCTGCACCTTAAAGACACAGGCTGGAGGAGCATCACGGCAAGACAAAACATCCACCTTATTCTCGCCTGTCCTCCCAAAACACGCAGCCCTTTTACAGGATGTCACAGGACCTGACCAATGAAGGTTTCCCACAAATTCACAAACATTTAATAAATCAATATCTCACTAAAATGCTTTGTGCACACGCAAGGGAGTAGTTTTAGTTTAAGGTAGGGTTAATCCACAATATCCACTTTCCTACATTACCTAGTCTTCCTCTCATTACAAATGTGCTCATTTATATGAGCACAGCCTATGGCTTGGGTGGAATGATTCATGGACTACAGCAGCAACAAGCCAAATATGAAAGAGCTGCCACCCTCAGAATGAAGCTCTCACACAGTGCACTACATTGAATAAGTAAAAACAAATACAAGGAAAACAGGCATTTCCAAACTCTCAAACTCTCAAACATACTCCTTTGGTAAGGACATTCTAAATTTCACTATCAAAGTCCTCCCAACAAAGTATAACCTGGCCACCTGCTATCTGTCTAGCCATGACCCATACTACATCCTCCACTCTAGCACTTACTGCAGCAAGACAACTGCACATGTTGTAAATGGCTGCAACTTCTACAAAACCTTCTAGATGAACAGCTGGTGGACTTTAAAGCTTTAAAGATGTGCAGGAAGTAACAGCAACAATGGACAAACACTCTGCTGTATACAGTAAATGGACTGGTTCAATGACAAAAATGCAAGCAGTATCTCAAACACCCCAGACATCACCCTCATAAATGAAAGTAGCAAAACCGTGTCTATATAAAATATAACGCTCTTTTGATTTGTACATGGACACTTGATTCACCTGCTGAAATATCAGCCACTATTTGGCATTAGAACAAGTCTGGGTTTTCACTGCCAACTAATTGTTCTTGTGTTTGGGGGTCTTGGACATTTACATAAACTTGTTTTATGTGGATTTCATTTGGGTGGGGTAAGCAAGACAAAAACCACAAAGATGAGCAAAGTGCTGCTCGATTTGTGCCATAATAGGTGGTAAGCAACATGCTTCCATTAATGTTAAGATCTGTAATTCTTGTGCTGTGCTAAGGTCCAAAAAAATATTAAAAGGTGAGTGTGTGTGTGTGTCTAGAATACTTGCAAGGACTAGAACTCTGGCCTTGCACACAGCTATTTTTAAGGCTCCAGTTTCAGAGCAGCCATGCCACAGGTGTAGCAGCAATAACATGCTCTCATTGCTTCGAGCCTTCGACGAGGACAGACAAGGCAGCTGTCCAGCTCCATCACACCAAAGAACGCATGGCATGTAGCAGAGATCTGAGATAGCTGGCTAGAGAAGTGGAGGGGTGGAAACAAGAATGTGGGGAAAGACTTCGGTAGCTGGGGTTCAGGGTTGTCTTAGACTTTTTAGCATAAGAGATTTAAAGTGGAAAAAAAAAAAAGTTCTAAAAACGTGTTATCACCCAAAATGACATGATACGAAGCTCACCTGCGAGAGCTTTGATGCGTGACCGCTCAAAGAGCCGAACTGTGCTGTTGTCATTGTCCAGTTCCTCTTCGGACAACTCGAAGCGCGTGTTGATGCGGCTGTACTGCTGTGTGATGTCAGCATTGTCAAAATCCGTGGTGGAGGTCATGACTGCTGGACGGGGGACGGGTGGGTCAGAAGACCTCAGAGTAATGTGGAATGGGGCTAATGAATGATCTGAAAAGACAGAAGAGATCAATTCATTTTTCTGCCAGCCTGCATCAAACTTCAGGATTGAAAAAACACTGAGACAGATTTCTTCATGCTGAAGATGACTGTATGTGGTTAAATCCTGATTTGCTCTCATTAATCACAAAAATGTTTGACGTCTTATTCGGATAAGTAGCAAAACCAAAACAACATAAACCATTTATAATTTGAGATTATTAATAGCCTAATTGTTTTTTTTTTTTCAAGTACTGTCTGATGTGTGAGGTTTCTAAATACCAGGCAAAAAAATACTGTAAAACACACAAGGCACCCAAAGAACACAGTTCTGCTCTTCACAGTAGTCATTAAACATTCACATTGAAACACGCCAGCGTTTTCAGAGTACGTGCATGTACCTCTGTGGCATGATGGGTGAAGGTATGTGGCTAAGATAGCTCTATCTTCCAGAGGCATGCTGCTTTTTCCTATCCTTATCACCCAACACAGGGGCTGGGCAACCCCTCCAAGCAAAGTAACACAGAATTCTAATAACATCTTCGTCACATACTACAGTATGTGTTTTGAGCTAATGTACCTAACTGCTTATTTCAGGATTCAGGCATATATTAAAGCTTTGATTCAGGACCTTTTAACCATGTAGTGGCTTCAAATTACACCCTTGTTCTTGTGGATTATTTGAGCCACATACTGTACACTACAAAACAGGACTTTTAAGAAGTATTTGGGCACTTAATTTCACTTACAAATGGATGAATTTCACTGCATTAGAAAAAGTGGCCAGAAGCACAATTTTCAACTAAAGCCTTAGCCCCCAAAACAGATTTTCTGCTCAAAATTAAAAAATAATTGATATACCATTCAAAATTAGACACAAAATATATTTGGATACTAAATATTCAGTTAATCCATATTTAATCCACACCATGTGGTTACTCTACTATAGGGGCACGTGTAAGAGCCTGACTACACATATCTGCTATAAATTACTTTGGGACCACCTGGTTTAAAAGTAATTGCAAAAACGAAGGCTGGATCAGCAAAAATCTAAATCTACCTTCCTTCCTCCACAGCTGGCAGTGTAAACAGTAAACATATAGAAAGACCCAGAAAGACCACTGGCGGACTGCCCAAGATAATTCTGAGTAAAGTCGAGAATAATGGGTGAAAAAACAGACGCAAGGATTGCTTCAGCCATCAGTGAGATTTATCAGCTAGAGCATAAACTAGTCAAAACAGGATCAACATGGGTACGGAAGTCTAAAGTGGCAGAAACTGTTTGTCAGCTTCATGAATAAGAAAGCAATGGTGAAATTTGCAAAATTTGCAAAAAAAAAAAGAAAAAATAAGAAAAGAAAAAGCATGGACAGAAAGACAGCATCTTCTAGAGAACCGTCTGATTTTCAGATTATTCCAAATGTTACTTGAATGGAAAGTGGAGTGGAAAGTGGTTACATTAGGATACTATTGTACGAAGCACAGAAGTGTGATGTCAAAGTCTGATGCTGCTTTTATTACAGTAATGTTCCAGTATTACAGTAATGTTAATGAGATACAACCTTGCCGAAATCAGAGATGAATTTATTCAAGTGGATTTTTGCAGCAGGATAATGATCCAAACATACCAGTCTCCTTTTAAAAGAATACATTACCATAGAGAAAATGTAAAAGTCCTTCAAAGGCCCTATCAGAGCCTAACCTAAATCCTATAAAGCATCTATTAGATGCACCGGAGAAGAAATGGGCAGATTGATGATGTTCTAGTGTGGATGAGCTGAAGGTTTTATTGGTTGAGACTTGGAAATAACGTCGCCCACAAGTGTAACAGAAACTGGGAGATTCAATGCCTAGACATTGATGGCAAATGAAATACTGAAACACCGTAATGTGATTTGCATTGAAGCCACTATTGAGTGTCCAAGTGTTTTTTGAACAGAGTATCTATTATTTTTATATTTTCAACATAACTTTCTATTTCTTGGAGAAATATTTTGCTTGAAAAGTGAAATAAATACATTTGGGGCTTAAGAGTCCAAACACTTTTTGGAACCACTGTATATGACGACTTGTTTCCAACCTTTACCAGGTCTATCTCATGCTGAGCTAGATATATATCCTTTTAGCGAACTACCCAACTACATCTATTTTATAAATCAACGAATCATGCATGATTTATAATAATATGGGCTTTGAACACACCAAGGAAGAGATAAGATTATCGCCATTGAATCATGACACAATCATCATGTAGCTATCGTATAATGCAAGAAGGAAAGAAGAAAAGGCAATAACAGGTTCAGAGAAGAGGCCCTGGTGGAGGAGGAGCACTTCTCTCACTCTCTGTATCAGGAGGCTGCAGAGAGGATGTTATCAGAGAATGACGCTCCCTCCCTCAGCGGGAATCCCCTTATCACAGCCTACAGAGTCTGCTCCTGCTCCATCAGCCTGCTCTCTGCAACCGTACTTACGTTTATGTTCGAACACACGGCATGTTTCGTAGATCCTGCCATCTAGATAGGAAGAGCCAGTCTAATGTCCTCACATACAAATGTCCGAGTAATTGAAAAACTATTCTATTAGTAGTTCAACTTCAAAATGGATATTGATACTCTGTACATTAAATGTGTGAAACGAGCTAGCTGATTTGTCCATCATGCCAAGAGAACTGTTGTACACTAGCTATGAAGTGCAGGAGAATATTTGTGACGTGCATGGTGATGAAGCAGAGAAACTAGAGACAGGCGTGGTTTGGATCCCCTCATGCGCTGTGGTATGAACACCTACAAACTGGCACTAAGTGCTCTGTTTTCCACAGAAATTGTTGATCAGTGTTACTGGCATGAAGTTAGTCAAAAAAGCATAAATCCTGGAAAGTCTATTAAGCAAACAGTGGCAAGTCAAAACAGGAACAGAGTGCATTAACTGAAGTTATATCATACCCTTAATACCTCCAGGACCTGTCACTGGGTCAGGCACTACATGCATTTTTATTAGTTTCACTATATATAGTTAATGAATAGTTTATAATAGTTACTGACTTTCAAGCTCTGCTATGAATGACAGACTGATACGCCGAGACGTCAAGGGGTTAACAGGACACAAAGGCTGCAAGCTAGCAGAGGCGAAGTGGAACAATCAATGGATCAATGTTAGACTATTCCTGGAATATAACAAACAACAGTCAAGAGTTTACTAATGTATATTTAAGCTCATAACATAAGTGTGCAGACCACAACAGGTTGTCCTTATAAGGTGAAGACTGGACAGCTCACCTAATTTCTTTGTTATTTCAAAGCTGGGTGATAAGACATGGCTGTTTTACTTTCGCTGATATTGTGAAGCCACAACTGTTTATTTAAGAGAGACAGAGAGGGAGAGACAGAGAGGGAGAGACAGAGAGAGAGAGAGAGAGAGAGAGAGAGAGAGAGAGAGAGAGTTGGAGCTGTTATTTCTGCCCTCATGCAGTTACACTTTACACTTTGATACAAGAATGTGCATTAAATTGGGGATAAAAAGTGAAAATTAAAAAAAATAATAATTAAAAAAAACCCTGAATTGACAACTTTTGTCAACCCACAAGTAACAAGTGAGGGAAAGTTCAACTTCAGCTCCTTTGGCCTTTAGACTGGAAGATGAATTCTATGGTACAAGAAACATTATAAACTGCCCATGTACAATATTAATAATGAATAATAAAGGCATTATACATAGTAAATTGTAACAGATTATAAATATCATAAGGCATATTAAAAAAAAAAGATCAGAGCATAACATACTTGAAGCCCACTACATTTCACTTATTTTTCAGTAATATACATTAGCCTTAGACATTATTTTAATAAATGGTTCTATTTATGAGTATTCTGAATTACAATTAAGAAAAAAAAAAAAAAAAAAAGACTTACCAATAGAGACTGTGAAATATTATTGACAATTTTCTCTTCAGTGTATAAAGTGTAAAGGGATCGGTTAGTTGTGTGTGAGGTGTGTTATAATCCGGGGACAGCGACATGGGGACCGAGTGCAGCTCGGCGCTCTCGACCCGCCCTAACGGTTAAAAATAAAGCGCGCCTCGCAGCGCACAGCGCACCACGCACATTCCTGCTGAGCGCCACTGCCTTTAAATGGCACATGCACTGAGAATGGAGCTGCTCACTCCCACCAGAGAGTGTACCGCCTTCTCTCACACACACACACACACACACTGGCCTCAGAAAAGAAGAAGTCACCTCTGCAAGAACCGGGAATGTCGCCATTCCCAAGGAGCCCGAGGCCGGGTTTTTTTTTTTTTTTTTTTTTTTTTAATAAAGTGCACAAAGTAAAGGATTTAATTTCATAGCCAACACTGTCTCTTAATCCCATACATTTCTCGTGATCCTATGTTTTTCCACATGTGATTACTAGTGCATCTCAAGAAACTGGACTAAGTGCAATATTTTCCATCAGTTATTTAAGAAAGTGAAAACTTCATATATTCCAGACTCATTACACTAAACTAAAATGTGTCAAGCATTCTTCTCTTTTTTTTTTTTTTTTCAATTTTGATAATTAAGGCCTACAGCTCAACAAAAAAAAAGGGTAAATAAATACATCTCAAATTATCAGAATATTTCACTTCAGTTTTGATTAAATTACTGTTCAAGCAGTATAAATAAGATACCTTGTATGTGTCTGTCTGGTTCAGTAGGGTTAGTTAGGGTTAATCGATCAAGAATCAGAAGGGTCGTTGTTGAAAAGGCTGGCTGTTCACAGAGCGCTGTATCGAAGCATATTAATGGAAAGTCGACTGGAAAAGTGTGGTAGGAAAACGTGCCCAAGCAACAGGGATGACCACAGCCTTGAGGGGACTGTGGAAAAGTCGATTCAAGAACTTGGGAGAGCTTCACAAGGAGTGGACTGAACCTGGTGTCAGTGCATCAAGAGAATCCACGCACAGATGCTCAGTGGTCCAAAGTCCTCTGTTCAGATGAAAGTAAATTTTGTTTTCATTTGAAAATCAAGGCCCTAGAGTCTGGAGGAAGAGTGGAGAGGCACAGAATCCAAGGTTCTTGAAGTCCAGTGTGAAGTTTCCACAGTATGTGATGATTTGGGGTGGTGCTGGTGTTGGTCCACTGTGCTTTACCAAGTCCAAAGTCAATGCAGCGTCTACCAGGAGATATTAGAGCACTTCATACTTCCATCTTCTGACAAGCTTTATGGAGATGCTGATTTCCATTCCACAGGGGAACTTTGAACTTTACCATGATATTACTGTGTATATATTACTGAGCTTCTCTTGATAGAGAATCTATGGGGTATTGTCAATTGGAAGATGAGAAACACACGGCCCAAAAACACAGATGAGCTAAAGGCCGCTATCAAAGCAATCTGGGCTTCTGTAACACCTCAGCAGTGCCACAAGCTGATCGCCTCCACATTAGTAGTGTTAGGCAGTAATTTGTGGTAATAGAGTCCCAACCAAATATTGACTGTATAAACGAGCATACTTTTCAGACGTATCACATTTCTGTATTGTAAATCCTTTTTTGAATGATCTTATAAAATATTATAATAATTTGAGTTACTGGATTTCTGATTTTCATGAGCTATAAGCAATAATCATCATAATTAAGAAAAAAAAAGGCTTGAAATATTTCACTTTACTTTTAATGAATATGGAATATATGAAAGCTTTCCTTTTTTAATTAAATTACCGGAAAAAAAATGCACCTTTTCACAATATTATAATTTTACAATAGTACAATACAAGTGCCACTCATATGGGAGGTCTTTCCACTAGATGTTGGAGTGTGGCTGTGGGGATTCGCTTATTTAGCCACAAGAGCATTAGTGAGATCAGGCAACAGAGGGGCGTCTGGGGTGCAGTCAGTGTTACAGTTTATACAAAAGGTGTTGAGTGGGGTTCAGGTCAGGGCTCTGGGCAGGCCTCTCAAGTTCATCCACTCCAACCTTAAAAAACCATGTCTTCATGGAGCTTGGATTGTGCACATGGGCAAAGTCGTGATGGAACAGGTTTTGGGCCTGTTAGTTCCAGTGAAAGTAAATTGTAAAGCCACAACATGCAAAGACATTCTAGACAATTGTGTGCTTCCAACTTGGTGGCAACATTTTGGGGAAGAACCATATACGGGTGTGATGGTCATGACTTGAATTCAACTCAAGACTTGAATGTTTCAATAAGATTTGACCAGTTTTTTTTGGAGAGACAGGTGACCCATTTTAGCTGAAGTTCAAGGCCCATTTTGTGTATTGTGTTAAGCTAGAACAACTTTTCCCAAGTCTTAATTCATATGATGGAGCGTGTTTAAAAAATAAACACAATAAAATAACTCTTTATTATCCCTTTATTATCATAGTCTAAAATACAATTTAGCATATTAGGAGACACACCACATGCTTTGGTTTACCAGATTTCCAAGGCAGGAGTTTTCAACTGACCCATGGACCACCATTCTGACTAAGAAGCAACCTGCAAAACCACTGTTGTGGAGTGTTAGAAAAGAGGTTGAGACATAAATCTGTAAGTTATGTATACACATGTGACATTAGTGACACATTCCAACATTAGCAGAGCACAGGCTACCAAGGATAGACCGGACAGGCACTATTTTAATCCTGAAAGTCACCTTGGCTTTTCTAAATTTTAGATATTTGCATGAACTTAATTATTCACAAACAATAATTAGTGCCTGAAAATGTATTTAAATTTTTTTTTAATAAAGGTGACTCCCACAGTGAAACTACATTAGTGAACGCATGGTCAGGGACCACCTGCAATGCTTTCGCAGACCACCAGGGGGCCTCAGACCACAAGTTGAAAACGCCTGTCCTAAGGAGCCAACAGCCAATCACAGCAATCTGTGAGGACAAGGGCAGACAGGCGGTTGTGAATTGCCAGGTGAAAAAAATAGTGGAGAAAAAAAACAACAACAGACAAGTCTTTTGGAAAATTAACCTTCTATATTTAGCAAAAGTATAAAAACATAAATATACAATTTTAAAAAGCACAAACAATAACATCAAAAAAAAAAAAAGTTCACAAAAAATGGAAATTGTTTTACATTTAAACAGAAGTGATTATATGTGGCAATATTTGTTCTGTCAGGTAACTGGTATAAAGAGAACAGAGAAACTTCCTTCCTAAGTCTGTAGGAGTTTACACGCTTTCAGAGCAAACAGAATTCAAGTCCTTCACTTGGGGCTTTTTAAAGACACTTCGTCCTACAGTGCTTTAGAAAATCCGGATCTAATTACGCTGTCAGTATAAACTATGACTACAAAATTGTATAGTGTCATTTCTCTCAGTGTTACTCTCACAACCACAATCACCACTCAATCGAAGTCCTAGATGTTCTAATGATTTGAACAAGGACAGGGGCGTCTCTGGTGATTGTGGGATGTAACATGCGCAGTATGTCCATGCAATACAGAATTCTGAGATATGGTTATCATTTACCTCATACACAAACAATTATTTAAAAAAAAAAATAAATATTTTCCCCTACCCTAAATGGGCCCTAGCACTGTAGTGGCCACTTGCATCACTCAGTTTATAAACATTCCTATTGGTGCAACTTCTGAATTAAAGGTTACTGTGAGACCAGACGTATAATTGTTATGAAATGTATGAAACAATTCATGTGTCTGCTATGAAGTTTGTTCATGCTAGAGAATCATTTAGGAAAGCTTAAGACACTAAATTGCATATTTCTTGTAATTTCTTGCAAGAGTAAAAAAATACTGTAAATGCCACCAAGTGGCAAAAGTCAGTAAAAGTGGCAAAAACATGTCTCTTTTTGGAGCTTCTGCTGAGCATTATATGACTTTTAGTCTAGTGTAGTGCAGAATTGTAACTGTGTGCTCTACCTATGGGTAGAAGCTTAGATACAGTATATACTGTGCATGTCCACGCAGTAGCAGTGTGCTGCATATTATACATTCTGACATGCTCAATCAAAAAGATGTCTTCGCAAGTTCAAGTTTCAAACATACCAGCTTAGATTTGGACGTTCACTAAAATTAGCTTTGCTACACACAAAAATACTCGATTGATTTGAATTGAGTTATGTAGATATATATACAGAGCAATTTAATTTCAATCACTTTTACAAATGGAGCTTATGGGTGATTGGAACAAACATTAAATATTCCTATATTAATTCTCTCTTTGGCAAAAATAAGCACCATAAAGTATATGCACAATGTAGAAAAAGTATTAATAAAATTTCACAAACTGTATCTTTCTATAAATAAACTAACCACCAGTGCTCTGAGGAGAACTAAAACAGAACAGGGAGAAAAAAAAAAAAAAAAAAAAAGTACTGAGGTGCAAATGTTAGAAAAGACCTTTAAGGGCTTTTAAATAAGTGCTCATTAGTAACCCGGTCCTTCATATGGACAAAAAGGAATTAAGATCTGCGATTACGGCCGCCTGCTTCCTGGCCACTACGTTCAGCAATCTCTGAGGCAGGGTCGGAGTTCCCAAATCGACCTGTAGAGGGAGACACAATGTTTACTGTACCTCCCCAGCGTATTTGAGCTAAAATAGTTTAGAATACCAGATTCAAATACCATTAAATATAGAGGGTGAGGATAAGAAGGTTACCTGTAGTAGATAAATAACTGTAACGATCTCTCGACCCTGCCGCCGGCTGCGCTGCAGAATCCATGCACTGGGAAACATTTCTCCGCGCACAGTGTCCACACTTGGCCGAGGTAGAGACTCTTCAAATACAGACTGCATGGCCAACACCCACATGTCATCCTGATGAACATTCAGAAGAAAAGATCCAAACAGACAAAAGGGATAAAGAGAGAATGAGGCAAAAACAATTAAACCTTGATATAATTCAACTGATTGAACTTTGTTAAAGAATGAAGCACATGACAGGCATGCAGAAAGTCAAATGAGGAACAAAGAACAACAGAGCATGCACTTGTCAGTGACGGGGTGCTTACTAAACATAAGCTGATTAACAGCGCATCCTGAAATGTTTTATTCCTCTTATACTACAGCAATTTGTTAATACACTTTATCCATTTATATTTACATTTATTGTTGTGGAGCAGTCGTTCCCTGACTAGCCTCTCTTTTTTTCTTTGTTATTAAGACACGAATATACCTTTTGGGTTACTGAGAAACTGCAAAGTTGGCAGTCCAAAAGACTTTTCAGTGTCAGAAAACGTAAAGCTTTACCTCTGATTGCTTCAAAGCACTGACATGAAAGACTGCTTCCAAAATGCTAAACATATCTACATAAATCAGAAAACTTCATCATATCAACATTTAAAAAACTTCTTCTGACTAAGATGTGAGTATTTAACAGTTCTGTTGTATTCACTGTATTAAGCAGATAAGACAACAACTGAAGGGACAAACCCGTTTGGACTCGGTGCTCAGGCAGCAGAAATCCCGCGGTTGCTTCATGGGACAGTTGGATGGATCAGTCAGCAGGTAGACTGGTGAGAGTGACAAAAATGATCTGCAATTATTTTACATTCTTCTGACTGAACTTCATTTTGTATAATGCAGCACATAATATGAAAAGACAGTCACCAAGTTGTGTAGTGTCATCTAGCACTCGTGTCCAGGCAGACTTAACAGCTTTGTTGTAGAGATGAGTCTTGGAGTGATCTCGGATTAAACTCCACAGATTAGCCATGGGTCTCTCCAGTTCCATGGCACCTAAAAACCCATGAGCAGAGGGTCTGGAGGAGGAGGGCCGGTGGAAGGTCTGAACTCCATTCTCTAAGCCATGGTGTCTGGAAAACAAAGTGGGTTATTGTGGAGTAGGTCTAATATTTATATTAAACACATTAATCACAACACCGACCTCCAGCCAGCTTCAGCGCTCCCTGCCAGCAGATTCCTTACATCTCCACCAGAGGCTAAATGAACCTGTTACATCACAAACTCTAGTCAAACACTCGGCAGCTGTTTAACGTCAAAGAATTTGGAGACGGACATGGTGAAAACTATGCACTTTACCTCTGATATTGCACTCGCGAGAGTACAGTCTGCGATGTCCTGGTACGAAATAGAAATTGATGATGGGGAGCTAAAGGAAGAGGTGCGCTGTCGCCCAGGAGGAGACGATGGAGAGGAGGAGGAGGAGTGAAGCTCAAATCCAAAGGCGGAGCTTTCCACACGAATATCTAATGAGGATTGATGGTTTGGTAAACTTCTGCTTGCATTTTTAGGATGAGAGCTTCTTGATAAAAGTCATAACTTACCCTGAGCTGATAGCCATGCACGAGAAGCCTTTAAATTTTGAGGCGGGATGATGGGAGGTCGAGACCTCACTCTTAACTCCCTATCTGAGACTCCAGTGATCTGGAGAATACATGCATACAAATATCCTTTAAGCCTTAAATGCATACGTCAGGCTGCTATCAGCCGATGATCTTATTTTCTTCTTACAGCTCAATCACTTATAAGATAAACACCCAACCCTGAATTATAGGCGTTTCTTTATAACAATTTTATAATAATAAATTGGAAATCTAATTCCAATTTGTCCAATAAGTTTGAATTAATTGTGAACAGCAATCCATACCCTTTATCTCAAAATACGGGTAGTATTGCATGCATATATTGATAAATCCAGGTCTTTATAACAATGTTTAATGTTTATACTCCTTTAACTGTGAAATCATCTGCTATTTATCTGTGAATCAATGCAACATATATTTTACATATTCTTTCATATTCGTATTCTTTCCTCACCTGTATAGAAGGCGGGGTACCATCTTTCAGGAGAGCTGCATTACTGCTGTTGTAGCCAGAAGTAGGTCCAGAAGAGAGGCTTAGGTTGGAACCAGTGCACAAGGTGCTATTACTGACACGTGTACAAAGCCTCAGGTGATCCTACATAAGTGATGAGGGGAAATATAAAATAATTCCAAATTGGGTCATTTGTCTATACAGTCTCAAATCTCGGTGAGTATAGCAAAGCTGACTTTCAGATTTTAAGATGCCCGTTTGTCTGTGTTGCATTTTTAACTCACCTTTACAGACTGCGATAGAGCCTGTTGCTCTAATCTCCTCTTCTCCTGCTCAGTCCTCTCACGCAGCCGCATTCGTGCTTTGGCAATCTCCGTCTTCGCCTCCTCACGTGCACGACTGTAGTCACGCAGAAGGAGTTCGATATCAGTTGGATACTGACCCTCTGTTCTCGGTGGATCAGGAACCCTATGAAAGGTCATATGGATTCATCCAATTAGTTTAGGAAATCATACACTAGATGCACTTATATGCAATAAAATTCTACACAGTCGGCCCTCGTTTAGGGTGGTTAATCAGTTCCAGACTCTACCGCGATAAGTGAATTTCCACGAAGTAGGATTCTTTATTTATAAATCGAATATTTTGGTAGTTAGAGCATAGAAAACATTAACATTATTAGAGCCCTTTAGACATGAAATAACACCCTTTGGTCACCATTGCACTCGTATTACCCAATATGTTAGACAAAATTAGACAATTCCCCTGCGGCAAATTGCGAGAGGGATGCACTGGCCGTAGCAGTCAATGCATTCCTATGGGATCTCGAGTGTTTTTGACCCTTTTCACTGAGGTCACAGAGCATCATGGCAAGTTTCACTTCACACCACCAGAGGTCACTATGGGATCTCGAGTGTTTTTGACTGTGAATAACGTCGTCATGGTATCGTATTCTGAGTGAAATGAATGGGAGTCTATGGGGAGAGTGTGTTTGAGCGTGAATAACGTCGCCATGGTACCATATTCTGATGAACGAAATAATAGCATAGCGACTCCGATCGAGACGCACAGTTTTTTGTATTATTTGTCTGTGTGCAATGATCTGTGATTGAATTATTCAAAATCGAAATTTGGAAAACAGAATAACAATAGGTATGCAGTTTCACTGCATCCCTAATAAGAGAAAATAAGACGTATTAGACGTTACAAATATCATATTACATGTAAGTGGCGAGGGACGACCGTATCTCAAATTGAGAAAAGCAGTACGTGATCTATAGAAAGAGGAAGGGGACTGGTGTAGTCATTCACCTGCTCATCTCTACTACTTCCTTGCGCAGTTGCTGCAGATATTCCCGTTGCCGGCTGGGTAGATCCACAGCTCTTTGCGACTGTTCTGTCATGAGATGTGATGAGTTTGGATGTTTGCTGGGGCTGAGACTTCGAGCTCGGCGGGACATCTGAAGACGATCCTCTCTCTCCTTCCTCAACCCATCAATACTCCTTCTGTGCCTGAGTAAATGATAAGAGGCAATTCTGTTGAATTCTCTATTCAGAGGATTTGTACGACAGACACTCCATATAAACAGATTAAAACAAAGCCCCAAAGTTTCCATACTGTTTCCCTATAACATCATGGTGTCACACTGTGTTTTATTCCTTCTGTAATATACTGATCACATTTCTACTGTGGAAAACTGAGTACAGTGAAAATGCAAGATAACATACTATATTCAGCTATCAAACCTAACCGCATTTAAGCTCTTTACATTTAGTAATCACTTTTTACAAGCATAACCTACTCACCTGTCATACAACTGCTGTTTGGTAGAGATGGTACATTCTGGTCTGGAACTAGACTTCAGCAACTTTAGCAGAGTGTCTGTCTTGCCCAGGCCATAGTGCAACTTGGCCTCTGTGAGTTCTACACTGAGTGGATGAGGACTCAAATCTGATTGCATAGAAGCAAGGACCTGCTCCCGTTCCTTCCGCAGTCTCTCAATTTCCCTGGTCCGTCTATCTGCTGATTCCAAGAGCTCTGGTTTGTACCTATACCCAAGACTCTCTGACTCTGCTGAACGTAGATGGAGACTATGTGTGTTAATATGTGGAGATTTGTCCACAGTTGCATTGTTTTTGTTAGTGAGTCTGGCTGGAGGCTGATGACTAATGCCTGACCAGTTGGTAAACTTGTTGTGCACGGGCAAGTTTTCAGGAATCCAACAGTCCTCTTGGAGTGGAATTGTTTCATTGAGTGGGTTAATGCTGACCAGGACATCTGTATTACAGTCACTTGGAGCCAAAGACGCACTGTCTTCGTCTTGGTATTGAACAGTGTCTTTGCTCAGATCACTCCAGCAGCTAACATCTTTATAAAGTTTGTGTTTATATTCCTGCAAGCCGCTTGTGTGACGCTGATTAATGGGTGTTGAGGATTGTACTGTGCTTTGGCTCAAATCAACAGGTTGCCTGTGTCTGACAGAGGACGAGTGACTAGGAGGCAGGGGACTGCCCCAAATGGCTTGGCTTGCTCCTTCACTTTGTACTCCATGAGAGTGTTTCTTTCTTCCATTTTGTATGTATCTGCCAGATGAAACTTCTTTGGCGTGTGCATGTGGTGCACCTAAACTTATACAACTGTTGTTACTTAGGTTCTCAAGAGACACGGAAGACATGGACTTATTTTCAGTTTGATATGTGTAAAAATGATCTCTTTGATAGTGTGACTTGGGTTTATTGTTGGACACTGGTTGGTTTTCAGGTGGATTTCTGACGGTCTTTGAGAGCACCTCAGTGGGGGTGTGGATTGTAGAAGCTTTGCTTTTCTCTTTCTGTAAATTTGACACATCCACAGTGAGAATAGGTGAAGAGGCACGGTCTATAAGTAAAACCCTTTTATCGGGGTTATTCTTTGGCTTTATTTGCTGATATGTTTGATTGTCCTTCGCTATCATTTGAGGAGTCCATTTTCTCTCAGCACAAACTGCAAAAGTGTTGGAAGCTTTACGGTCTACCGTGACCGGATTGAAACGGTGCTTGTTTGGTGCGACAGTTTCTAGGGAGAGAATTTTTTCAGTGTCTAACTTTCCACCCAACTTCTCAGAGGGAGGTGAGCCTCCGGGACGCAAGTCAGGCATACTTTGATTGGTTTCAAAGGTCTGTCTAATGTCATACTGATCTTTAATAGATTTGACGACACCATCTTGCTTTGGTACGTTGCAAACTTCGGAGCCAATAACTTTGACGATCACGTTGACTTCATGAGATTTGGGGTTCTGTACAGCTGGACTACTCTTGAGAACATTGTTCGGTCTCGTTAGGAGCGCAATGTCCTCAGTTTGGATCCCAACATCTATGGCAGTTTGCGTGGATCCATCACTCTTGCAATACTTGTCAGAGCACACCTTTGAAACTTTACTGCAACTTTTTAATGGAGGCCCATTTTTCACAGAACTTTCCCCTGTTCTCATACACTGAATGTTCCCCAGAAGATCAGAAGTACTGACAATCAACTCGGAAAGATGTTCAGACATATTCTGTAGACTTGTCCATGTGGTCGATGTTCCATGCACTTGTTTGGACGCAGGAACCTGGGTACTGCTCCTCCTGTGTCTGGTTTTCTTCTCCAAGTCCTCAGAAGACTTGACTGTCTGGGTACCATGATCACATTTTCTGGAATCTTGTTTATTTTCCTGACTTCCATGTTCAGAAGAGCAGACCAGCACTATTTCATCTACTTGGCCTGAGCTACTGGCTAAGTCTAAAGTATTATTGCAAGAGTCACTGCCTGAAGCTGTTAAGATCTTCTCATTACAAATAGGTGGGGTACGAAAGGCTTCCCTCAGCTTGGGTTCTGTAGAAATATGCTCTTTGGAATCTTCAGCACTACTCAATGTGCTAGACAGACCCTTCTGGACTGCATAAGTGCTCAGATGAGAACTGAAAGGAGAATTCTGGACATTCAATCCATTGTCCATACTGCAGCATCTTGCTATACCATTGCTGGAACTTTCAAGTGAGGAAAGTTGACTGGATATATCGACTGCACTCCCAAATGGCTGAGTTTTGTATACATATTTAAGTGACTGATCCTTTTTTCTTGTATGAACAAAGGGGTTGATATCACTTGAGCCAAAATGTAGAATAGGTTCTCTATTTTGGATGGATGCTTTTTCGCCATTGTTTCCATGAGAATTGTTTCTGGTTAACTGAATCACTTCATCGTCCTTTGATGGACCAGGAATTTGAATCAACTTTGCTGTAATATGGTATTTTTTCCACCTCACTTTCCCTGCTACGTCATTGGTAACCTCTGGGATGCAAGGGTATGGATTATCTGAGCCAGTCCCATAAGACTCATTATGTTTTGATTTTGATTCTTTTGATCCTGGACTAATTTCAGAAGACAGACATGCATTTGATTCACCAATGGAGCCATTTCTATTTTCTATCGTTGGCCTTCCAGGAGCAGGTGTGCCAGGTAAGGTTGGAGTGGCAATACCATATTTATGTCCTCTAGATTTATCTACCTCATCCAAGGATGAATCGGGTGTTGAGTCAGTGGATGAACTTACCGGGGCTGTAAAATGGGCCTTCCTGTATCTCTTTGGCTTTACTCTCTGACGTTCTTCATTAGTCCTAGAAAAGACAAGTCTCGAACTATTTATTGCTGCATGTTGTTTCCCTTCATTATCTTTTTCAGTAGATTCAGTTTTAATTTGATGATCTTCCTCCTTTGGGTTTAATGGCCTAGATGCTGAAAATTTAAGCTCCAGTTTGTTTTCCTCTTTCATGTCTGTCTGCTCTGGTCTTTGTACAGATCTAGAAGGGATGGCTAAGTCTTGAGATGGTAGATGATCTGAACGCTTCGTTTCTTTTTGAACATTCACACACTGTTCCTGCATTTTCCTTCCTGGCATATGGTCTTCTTTACACAGTGACTGGCCATCATTTTGAGAACAGTCAGAAGGCTTTTCACTCATAACGACTCTTTGGATGGTTTGTGTTTGGTTGTCTCTCTGTAGCTCTGAAGTACAGAACCTTAGAGCTTCGCAGGATTTAGAAACTGTGGTCTCTTTATGACGTCTTCCCGAACAAGTGTGGTTTTCTAGGTCCATGATTTTGTCTTTTGTTTCATTTAAAGTGTCTGCATTCTGTCCACTATCAGGTTGTTCTTGTGCAGTGAAACTATGGTTTTCTCCGGCACGTTCTTTGCATGCAAGCGTTTTAAGTGGTCTAGAATCAGTGGTCTGAACATTTTCAGCTTTGTCTGAATTAAATAAGCGTTCATTCTTCTTTTGAAATGTAAGTGCTGGCTCAGCGTCCAGATGTACAATAGTGTTTAATTCCACCACCTGCTGAAATTCAGTGGCCATATTTCCTTCGTTTGCTTCCACAGATTTCACTGCCTCCTTTGTGTGGTGCACCACTGCTTCTGAGCATTGATTGGGCATTGTAACGTCACAAACATATTTTGAGACTCCTGAAATGCTGTCTTCAGAATAAACACCTGGCTTCTGATGTGTGTACGATGACTGATCAAATCCATTGTCTTCAGTCCTTACAGATATTCCTTTAACAGTTGAATTGTGATCTACTTTACTGATGGGTATAGTTTCTGTCTCTGTTTTCATCAGTAAGAACTGATCGTGTTCCCCAGCCGCAGTGACATTTTCAGAAGCCATGATTTTTCCAGGACCTTGTTTACAAGTAGAAATCAATGTCAGTTGTATGCGCTTCTTACTTTCGCTGATAACGTCATCGAAATGACCATTTAAGTGACTGGTCCATAATGATTCTGGATGATTATCAGTTGGTATCTCATATAGGACAGTGTTTACTTCTGGTAACTTGATTTCCATATCTTGTGGCATAGGTCCACATGCATTAAGATTGTCTGAATGTTCTATTTCTGCACTGTTCTTCAGCAACAAAGATGGACAACTTCCAAGTAATCCAACTGCTTTGCGGTCTAACATAACTTCTTGCTCAGTGGGATTTTTCAGTATATTTTTGCCTCTCAAACAGTCATCAGTGTTATCCACATTCTCTCTAATATCAACCGAATTTTCAATCATGTATGGAAATGCGTGAGAACTTCCACATTCTCCTGGCGAGCCCTCAGCTATAATTTCATCCTTGTTCTGAGTGTTCTTAAGAGCATCGGTGTTGGTTGCTGAAGATCTTTTGTTGTTTGTCTCTGGTTCGTCATTCATTTCTTTACCACAGTCCATATTCAGGTGTTCTTTCACCACTTCCGATATCTTGTCATTTATTCCAAGGCCATTTCTTCTTGGTGTACTGCTCTCAAACACTCCTTTGTGAACAACCTCAACGTCAGGAAATTTTACCTCTGGCATATCCTGCATTTCACTTTTATTCATGCCAATGGTTAACACTTTCTCTTCTTTCACTACTGCAGATGTAGTTCTGTCTTCGGAGGTATACCTGGCAACAGGATTATTGCTGTTTTCGTGCATGTTGATATGATCGTCCATAGACGTGGTTTTAGAATCTTGATGAAGTGTTTGGGACAAACTGGCAGTTACCTTTTCTGTTGGTAACAGTTTTCCTGTGGAGTCTCTGCCGATGTTAGGACTGTCACTCAACATGAACGGCACATTATTTACAGAGCAAAGATCTGGAACAAGGGACTCAACACAGCTTCTCTTTGGAGTCTTCAGACTGCCTGCTAAATCATCTTGAGAATCTTTGCTTCTTTTTCTTGAGTGCCCGTTACAGGATTCGTGCTCTAGTTGAGCATCACAGTGTCTTAAAGAATCAGCCACTCGGTTGGCACTGTCTGACTTGACGTTCATTTCAAAAGGGTCACCTTTTGTTTTTCTTGTATCATAGCTCTCTGAGAATTTTTCTGTGGACTGAATGTGACGCTTGCCCGAGGTTTTTTCATCACTCAGCTCCTTTGCAACATGGTTAATCAGATGCTTCATTATGCTTTGTGGCTCACTCTGAAATTCATTTTCTATTTTCAAACCGTGTATTGCTGATTGAGGAAGTTCCTTACCGGAACATATGGATTCCTGCTTATTACTGCTTTCCGAAGCATTTCCTGGTTGAAGCGTACCGTGAAAATGCTGAATTTCTAGATGAATTTGCCCACCACATTTTGAAAAAATATTACTTTTTCTGGAGCTTGTTTCTGCAATGCAACTTTGTTCATACTGCGTTTCATGTTTTGATTCTTTGAAGTCATTTTGTGGTGCAAAGCTTTTAGTGAGGATACACTCATCACCTGATGGGATAAGTTCAGTTTGTTTTTTGGAATTGCTTTTTATGTTCTTATAAGGGCATTTATCTGGGAGAAATCCTGAAGAACTCCAACTGGGCAGAACAGCACTCTCCTCGAAAGGTGCACTGACCACCAGTATATCAACATCATTCGTTTCTAAAGGTGCTAATTCTGGTGGTGGTGGTGGTGGTGGTTTGTTTGTGCATAAAGCTTTATTGCTCCTTGGGTTCTGAGTGCTGGAAGTCTCTCCAGAAGTGTTCGGTGCCTCAACATTACTCAACAGTTCATTATTTTCTTGCAACAGTGTACATTCAGCTGTAGAACCAGATGTAGAGGCAAGATCATCCAAAAAATAGTCCAAGACCGTTTCCCTTTCAGAGTACATGTGACTTCGTTCCTTAACTGTTGCATCTTTACCTTGTGTAGAATCAAAATGGTGTGATATTAGGCATTCAGATCCACTTGATTCACCAGACAGATCTAGACTAACCTGGCTTTGGCTGCTACTGGTTTCTGCTAATATGCATAGTTTCAGCGAGGTCTCGGATTCCCCAAGGATCCTAGGACTATCTGCTGCATCAGTGGATGACCATGCATCTGTAAGTGCAAGAAAAGCTTCTGTTTCTCTGACGCTGGCTTCACTGGAGTGCTGGGAATCAGATGTTACTTGTGAAAAGTGTGAAGAGTCCTTTATTACTTGTCTAGTTACATTTTGACCATGTAGACTCCAGAAAAGCTCTTCAGGCATTTCTTTGGATTCTTCTAATTTTTCTCTACCTGTGGTTGATGATGAATATAAAGTATGACAAATAGAGTGAGTGAGCTTCGGTGCTTGCCTTGAATCAGTGCTCCCACTACTTTCCTTGACAAGCGAGTCCTTGGACATCTGACTGTCCTCACTGTCCACCTCGCTCGGCTCACAGTCCTCTTGCCGAAGTTGCTCTGCCAATGCAGTGGCGTAGGCTGATGAAAGGGAATCCACTGAGAAAAGGCTGTCACAGTCTGAAGAATCATTAGCCACTTCATCGGCATTATTCTCTACCCAGTTACTCAGATCTTGTTGCGACTTGACCCATCTGTTGGTCTTTTTAGTCAGGGACTCCACACTATGCCAGCGTCCTTGATCCTTCTCTTTTAATGAGATGAGCTGGTCTAAACCATCACAAGACGCAGTTGATTTACTAGGGTCCTTTTGCTGCTTTGTCCCCATGTCTCCTACAACTTTGTCTTTCTTTCCTTCCACAGCAAATTGAGTTTTTGCTCTGCTAACAGACCTAGTACTTTTGCCAACTCGTGACCCTAAAGGAGGCTTACGGAAAACCCTTGACAAAGCCATCTTTATTCCAACGCCAACTGATTGAGAAAGAGCTTTGCGAATTGTCTCCAAGCCCTTGTCTCTGTCATGGGGTAAACTCTTTCCTAACTTAGGTGAGGTTTTTTGTATACTTGATTGCTTTATTATTGGAAGTTCCTTCTTATGATCTCTTTTATCTGAATCCACTGTAGTTTTTACAGGTATATTATGAGTCCAGACAGATGAATGAAGCTGAGATGCAGGCGCGTCTCTTCCGGTCATTTCTTCAGATGGCATGTTCTCGTTCACTGTTATTTTGATGTTCTCAGAGGAGCCTGTCCTACTTGAAGCCCCTTGACTGCATCTCGAGGGCATTGTGTTAGAGCGGCCTCTAGGTTTGCCTGGTAGACATTCATCGGATACCCATTTTCTAGGAAAGGTAACCCTAGAGAGAGATGCTGTTGACTCAGATAATCTGCTCCTCCTAAGAAACTGGCTGTTAAAAGACAAAAGTGACTTAAGTTTAGGAGTTCGCTTTCTGAAAGATTTATTCATCTTCAGTAATGTGCTAATTCTGAAACAGCATTTCTTTACAGAACCAAATTACACGGCTCTTACTGACCTGAAAATTGGTGTATGTTGAGGGTAAAGTCGAGACAAAAGGTCAACAGAAAAAGAATGCCTTCGCAAGACCACTGGACGTCCTCTGCGCTTTGATGGAGACCCAAGTTCAGGGGACATGGGTCCATCGACCCCGAGTGAAAGAGCAGTCTCCAGTCTCTGAAGCTCTTGCTTTGCTTCCAACAGGTGTCGCTTGCGAGCAATTCTTTCCAGCTGGTAATGCAGTCTTTTGCGGCGAATGCGATTTTCATTTCTTTGGAGTGCATAGTGTTTGAGGAGCTCTTCTTGCACCACCCGTTTCCTATCACCCACAATTAGTGATGGACGCACTCTTTCGCTGCTGCTCTCCATCACATTAATGCCAGCCAGTGCAGGCAGAGGAAGGACATCTGTCTGGACCCCTGAGTCGGACGCTCCCTTCTCCATGATGGCGGCAAGACGGTGCTTTTCTTGCAAGATCCACTGCTGGACTGTGAGACACATGGAAGGCATAGTTTCTCTATTAATATAGTTTAAGCCCCTAACCTTGTGAATTAGCACGAGGATGAATTTTTCATAGCGACTGCAGAGGTTTGTAAGTTGTTCTGGATAAATTCAGGTGATTTCTGCTTAAGTCTTTAAAAGTAAAGGAAATCTAACATGCACTGAAGTTTAATAAAAAAAAATAAAAAAAAATCATTTTGTACTATTCCCAAGATCTCTCTAAGTACAATTTTTTTTTTTTTAAATTAAAAAATTTGAATTTGAAACATGTTTTTTGTTATTACGTTTATGTACAATTAAGTCCAATAGTCTGGGATGACACTAAAACCTAGGAATTTTTACATTTAAAATTCTACCCCCCCCCCCCCCC
>JAOVYU010000002.1:11470749-11480931 GCA_025674565.1 Synodontis membranacea | reverse complement strand
CAAAAAAAATCACAATGCCTAGGCTAATGTTGGATTTACTAGCTAATCTTAATTAATGACAATTACAAAAATGTGCAGAAAGTTAAATAATAATAATAATAATAACAATAATAATAATAATAACAATAATAATAATAATAATTCTATTCTTCTTTATACAAGGAAAACATATTTAATTCAGTGTGAGAGAATGACCAGAATAAAGCAATTACTGAATATGAATGAAAATTAGTGCAACTGTGAGTGAATTCATCTTTCTTTCTATTATTTTTTTAAATAAAGTAGTTGGAGTCATAGCTTGTGTAATATGATGGTAATAAAGATAGAGAATATCCATATCTGCACAGAGTACATAAATCAGAGGGGAATGATCCTACTTTGAGTAAAGTTTTAAAAAGTCATCAGACATGAAAAATGACTGCAGTGGTTAAAGCAGAAGGCTGGGTATGAGATTATTCCCTAACCCCTAACCCTAAAATAAAAAAAAATTAAAAAAAAACAGACTGCAGTCTGAATGCAGAAGCTGAAGTCCAGCTCATACTACAGAAAGCTATGACACAGAGTCACCACAGGCGGCGCTGCAGCGGTGTGCGCTGCGTGTGTGCGGTCTTACCTGAGTTTCATAGATCAGGTCGGTGATCTCGCGCTCAGGGAAATCTCGCGATGTTTGCTGCAATCGATTGATCCTGATCACGGACTGAGGCTTCACGCGCGCCGCTTCAGGAAGGTGTTCGTTTGGAGGATTTCTGCATGAATGGGCGTTTCTTTATCCTGAGAGGAGAGGAAGGGGGTTTGGTCTGTGCGTGTACAAGTGTTTATTATTTCTACCCTTACTGAAGTAGTAACACTGTGCCTGTACATGACCTGCTCTCCTGTCTCCTATCTCTTATAAGTATGTTTCCGCTTTTTTGTGTAATTATTTAGAAAGCTGTTTTATGGATTAGTGTAACTCGAGGACTGGTTTAGCAGCTAGCAGGCGAACAAACCGGTGACACTTCTGAAGGAAAAATAAATAAATAAATAAATAAATAAAAATGCCGTCTTCGGAGGAAGGTTTATCCGGAGGTGACGTGGTTACTGTAAAGCACGAGCTTAAAAACGGTAAGTCGGTGTTTGTGAGACTGGTGTGTGGTGTTTATGCTCTGACTTTGACGGTTAGTTTACCAGCAGTGTTCCGAGCTAACACCTCCTGACCTGTCATAACAACACTGTAACACACACACACACACACACACTCCTGTTAACACACTCCACTTAATCAGAGTTCACATTAATGCTGAAGGAGCTGTCACAGGATAACTGCCCGTGCTACTGTGGCCTCTTAAAGAAGAGTAAATAAAGAGAAAAAGGCTGTGGTTGTCAGTCAGAGGCAGTTTGTGGTGTTAGTCATAGAGACCCTGAGCTATGAGGAAATGAGAGACTCTGGTTAGCTAAGCTAGCTGGTGTAGTGTGTAGTGTGCAGCCTCACCTAGATAATGTAGGTCACCTAGTTTGCATTTGTTTTTTTTTTTTTTTTTTTTGTTTTTTTTAAACTCGTCAGCCTTTCAGTTCAGGACAAAATAAAGCACAAATTATGAAAATAATTGAAACAGCCTGTGTAATTGCAATTGTTGTTGTTGTTGTTGTCATAAGCTTGTTTGTGCTTCTTCAGGACAAGGAGTAATCAAACCCAGAGTGAAGCTGTGTGAAAATTTTCTTATTTTGTGTAATACAGGGGATGCAGCCTTATACATTTACGTCATTTGGCGGATGCCCTCATCCAGAGCGACTTCGTATATCACATTTATGCAACTGAGAAGTTAAGGTTAAGGGCCTTGCGTAAGGGCCCAGCAGTGGCAGCATTGTGGTGGTGGTGCTGGGATTCAAACCCACGACCTTCTGATTAACAGGCCAGTGTCTTAACCAGGAGTTCAAATTCAGAGACTAAAAAGGCTAAAAAAAAAAAAAAAAAACATTTCATTTCTTTGCTGGATTTGGATGCATGTCGCTGTTAGTCCTATCCTTAACTGGAAGTTTTAACCTCCTTGCAGAGACAATCAGGTTGTTTTGAAAATTGGACCAGAATTCATGATGAGCATCAGTAATGAGTGCAAAACATCCCCGAAGCCTCAGTATCCGGGTTTCCTTTAAACTGCTTAATAAGCAATTTGAAATTATTAGCTAAAACAAACAAACAAAAAACGAGAACAGTAATACCTCGTGCATTCGCTTATAGCCTCTAACCACTGCTCTCTCACCCACACGTGTGTTCATCTGGTCTTTTCATTTGTTCTTATTTGTGCTGTCTTTCTATGTAGTTTTAAATACGTTATGTTTTAAACTTTTTGATTATATGTAAGTGTTTTTTATTGTAAAATTTTAACTTTATTGTATCTTTTGTTTTATGTAAAGCGTCTTTGAGTACCTTTAAAAGCGCTCTGTAACTAAAATGTATTATTATTATTATTCGCGTTTCTGTATTCGCGACTTCACTTTCATTTTCTGTGGAACCTAACTCATTTACATTCGCGTTTTTTTTTTCACACAACTGCAAAATCCTCAAAGAGCCTGGCATTAAACGATAACTGTCACACACCTCCCACGTCACCGCGCCGACCCGGAAGTAGACTCCCGAACTTCTTCACCTAAAACTAAGGCTGCTTGTTAGTTCTTCCTGTCACTAGAGGGCAGTACAACTCGACTGCTCTAAAGACGAAGAAAGAGAGAGACTCAGAGCTGTAGAGGAAAGCTGTTTTTAGCTTTGTGTTCAACTAAGTAAGTAAATTGAGACTAGATTTTCATTATATTTCAATACATATACTTTTTGTGACATTTTTGTTTGGTGGTGTGCCTTGTGATTTTTCTAATGTGAAATATGTGCCGTGGCTCAAAAAGGTTGGGAAACGCTGAATTAGGTGATACTGTACTCTGTTTTTACATCAACCATTTATTATTTTTTAAGGGTAATGTATTAAGCTAACTTGAAATTAAATAAAATTAATGTGCTTTCGGAGCATGATTTAGGTCATATTTAGAATTTACACTTTAGAAATAAGCATTTATTAGCATTTTTAGTGACTCCACCAAACGTTCAAGATTTTCACACGTTCGCGCCAGGGTCTGGAACCTAACCCCACGAATGCACGAGGTATTACTGTAATAGAAAAAGGATAATTTCAAAAACTCTCATATATGCCAAAAAAACGTTTTTACGGTCACGCGAGGTGGATTTGTAGGTGATCGGATAAAGCAGTTTTTCGCAAAACTGAAATGGAAACACATTTTTTTTCTTTCTCGCATTTAGGTCACATGACATGAATGAAAACACTGCCTTTTTGTAAAAAAAAAAAAAAAAAAAAAAAAAAAGAAGGAAAAAAAAAAGCGAGCGCACTGCGAGAGATATCGTGAGAGGAGAAAAGGCAACTTTCCTCGCTTAGCATCTCTCAGTGGAAACACAGACTGTTCACAATTGTGGTTTGTCGAAATGGTTTTCATTTTCACTTTTACTTCACACAGAACTGTAATGGAAACCTGGCTAATAGTCCAATATCAGGAGTTTGTATGCTTGTGTGCAGTTCTGTCTTAAAAATATATATATAAACAACCTACACATGCTAATAGGGTTCTTTGATTTTGGTCTCATGTGAAGCATAGTACAAAATTCCACCCATAGCTCTAACGACTCTTTGTGAAGTTTGGGGTTATGGTTTTTGTGGTTTGTTCTCAGGGCTTCTCTTGTACGACCCATTCTGAACTGAACTTGTTTGTAGAGGTGTCTTCAGTTACTTGACTGTGAAAGCAGTACTTGGTTGTGCACTTTGTTCCCAGCGTCTATTCAGGGCAATACGCTAACGCATATTACGCTTTTCAGTTTATTTTAGTATGACTAATTGTGCTTTGCTAAAGTTCTTTGCTCGTACAGTGCTCGCTTTAAATACACACGCCATTTTTCCCCATTTGTTTTTGCTAAAAAAAGAAAATACATTTTCTCTAGTTGTTTTGTGTGGAATATTTGCATCAGTCTGTGTAGTATGTTCAGTTTATACGGTGGTTAGTTTTGGTCCTTTAATCTGATTAAACAAGTGGCTTTCCAAGACCGATGATCTTTGTAGCGCTGGTACATTTCAGTCTTTACATCAGTCCTCTTGTTTGTGTTCCCAAAATAAAAATTCCAGTACGATATTCATTCGGTGGCCATTTTCCTCTGACATCACGCTGACTGATCAGCAAAGTGAGAAGACGGCGGATAGTGATCCAGCCAATTCCTAGCTAACATTAGCATTACTGTTGGATAGATGAGGTTACGTGAGATGATAGGAAAGGCGTAAATTAATTCTGAAAGATCACTGCACATCTTGGACACATGCATTTAACACTGGAAGTAAACCAGGAAGTAAATACGTATTTGCAATGTATAAATGGCTAATTCGTGAAAAATTGTAATCATCGTTGTATACGTGTAATAACACGTTGTTCGTCCTTGCATTAGCTGTTGTTTACCAGTCGCTAACGTGTTATCAAGTGTGTTGGTTCACCTTGAAATGTGGCCCGATGTCCTTTCACTGTCCGCTGTCTTCTCAGCTGCTGATTAATCAGAAAGCCGTGAAATGACAAAGATACCGCAGATTCCCTATGTGTCTATGACTCTGCAGTATGACCTTATGCTTCTGTTTGAGCTTCCCGACCTGAGCATGGGAAGGAAAACAGCCACAGTGTGAATACGCTCAAATCAAGTAGTAGTTCAATACTACACTTAACCATGGTCTGTCAAGAGGCCAGTCTTTGCGTTGCAACAATAAATGTAAAGGAAGTCGATATTAATTTCCTGTTTCTGTTGTATAATTAAGCAATAACACACTTGCAGTCATCCTGATGTACTTAATATCACATAATATAATATAATATACATAATATTATACGTAATGCATAATATAGAACTGTTAGTTCCAGTCCACTCATTTGATTTGTTCAGGCAGCATTCCAAGAGTGCCTAGATTTCCTGTAGTGGCACTGGGACTTTTCCCCATGTGTATCACTCTACTCACCTAAAATTCCACTTCCTAGTTTGAGTAGAGTCAGTGTTAGCCATCGTCAGGGGAACAAGGAAAAATGATACTGTTTATGAATATAACTTTTGCCTTCAAATATAGGATACCAGATTCACCGGAAACACCTTTAACAGGAAAGTACACGTCAACGTGAGCTAGCTAGCTGGTTAGTCCACGTGCTATAAAGTGTTTGTAGATGCGTTGGGATCTATTTCTGCTATCAGAGCAAAAATAAACCGAACATTCGGCCGTGTGGTGTCGGAAAAAAGCGAGGCTGGTGAGGGGACAGCTGCTTGTAGATGTAATAAAGAAAGTGATAACAGGAAATACCTTGTTTCGTGGACGTTTCATGACTTTAAATATAATTTTAGATCAATAAAAAAGTACGTTCTTTAAAAGATTTTTTTAAAATATGAAATTTAACTGGCGGTTAATGTGATATGAGAGAAATCCCCCCCCCCCCCAAAAAAAAACCCCATTGGGGCAATATAGTTACTGGAAAATGATCAACTCTCACATCAGTCTAGTGTTGTTTATTTTCCTATAACAGCATGCTCTCGTATGTTTTATTTCTTATTTATTCGAGACTGACAGTCTTTTTAGAGCAGTAAAACGTATTAATCAAGCAAAAAAGAAAAAAAAAACATCAGCAAGCCTTGGAGATCTATCATTGGTTTAAATTTCCTCTTCATATCAGTTTCTTTAATAGACTTGCCCAAGTACGTTACTTTACACTGTAAAGTAGCTAATCTAGTCATGAATTTAATTTAGTAGCATTCTTCATGTTTCACAAGCAGAAATCCTCAGAGCTGTTCATGTCATGAAAACAGTAAAAAAAAAAAACCCAAAAATACAGGAACATTTAGCATGTTGTTAAATGCACACACTCTCTCCTGCATTCCTGCTGTTAATGCTGTGACGCTGAGCATTATGACGAGTCACTAATGCATAGAGTGAAGAAGAAATGAGAGATTAAGTGCCTTATGTGGTTAATGCAGCGTTCTAGTCTGTGTGCGATCTGTGTGTGTGTGTGTGTGTGTGTGTGTGTGTGTGTGTGTGTGTGTGTGTGAGAGACAGCAGGAATACGTTTAGCACACTATTATGCAGGCATGCTTTCTGCTGAAGCGCTCTCACACATGTTCACTCACACAGCCCTCACCCCTGCAGCAGCAGGTATACATTAACATGTGCTTTCAGTGGTTCTGTGTCCATCGTAGTGAAGTTGGCACCCAATCCAATGAGAACATGAATAAAAGTATTTACAATAAGATTAAAATTTGCGCTCAAACAATTTTAACAGTTATAAAAACATCGAATGGTTAATTTCTCTAAACGAACAATAACTCTAACTAACTTAAAGGTCCACTATGTAGGATTCAACCACCGGAGCACCTCTATCTCTCTCTGAGACCCTCCCTTTCCGTGAATGTCATCAGGTGCCCGTTGCATACGTCCAAGTACTTACGTTCATTCACATTTCTTCTTTTTTGGTCGTAATTCTGGTGCTTCCTTCTGTGGTGCTGAAACTTGTAGAAAATGTGAAGCAGGCAAGGTGCTCGCTACAGGTTTGTCAGTGCTGTGCTTCAGCATGTGGAAAAGGACCCGCTCCGTATTTAGATATAAAGGGCTCATTGTAAGCTTATGAAAAACACAATGATCCACCGTTACGTGTAATTATACTCTAATGAAAGCACACTTATGAATATTACATTCCATTTCTGCTAATAGATCCCCTGAATCCTATCTAGCAGACCTTTAAGGAATAACGAAGCACATATGTTTATTTTGTGTGCACAAACGAATCAGACACATTTGAAGTCATTCAATGGTGTGCTGGGTGACGCCACGCCATTAAAAACATTTCATTCGCGTTCTTATCATTCTCACTGCTGTAATGTGTGTTGATTTTTTTGGGGCTCTGGCTAAATCAACTTTCTTGTAACATGCTAATGAAAGACATCACTGATTTTGGAAAAGAATGTGTGGCAGACACTTTGTGTGTGATATCTGTGTGATAACAGTGCTGCTGAATACTCAGATCTGACTGGTTGGATGGGGTCGATGAATTTTCTCTAAAAGCATGGCATTGACGGTAGTGCCAGCTGGAATAAATCATTTCTATTAATGCACTGGTTCTAATGATTTGTGGTTTCTATAGCAATGCCTCATTTACATGGGCTTATATGGAGGATGATCTACAGAACCTAGCTCTAATAATAAAAACAACAAAAACGTAAAGCTTTCTCTGAGGAGACATCTGTGTAACATTTATGGAAGGAGTCTCCAGGGTCAGAGTTTTGTAACAGTCATGGGACAGTCTTCAGGACGGAGGACTCTGGACTTCTCGGGAATATGACAAGCTGCCTTAATTTGTCTTATTAACTTTACTAGAGAGAAAAAAGAGAGACTGGTAAAAAAAAGGACTGTTTATAGCCGCTTTAATGTAGGTTAGAAAGTTGGAGATGTTCTACAGCATTAACTATAAATGGTTAAAAAAAAATTACACATTCATTAATAAATAAAAGATTTTTGTGGCACTTTTGTGAAATGCTGTTATAGAAATATAATCCACTTCGGAATGGTAACGTTCCTTCCAAAGTGTTTTATTGTTTAGTTGAATCGCTTCAAGCTATTTGTATTTGAATTGTTCTGTAACTATGGGTTAATTTTGTGAATCTAGGTTAAAATGTTAGGCTTGTAATTTAATTTAAGTTTGTACAGTAGCTGTGGTGTAAAAACTTCTATCATCACACCACCTCGTCATGGATTATTTTCCTATATCAGCACGCGCCATTGTGTTTCAGAGCTTACGATTTAATCACAGAATTCATCTTTTATTTTCTAGAAGAAGTACCTTGTCTTTGATTTGCACATCCTGCTTAGTCTGCACGAAACCCACCATATGTGAGCTGTGTTTTGTCATATTGTAAGACGATATAGAATCAGGCTCTTGTTTGTTATTCTCACCAGCCAACCTGACGGGCCACGTGGAACGTGTAGGCATTGAGAATTTCGAGCTGCTGAAGGTCCTGGGTACAGGAGGTGAGTATTGGTGCACCTGTTTCTCAGCATGCGTTCCCACTTCAGTCCACTCAGATCTCATTCTTTCTGAACAGCGTACGGAAAAGTGTTCTTGGTACGCAAAGTGAGCGGACATGACTCAGGCAAGCTGTACGCCATGAAGGTGCTGAAAAAAGCCAGCATCGTCCAGAAGGCGAAGACGGCCGAGCACACGCGCACCGAGAGGCAGGTGCTGGAGCACATCAGGCAGTCTCCATTCCTCGTTACCCTGCACTACGCCTTCCAGACAGACACCAAGCTTCACCTCATTTTAGGTATGTGTCTTCTGTTTCTCAGTCTGCACTTAATACTCTATGCTGGGGAAACTTCAGATGAGTAACATTTGTTGCACGTGTAGGCCACAAGAAAGATATTTGAGAGCTAAAGAACATCGTTTGCATCTTTATATGTTTATTTACAATGATGTTGAGAACAGTATTAGAGAGATCGTTTCTTGGCAGTTACAGCAGGGTTATGTAACTTTGGCATAGTCCACACATACATGGATATATATATTTTTTTAAAAACATAGCCTTTTCTATGCGTTTTGTCCACAGACAACACACATTCAGTGTTTTATGTCACTGAAAAAGGGACTTCTGAATGGATGACTTGAAAAGAAGGAAAACAAAGACAAACTGTGTGTAATGTCAGCATGTGCAAAAGTTATCTCCTCGGTTTGATGTCAGAGTGTGCGTCAGAGTTATCTCCTTTGCTTACATAGCGTGTTTTTGCATTTTCAAACAGTGCTTGTGTGGATGGGATTTTTTTTTTTTTTTTTAAGAACAAAGAATCTCCCCATTTAAAAAAAAAAAATCCCCTTGTATGTGTGGACTAGGCCTTAGGAGCAATGAGTTTAGATTGATGCCAGGCTCTGATTGCAGACTATGTGAATGGGGGAGAACTCTTCACACACTTGGTGCAAAGGGTCCATTTTAAAGAGCAAGAGGTCGCTTTCTACAGTGGAGAGATCGTACTGGCACTGGAACACTTGCATCAGGTAAGGAGTATGGCACGTTGACTTTTTTGTACATGATTCATCGGTATCAGTCAGGACAAAAGACCTGTTTTCTGTAACCTTCCATGACTTGAAATGTTTGATTAGGCCACCACGTGCCCTCGGTATCATATAATGTATTTTATCTCCCTATTTCTTTACACCCAGCTCTAATTGATTAAACACCAAGGATATTTCACTCAGAAAGAGGTAAAAAAAAAAAAAAAAGGTTGACTTAAAATCTTTTGCAAGGGTTTCACTTCACTTGAGACCTTCTCCATTCCCCAGTCATTATACATCACATCTGTTCCATTTTTGCTGTTGCAGAGAATCCAGGACAGCCAATTTAACGGACACAAATATAGCCCAAATGTTCTCAAAGGCATTGTTTACAGAAAGCGGAAGGAACATTTTTTGCTGCATGTTGATTAGCTGCACAGCTGCCATTTCTGATGGAGAAAATATTGCCCAGGGCACTTTCTGGCCCAAGCCTGTGAAAAACAGACTCAGTATCATAGCACACATACTGACAGCTTGCCACCTAATTGAAGGTTAAACCTCTTAAAGCTTCACACAGGCTGGCTGTTCTGCAACTTAGATCTCATTTCTTAAAGCAGGATTTCATGAATGCAAAGCAAAGAGAAAGCTTACAAATTATTTTCAGTAATGCTTTTTTTTCTATTCACAGAAATTTTGTATGTCTGTTTCTTTTTTTTTTTTTTAGCTATGGGTCGTCTACAGAGACCTAAAACTGGAGAACATTCTTCTGGACTCAGTTGGTCACGTTGTCCTGACAGACTTTGGACTTAGCAAAGAATTTGATGAGGTGAGGCCAATCCTGTAATGTAAATTTTAGTATTGCCACAAAGCTGTAGATTGCAGGTTAGAATCAGTTGAGCTCCAGAGCAGAATAGATTTCCTAGTTTAGAGACAGAAAATCTCTAAATCTCTATAAAATCACATTACATTTAGAATACACTGATATAATACAGCAGTGTAAAAAGCATAGGAAATAGTTTGTTGTGTGTGTGTGTGTGTGTGTGTGTGTGTGTCAAAAGAGTCAAGCATGAGCCAAACGTCTTTACAGAAAACAGCATT
>JAOVYU010000002.1:11402539-11413575 GCA_025674565.1 Synodontis membranacea | reverse complement strand
GGGGGGGGGGGGGGGGGGGGGGGGGGGGTCGGAGGGGGGCTACATGAATAACGAGCGAATGCAGTGGACACAATTATTGCCAAATATCAAAACATTTTAACCTCTCAACCATTTCTGATAGCAGAGACTGTTCTGGCCATTTTGTTGTAGTGTCTGTACACACACACGCACACACAAAAAAAAAGGGTATAAACAATATAAAAATAAAGGTGTCCTTGTCTTTCGCCCACATGCAATTTCACTGAGTAATGAGCATCCACTTCATAATGCAGCGAAAGCCTGGACCGCTCTCAGGACTCTCCAACAGGCTGCCTATTCATCACTCACTGAGGGAGAGCAAGCAGAGAGAGAGAGAGAGAGAGAGAGAGAGAGAGGGAGAGAGAGAGAGAGAGAGAGAGAGAGAGAGAGAGACAGACAGAGAGACCTCCATTCACACTGCACTAGCTGCCTCCCTGAGCCACTGCAAGAATCAGAATAACTCAGTAACCACATGAACCACAAGACCACCTAGGGCTTAAGTTAAATTTAGAAAAATGCAATAGGTAGCATTGGACAGATTGGCCTTAACTACTTGTGGACACAATATCATTTAAAAGCAGGCACTGCTCATGTGAAAAAATATATACCTGTTTATACTTCTACACTTATACTTAACAGCCTCTACACATCAAATATTCAGTCACCTCAAGACTGATCAGGCATAACAGTATGACCACCTTCCTAATATTTTGTTGGTCCCGCTTTTGCTGACAAAACAGCCCTGAACCATTGAGGCAGGGACTCCAATAGACCCCTGAAGGTGTGCTGTGGTATCTGGCACCAAGATGTTAGCAGCAAATCCCTTAAAGTCCTGCAAGTTGTGAGGTGGGACCTCCGTGGATCGGACTTGTTTGTCCAGCACATCCCAGAGATGCTCAATTTTATTGAGATCTGGGGAATTTGGACGCAAGGTCAACACCTCAAACTCATTATTGTGCTCCTCAAACCATTTCTGAACCATTTGTACTTTGTGACAGGGTGCATTATCCTGCTGAAAGAGGCCACAGCCATCAAGGAAAAATGTTTCTATGAAAGGGTGTACATGGTCTGAAACAACACTTAGGTAGGCGGTAAGTGTCAAAATAACATTGACATGGATGGCAGGACTCAAGGTTTCCCAGCAGAACATTGCCCAAAGCATCACACTGCCTCAGCCAGCTTGTCTTCTTCCCACAGTTCATCCTGGTGCCATGTGTTCCCCAGGTAAGTGACACACATGCACCTGGTCACCCACGTGATGTAAAAGAAACGTGATTCATCAGACCAGGCCACCTTCTTTCATTGCTCTGTGGTCCAGTTCTGATGCTCATGTGCCCATTAGTGGTGCTTTTGGCGGTGGACAGGGGTCAGCATGGGCACCCTGACTGGTCTGTGGCAGCCCCATACGCAACAAACTGCGATGCACTGTGTATTCAGACACCTTTTTATCAGAACCAGCATTAACTTCTTCAGCAATCTGAGCTAACAGTAGTTCGTCTGTTTGATCAGACCACACGGGCCATCATTCGCTCCCCACGTGCCTCAATGAGATTTGGCCGCCCATGACCCTGCCGCCGGATCTCCACTGTTCCTTCCTTTGACCACTTTTGATAGATACTTAGAGGATACTTAGATACTTATAGGACTTGCAAACAAACTATTAAAAAGGCAATTTAATTTATTTTCAGGTAGGATGGGTGGGATTAGGTTGATGGACAACAGCAGTGCAAGTGGGAGATCATGGGGACCCTCTTTGGGCTCCAAGTTAACAGCAAAAGATTCCAAATGCAAATGTCACACCTGAAATCAACTCCAGATGTTTTACATGTAAGTGAAATAGCGAGGGAATAACACTCATCTGGCCACAGAGCAGCTGCTGAAATATTGTACACTCAAAAGAGAAAAACAGAATTGGCCCAATATGTAGCCATGGAGTACACCACAAGTGATGGCTGCTGAAGTTGAGGAAAAAAAATTACCTAATATGCCTAATGGAGGAGGATCTACGCTTGAGGTAAAAGATGCATATTACTTCATAGCCCACTGCCCAATAACATCACTCCATAGATACAGTTTTATTGGCTGATTGGTTCATTGGCTTTATTGGCTCCAGAATTATTGGCTCATCATTAACCTTATAATAGTAATCAAAAACAAATAATACAAATAGTTTGAGATTGGGAACTGTGTATGTTTTACACTATGTATATATTTTTTTATGCAGTGCCCAGTCTCTAACTGCTTGTAGTATTTATTTTTGGGTTTCTTCATGAGTGTCCCAATACTTCTGGATTAACTGCTCCTTCAACATCATAGGACCGATAGAATATTTGCATTATAATGCACGGTCTGCATTCATTCTTTAGATGCAAGAATGTGATCAGTATATTGGTACATATTGTGCAGTCATTAGTCAGTATTTTACCTCAGCTTTGCCAGCTTTGATCTGAACACTGCGGTCATCGGGTTGGGACGCCACATTGTATTTCGAAGCAGCGTGTTGGTGTGATGTAGAAGGAAAGCGCTCTCTGTCTACCACCATCTCTTCTTCAGATGTTGCAGCCAACTTATTCTTGGATTTCTCCGTTTTTTCATTAGTGGGTGAGTCAGATGGGCTATCTGCATCCAGTATTTCTTTCAGATGTGCTGAAACAGACTGGAAAAAGGGAAGAAGGATATATAAGTATTGAGAAAATGTAAGTTCTAACTGTTGCACATACTTTTGGACAACAGCTTTAGGTTTAATATATTCATTGCATAACTACTGCAAAACATGGCAGCCAGGTCACAGCGCACTAAATCCTAACGATTTAACAGAAACCTCCAATCTGAAACACATCAAAGAGTCTTGCTTTTAAACATTTTGTGTGTTTAGTAGAGGGAAATACAGTATGTATTCTAAACTATTTAAAACACAAGGGATAATGATCAGGTTTCACGGTTATCTCCAAAAACCAAAAGAGCAAGAGCTCCTCTTCTCGCTCTTTTTTTTTTTTTAGTTAAGTTTAACAATAATGTATTAATGAGAAATCCAATGTGGACGCAGTGACAACAACAAACCTTGGACTCAATTTAGAAACGTTGGAGTCAAACATTACAGCAAGTCATACAGCAATCTACAAGATGACAAGAGTGCTGGCACTGATGAAACGTGAAGCTTTGGAACCTGGCCTGATTCAGCAGGGTGTACACATTAAGGGAGAGACCTGGACAGACTAAAGACTAAAGTGCTGCTGCATCGGTATCTTTAGAAAGCGAAGCACGGCCAAACTCCAGTGGTGTGAACCTCAGCAAACGGTCCACTGGCATTGCGAGTAATGTAGTAAAAAAATTATCATCAAAGTGAAAACATCTAGATGAGTTAAAGAAGATTAAACTAAAAGAAAAGAAAATCAACTCATTATTTCATTACCAAAAAAAATAATAATAAAAAAGTAAGATGTCATTGATCACATGTTTATTGCAAAGATTAATATGATAGTTGTACAGAGTGGATTTTGGTTTTAAGTCTAACAAAGCACTATCAGATCCCATCACACAGATTATCATCATATTAAGTCTCTTTAGTTGGACATTTACCTGTAATTTGGAGATGTGCTGCTGTAGACACTTGTACACATGAGATGGTTGTAGTTCAGTGAAGTTCAGAGCACTCACGCTGGCAGTGATGCTTAAAACCTCAGGGCTGATTCTTAGCTGCAAAACAAATCGCAGGCAATTTATACTGACATTCTCTTACACACACATAAGCAGACTCTATTCCTAAACGCACTCACGTTTACTGCTATCTTTATTTGCATTATTATTATTATTTATTTTTTTGCTTTGCTTTTTCTTTAACGTGCATTACATTAACCGAGGAAAAGCTACATAGGCATTTTTTTTATTATTATTATTATTATTATTGCAAAGCGTGCGTCAGAAAAAAATGTTTGCACTAACCTCAGAGCTAAACGCTGTGATTGCATCGAATAAGGAAGAGATACATTCTTGAAAAGAATGTCTAATTAAGCCATCAGGACTCATTTCTGCGATGCTCGCTTTATGTTTATTATCCTTGCACGACTCCTGACTCGCTACATTCGCCGCCATCGCGCTTCCGTGTGACGCGCCAGCGCTGATTGGCGGGAAACGCCTTTTTTTGGTGGTCACGTCACCGCCGGAAACACAACAGGACAGGGACCGCCCAAAAAAGACTGAAACAGGAACTTCGTAATAATGAAGGTATATCGTAATTCTGTTATATGATTAACACACACACAAAATAAAACAACAACAACAAATAAAAAGTATATGTTTTAAACTGACTCCTTTTGGCCCGACACTTTGTTGACAGTAGTCTGTATGTGCTTATATTTGTATAGTAAAAACCAGACTTTTTAATATTATCAATTAATCTGAGTCATTTTTTGACCAATTAGTCTACTGCCCTATCCAATCCCATATTGTAATAAGAAATGTCAGTACAAATCAAGATTTGGCTCTTGGATTTAAAAAAAAAAAAAAAAAAAAAAAAAAGTCAAGTCAACCATGAAAAGAATATGATGTTCCTGAGCTGCTGTGTGTGTCACCCTGATAGTCCTGTAATAATAATTTACAGTCAGTGCTGAGTTATGAGTGTGGGGTTGGAATTAGCAGGACATTTAAATAAATACATGATATATGCCAGTTCAGATACATGCAGGGACTTCAGGCACTGAACAAAAAGTAATCCTTTATAGAGACAGGTGAGTGTAAATTATGTACTGATTTAATTGGATCCCCCCCCCCCCCCAATTGAAGCCTAGCTACATACATTCATCAGAGGCATTGATGGTCTCTGCTACTTCCTTCCAAGCTTTATTTCCCTTTTTCATTTCTATATTTCTCTATTTTCTCTACTTTCTCCATCACACAGCTCTCCCCTTTACACGACACCTACGAATCAGGGAGGGCGAGGGCTGCATCAGGGCGATAAGCGGACCGCATCTTTTTGTGCCGCTGCAAATGCATCTTAACATACTCGTAGGATAGGAAAGCGCTATCGCCCGTTGCCCACAGACGCCCACAGACGCCCGTAATTGGCTACCTGTCACTGATGGGGAGTGTGCCTCCCTCCCTGAGAGCACAGGCCAGTTTTACTCTCTTGAGTTCCCGGATGGCCGTGGGATCATTGCGGTTCAATCTAGCGATTTCCACATGATGGGGTGCACACTCTCCTGTTGCGCCACACACATGTGGTATATGACAGGACAAGATAAAACATCATAGGTAAGCTGTAAATGGGAAACTGAAAAAAATGCCAGACTGCATGCCAGACCCAGCATTAGCATGTGCCTGGGTGAGCCGATCATACACTATATGGACAAAAGTTTGTGGACACCTGACCATCACACCAATATATGGTTCTTCCTCAAACTGTTACCACAAGGTTGGAAGCACACAATTGTCTAGGATGACTTCACACGCTGTAGTGTTTTTTCCCTTTTATTTCCCTTTAATGGAACGAACAGGCCCAAATTGTCTTTCAGCACGACAATGTCTCTGTACACAAAGAGAACTCCATGAAGACATGATTTGCCCATGTTGAAGTGGAAGATCTCAAGTGTCCTGCACAGAGCCTTGACCTCAGCCCAACTGGACACCTTTAGGATGAACTGGAACAATGACTGCACATCAGACCTCCTCACCCAACATCAGTGCCTGAACTCACTAACGCTCTTGAGCCTGAATAAAAGGCCATGCTCCAAAATCTAGTGGAAAACCTCCCCAGAAGAATGGAGCTTATTTTAGCAGAAAATTAGGAACTGTCTCTGGAATGGGCGCTAAACAAGGACAAATGGATGAAATGGTCAGGTGTCCACAAACATTTGTCCATATAGTGTATGTGGGGGAATACAGGAGTGGTTTTGTTTCAATGTCCTTCAGAGATGCATCTCAAGCCGATCACTGAAACTACCTTTGGAAGTGGTTGGGGATGCATATGACAACATTTGTAGTGTGAATGCAAGTATGCCTCAGTGGACAGCAATGAAGAACCAACTAATTGACTGTGTTACTGCCATAGCTGGAAAGTTCTACACCATGAGAACAATGCTATAACTGGAGTGACAATGGCAGCTGCTTTTCGTAGCTTCCTCTGTAATCACATCTCCCGTTCATGCATAAGTATTGGTAGCAGGCCAACCAATTGAAACAGCCCATTAAGGTAAATCAGAAAAGATTCATGAGATATTTCTGCATGTAAAAAAATGTAGTAGAATACTAATAAATGTGCTGACACACTTCCTCCAGCAGAAATTAACTGTAAAATACGATCACAAGTGGTCACTAAAGACACATTCAAAATGCCATTTGTGTATGGATTTCAGCTGTGATCTGATCACTTGTTAGATGTTAGAGAGCCTAAGGAATAATTCAAACCAATCAATTGGATTTCTCACTGTACCACAGTATACCTAGTTTGCTTCGAATTGAGAAAATCTCAGTTCAGGTGTAGCTTGTTGTTTAAATGGCTCTGTGTCACTCACATAAATAAAAAAGTCTCCTATCACTTTGTTGCTTGCCAGTGTGAATGTAGGCTAGCAGAACAGTGACTGGAGTGTTTGTGTGTTTCTCTGTGTTTTTGTATTTCAGACTGGGTATGCCAGGTAAGAATGAGCGTGTGAGGGTGAGTCGTCTGAGCTGCCTGCTCACCCCAGTGTGTATATTTATTGCTCTGTGTTTTAGCTATCAAACTGTGAGATTACAATGAAGTGACTAACAGCTTTCGCTTTTCACCTGGGACTGGTATTTCTTATTGTCATAATGCTTCTGCAATATTCAGGTTATAGCAGCAGGGTATATTGAGGGTATATAATTACATCCGCCAGATAACATGCATACATCGAGCGTTTGGGGCATTGTTTAGCCAGTGACACATGACTGACAACAATCAGCAACTGAATAAATATTCAAACTTGTCTAAAGGTAAAGATTATGATCAAGCTGCATGCAACATGGTTTAGCCACAATTTTCACAGTTGTACTGACGTTGCCTAGATGCGAATGTGCTGTTTGCTGCATCTCACACTGCATACTATCCTGTATTTCATGTATTTTGTCAGTACACGATTACTAGGCATATTTAGTGTGGTTTGCATTCTCTCTAAATGTGTACTGACATAGCACTTTTAATCAGCACAGTAGAAGGATACAGCACAAGTTGTTATGAAATGTTCTTCTGCCTGTAGCTTGTGATAACATATTTCTTCCAGCAAGGGGGAATTCCAACTTACAGCTGCTTTAAAGTCATATTAAGTGATACTATGCAGGAAGTGTTGACGGAAAGTCATTTGTTCATGTGTAATATGTGAGTGATGCTCACTCTTCCATCCAGCGTTATCTTTGAGATGTTGTTTAAATGACCTTTGTACCTTTTTTTGTGAAGCACTGCCTCGATCTTGGTTGATGAATTTCACACGATGTCAATATCTACCATGTCAGTTGTTGCCCTTCTGGTGATATTGCCACTTTCTTCCTTTTTTTTCTTTTTTTCTTTCCCAAGGAACACTTTGAAAAGGTTGTCTATCATTTATAGTAAGATGAACTGACAAACAAATGTGTAATGGAGTTCGGAATGGGAGGCTGTCCACAATGGTGTATTTTTTCTGTGCTGAAAGGCTGTGGGAAAATCTCCCTTCCCTATTCATACATCTTTTCTCCTTCTCTTAATATAATGAGGGGAGACTGATGAACGCAACAACAGGGGAAAAAAAGAACAATTACCATCAACCACAAAGCTCTCAGTTCTAAAGTCCAAAATGTTCTCTGGACAGGTTAATCATTTTAGGAAGGGTTTGGAGACCAGCCTTTCAGCTATAGTTCTTTCTGGGGTGCAGTTTAATTCTTTCAGGCAGTAGGGAACTGTAGCACTTGACATCTTTTTGTAATTTGCTTGTTGCTTTCAGTATTCCCACGGAGCAAGAGAGAGAGAATAAAACTGCTCATTTTAGCAGAGAGGGTTACTAATTTTTGCGATTTTTACATTAATCTAATTATCATTTACAGGATTTTTACATGAAGCTAATTATCAAAATGTTTATGATCTTTAGAACTATTAGAAAATTAACTATCCATATTTTAACAAAATATTACTGCAATACACAGCATAATTATTATTTTATTTTTTTTGCAGACAATAGTACAGTATAAATATTGGGGGGTTTTGGAAAAGATTTATTTTAGCCTATTTACACCCCCCATAAGTAGCTTGTGTACATGTGTGTGTGTTGTGTTAGTCAATGGGCATGCTTGAAAGTTGCTTCGCTTTCACAAGAATAGTGAAAGAGAAGTAATAAAAAAGTAACTTTCAAGCATACTGTTGTTTGGTCAGTATATTCAGTTTTTCAAGTTTAATTAAGTTTGTCTTGAGTTTTAAAACCTAATCATTTGTATAAATTCTAATTAAATTTTATTGAGCAAACAATACATTTTGAAAAAGGAGAAATATATGTTGTCAAATAAAATAGTGCAGTTAATGGTGATGATCTCATGTGTAGTTAATGATGAACTCATACGGGTTTTCTAATAAGAAGATTTCTTGTCCATTTACACTGGAATGATGACGAGGTTTTATATATTTAAAACACCTGAACCTCTCTGTCTGGTTATAAAAAAAAATTTCAAGCCCTTTTCCAGCAATGAGTATTATACAATAGATTGGAGGAATTTAATTGAAAATCCTTCTAATTCATCATTTCTTTTGGGGTGTGTGTGTGTGGGGGGGGGGGGGGGTTACAGACTCTTCGCAATGCTAAGTTTTCTCACTCCTTCTCTCACCCCCTGACCCCCCCACCCTCTCTTGGGTGACTGCACCTGTCACCTGGGGGCCCCTGCCTGCACTCAGGATCAATTTACATAACCTCATTTAGCAGTTCACAAATCAGAGCCATTAAGAGCTGCTAACAGGAACCAAGGGTTCTAATTTAGCCTGCTTTTCACAGTGGGAAAATTGGGCAGCTCAGGCCTACAAATAAAGACTCAGGTCTTGGCTTTGATTGTTGATTGTGATGGTAAATGTACGGATGATTAGAGCAGATTTTCCCCTTTATTGATTTTCTGCCAAAACACAGCATGCCATGGCCCTGTACTAGGAAGCTAACATGGCTTTGGGGGTGGAGGGGAGGGTGTGTGGGGGTGAGGAGACAAGGGCTTATGGGATGCAGTGTGTTCTTGAAGCCAAAAGAGTCTGTTCACCTCCATTTTGGGGAAGGTATAAAATGAAAAAAAAAAAAAAAAAGGATTCAAAGGGAACTCTCTCTCTCTCTCTCTCTCTCTCTCTCTCTCTCTCTCTCTCTCTCTCATATATTATTATTATTGCGCGCGCGCGTGTGTGTGTGTGTGTGTGAGATGTGTTTGCTTGACTAATCAGCCTAATGGTAAAAGGTAAATACTCGGATTACAACAAGTCATTGCTCAATTCATTTAGACTGTGAAATTCCATTCTCCATTTTTCTTTTTTTCATAAAGGAAAAGATCATGACTTTGACATTTTAATCATTGCCTAAAACTGAATAGCCATACAGTCATCTGACGGTTTTATTCGAACTCTTTTTGTTTACGCAGTGAATTTAAAGTGTGTCATTACATCACTGATGTCAAGTGCTCAGAATGACTCTCAGTCAGTTGTGAATTTGGCAAAGATCAGTTCACAATACAGTAGAAAACGGTTGACTCGAGTTCACACGTTCTCTGCCAAACTTCTGGCGTGTGTGTGTTCGTGCGTGCAGGATTGTTGCATGAATATAGCTGGTGTATGAGCAACTTTCTACAGTCATCGGGTTTTGTTCATAAAAACATAAAAAAAAAAGACATCCACGCTTCAAACAGATGCCTAATAGACTAGAAGGGATTTGTTTATCTATTAAACACTGACGCTGCAGTTTATTAATTGTTGGGCAGGAGCCTTTATAAAAAATACAATGTAATTTACTAAATCATATATTTAAATGTTCAGATGGCTTGTCGCCAGAATAAAGTTGGCAGTCTCTGCCTTTTAAAACCAAGGAAAACAAACAACGGTAGCAGCGTCCACGTTAAATTGGCTTTAATGTAGATGTAATTGCTTAGTTTCGGCAGACTCAAAACAAACACGAGGTAAAATTGATTTGCATCTCCATCGTTTTGTGTGCGCTCTGGCATTGTCCAGGCGCGCTATTGATCGGTTCCAGTGTATCGCCCCGCATGTGTTTGCCTTCATTAACAGATAACTGGTTGCTGATGACTGCCATTCCCGGCCCTAATGCGCCCTAATGGCTACTTTGTTCTCGTGTCATGGCGGAGGGCAGCCACAATAATGAGTAGGTGGGTGGGCTCTGTTTTGCCGATCAGTGCTCTACGCATTCATACTGCTGGCTCTAAAGGGATCTGTGATAGAGGTTAGAATAGCAAGACCTCTACGGTCAGGATTACACCTATGACGGTAGTGATTAACACGGAGAAACTCCTTTTACGTCATTCAGTCAAACGGGACCTTCCGAATCTCATGCATGACGCCAGAATATCTTCATATTATAAGAACGTCTTATTAAGCCTCGGGTGTTATTTCCTCTGCCTTGCCTCTGTTTTGATATGGCGCCACTGAGCAAGATTCCGATTAGGCAAAAAATTTCAAGAAAATATTAAATCCACTATGCATCAGTAGCCTCTTAACTTTTCAGGATGTTACCTGGGTTTCTGAAACACCCTACAAGGCTTCACAACTTATTCTAGTTAATTCTCCGTGCAAATAATAATAATAAAATAAAATAAAAAACTAATTTACAGTAATGTCCAAGTATTAAAAAAAAGGATGTGGAAAAGATGAAAAAAATTGTGCAATTATGTAAAACTGACAGTTTGAATGGCCTACCACATGAACATGTTCAATCTAAAGTGTCATAAGGTATGACAATAGATTATTTAAATAATTTTAGATATTTTGGTGTTAAGGACAACCTTTTCCACGACTGTAGGGAAAGATGGGGCGGGGGTGTTGTGGGATTTGGGGGGGGGGGTAT
>JAOVYU010000002.1:11332535-11349164 GCA_025674565.1 Synodontis membranacea | reverse complement strand
TACATATATATATATTTTTTTTAAATTAAACTAATAAAGCAAAGGATATAAAAATAATGTAATGTATGTAATAATGTATGTAATTTTTAATTTTTTTTTTTTTTACAACCTTATTATGAGAAGGGGACAATTTGATCATTATGAGAAGAAAGAAAAAACTTACTTTACAAATAAAAAAAATAAAAAAATAAAAAAATCATCCAGTGAGCAGGAGTTTTGCTGGTGGAAACGCCTTGTTGATGAGAGAGGTCAGAGGAGAATGAAGACTATGGAAACTCATATTATCATATATTATTTTATAACCATGGTGAGCAGAAGAGCAACTCACAATGCATATGTTAAACCTTAAGGCAGATGGGCTTACTCAGCACATGACCACATCAGTCCCACTCCTGTCAGCCATGAACAGAAAGCTGAGGCTGCAGGCTCACCAACACTGGACGGTTGAAGATTAGAGAGAAAGACCAAGCAATGTTTACAGATTCCTCTAGAGACTCTTGTGCATGAAAATCTCAGGAGACCAGCAGTTTCTAAAATACTCAAAGCAGCCCATCTGACACCAACAACCTTGGCACGGTCAAAGTCACTGAGATCACATTGTCCTCTGTTCTGATATGTGGTGGAACTGAAGCTGGTGACTATATTGGTATGATCTGATGCATTGTGCTTCTGCCACATGACTGGTTGTTTATATGATTGTATGAATGAACAGGTGTACAGTTGCTATGTTTGATAATATACGTATTATTATATGAAAAATATGATTCTGTAATCAGTATGATCTGTGATGCTCGGACGGTTTGCAAGTCAATACTGAAGGTCCACATCAAATATACAGAGTATGAGGATAAACAGGCAAGAAAGCTTGTGTTTGATCCTGCAGGCTTCATGTGAAATACTATTAACCGCTGCAAGGATGACACACCCGGGTCTACGTTTGAGTGTTTGTTGTGTATATCGTTAGTCTGTTACCTTAACTGCTCTCTTCGGCGTCTCAGCTAGAATGGGTGGCAGGATTCCCTTGTAAAAACCATACACTCTGTAAACAGAGGACAATCCATTAACACTCAAACAACGGTATGATGAACGCACACAGAGTTAGGTTCAGTTTAACTGAATTCGGGATTTGAGAGCGAGAAGCTGATCAAGGAAATGTGCACAACTATCCAAACATTTTACGAAAAAAGTGCTTAAAGATCTGCAAACACCTGTTAACCATTCGGCCCTAATACATGTTTACATAATTCACGAGTCGTCAAAATGGTAGGAACTTCCACGGAAACGTGCACTGCTGACCAGATGCTCGTAGGATGAATGGAGGACGCCACTGTTCATGCACAATTAATCCATTTCAGCTCAAACGGTGCAATGGTAAAATCACATTACGTTAAAGTAATGCTGTACTCACTACAACAAACACCACGAATTCCAAGTACACAATACTTAGAGTGAGAAATAGGTTGGCATTCATTCCACCTGTTGCCAACAGTAGCACGGTAGCCAGGCTCATTGCGCCACTTCTATGGAAAACCGCCCCTATCATCACTGACACATGCTGCTGATTAACTTGACAGAGTTTCAACTGTTCTTGTCTGTTTGTTTCAAAGCAATTGTTTCCTGCCTAGAAACAGGTTCGACTGGTCTATAAGCTTCAACAAGCAAAAAACTGCTCGGCAAAAGTTGAAACATTGGACAGAAAAAGTTCATCACTGCATTAGGTGAAGTAGCTGCAGCCTCATCTCTAACGATTTCCGTTCGGTTTCCTTTACAAACATACTTAACTGAAATAACAACATAATTCATGAAAAGAATGACATTTTATGAGTACATGAATTATGTGGGCTAATACGAACCTGCAACTGCCTTACCTGTAACAGTAAGCAAAGTGATTTACAGTTGAGGTAATGTAAAAAAAAAAAAAAAAAAAAAAAAAAAAAAAAAATGATTATAAATGAACACTAAGTCTTAACTAGAAAAACTTTTGAAATCTTAGAAATTAGAAATCTGTGAATATACTTTAAAAACTAAATGCATTGTTGACTGCTTACCCTGCCCACATTTTTACTGGGAGTTAATATGAATATTCATAACAAGGACTTTATTTACAGTCTCAGTAAACACATGACTGTTAACAGAATGAAACCAACACCACAGCAAACAGCAATGTGCTTCAGTGATCTACATAGTCTCGCTTTCACTCTTCTGAACCAGACTGATAGGCAGTCCCTGTTTAGACAGCACGTATATACATTTCTGCAGTTGAAACCTGACTCTGTTTTCTTAATCTTAATGTCAGGACAAGCCTGAGCACGGGAAACTCCTCTCTCCCTGTCTGCAACAACACCACTATGGGCACGGAGAAATGTTCGAGTTCAGTACAATTCCAGGATATAACGTAAAAGAGAGGGCAAGTACTGTAAGCTGCCAGGCGAAAGTTTTTGAACGCTTGGAGTTTCTCATGTTTTATTCAATCACAAATTATTAATTACGACCACAGCCTAACTAAACTGATGCAGAATAGCAAATCATTAAGGAAGCTTACATCTCAGTGGCGTTTATTAACTGCCCGCTCTCAGATACTAATGAGACGGCGCTTTATTAAAGGCAGGCCCACGTGGAGGTTAATCCTGTTAAGCCTATAGATAAAAGGCTCACGGTGCTAATATTAACTATAAAACAAAAAATAAGTGGCGTGCTACGAGTGCCTAATTAGAGCAGTTGACTAGACTTGAGTAGAGTAGAAGACTTTCATCTTTCCCTATTAGACTAGATCTAGATCGTTCCAATAAAATAAAGTGATTTATGAATATTTCTCAATTAAAAAACAAATTGGTAATTTAAGCATTTTCTCAAATTCACTGGCTAGATTGAAATTCGGAATTTAAACAAAATTGCTAAAATATAGGTTGTTCAAAAGGTTTTGAAGAAGATTTTATATGTGTACTTAAAAGTGATAACATCATCACGCTGATAAACGCCGTACGGTATATGTATATGTAGTACCGCGCAGTCTGTGTTTTAAACAAAGCCCATGTTCGGTGTTGAAGAGACTCAAGCACTCAAGAACTTAATTGCGCAGGTTCTTCAAGTCATGTAGGTTGTGCTAATAATCTAAAACTGAAAGAGAAAGGTATTGAGCGGGAAAGGGGTTTTGAGTAGCACATTTTTCGCGTTGTTGATACTGAACACACATTTGTGGACAGAGAGGACAGTGTAGCGTGACTTCAGAGTGTGAAACCCACCACACAACTGTATTGTGAAAACACGACCCAGTAGTGGTCAACAGAGATGCTCTCGGCTGATTGCTTCTGGGTGTAAATATTGTTGTTTCTGCAAACAAAGATGGATTGATACCTCAAGCTCTACCACAAGCCATCTCGAAAGCCCACTACTCCCTCTGACAAACAAATCACTCATTCACTGGGACGTGTTGTATCGCTTTATTGCCAGTTTATGTGTACTATGGCAACAGAAAGCCTGCCGCACTGACAGAAGTGAATTTTCGCGAGTGCGGGAGCGTACAGTCAAAAAGGAAGCCCCTTCTCCGATGCATGCAAACTCGCTTCCCGGGAGTGGTTAGTCTGAGAAATCATCAGGTGGTGAGATAAAGCTCAGATTTGTAACACACACACTCAAGACCCCATTTGACTGAGCCTGGTTTGAATGCTGATTTGACTCTAAATGTAAAGCACACGCAAGGTCTCCACTAGGCCTTCGTAAACAAATCTATTCCCATTTAGGATCTGTGTGGGTCCAGCTGCCTGTGTTTGTATAGGTGTGATTTGTCTTTGATTTCCATAAACCCATTTTGTCCCATTCAACACAGAGCCACATAACTCATCATAACAAAAAGGGAGGAAGGAAACAACGCATTAACCAAATTGGATAATGAGACATATGTTTGATTCCAGTCTAGCTTTGGATACTGACTTCAAATAACTAATAGACATTTCTCTTTAGTAGCTCTCAAGTATGCATGATCCTACGCATACTGCAGCCCAGGTGCCCCTTATACTCCACCAACAGCCTGCATGCTTCATCTGCAAATATTACTATTTACTAGAGGAAGCTATAACCTTGTCCCTGGCCAAGAATAACACAAAATCATCAATCATAACATAGCAAGCAGGGACACAGAAACATCTCATGTTATATCTGCCAAATACCATAAAAATAGAAACAAACTAAAAGTGAATTCATTCTGGCAAGTAAGAGCTTGCAGCTTTATCATCACCTCCACAGGTTTTGAAAAGTACTGTTACAGACTACCCCAATCACGATTGTTTTCAGGATAAGAAGGAAAGAAACCTAACTTTTAAAAACTAACTTGGTAAAAGTTAGCAAAAATATATTGCTTGCTTACAGACCACAATCCATTGGTTTCACAAAATTTAAATTCTGAAAAAAATTATTCCATTTTAAATATCGTTAATTACATTGGGTCTTTCAAACTCAAGTCAAGGATAGTATTGGGAAACTTTGAAAAAAATTATTTGCTATAAAATCTTTCTGACCAAAATTCTTTTTGTCATGTTGGTTGACTTCAGTGCTGGTATCTTTAAGAATAATGCACTCAAGAATAACAACGCGACTGGTTTTGAATTGGCAGATTTTCAAGAAGCTGGCATGCTAAGAAGCCGTCAAAAAACGGCAATTAAAATATGGATTCACTACACTATCAATCCCTTTATTCAGGGTAATCAAATAATTCTGTAGAAAACATAACTATCTGTTTACAATGTTCAATCGTGACCCTTCAGTACAAATTCAGTCACATGGGACAACTGAACTCACATGGTCACAATTTTACAATGCTCAGTTTTCAACCATGTGGCTGATTATTTCAGGTATGCCTCTCACTCTTCTTTTTCTTCTTAGACATCCTTATTCCCACTTGTGTGGGGTCGATGTGGACAGGTTGGTGCACACCCATGATAGGTCGCCATTCTATCATGGGGCTAAAATAGAGAGTCAAACTGCTATTCACACCTTTGTGCAATTTAAAATGGCCAGTTAGACTAATCCACATGTCTTTTTTTTTTTTTTTTTACTGTGGGAGGAAACCAGAGCACCTGGAGGAACCCAACATAGACACATTGAGAACATGCACACTGTGCACAGACAGGCCCCTGGTGGACCAGCAGGTTCGAACTCAGAACCTTCTTGTTGTGAGGCGACAGTGCTGCATCCCTGCACCACCATGCTGCCCTGGCTTGTTGTTCAGTAACTAAAAAAAAGTTTGTTGCTAATAACCAGCAAGAACAAGATCTTAAGAGGACTACATATTCATTTAGTAAATCTATATTGAACATTAGACAAATCTAATGCAAAACCTTTTATATTGATTTTGTTATTCAAAATAAAAGCACTTCCACTCCTGATTTAAAAAGTTGAGAATGCTCATGTTTTTTTTTTTTAGCTGTGGACAGATCATGATCGAGCTCCTCCTACGCGCAACACATCTGCCTATAGCCAAATCACAAACTATGGCTAGATTAATGAATAATGAACAGGTTACAACAGTGCCTTGGGCACTGGCAGCTAGCTTGACATCTTAACATTTTCAGGAACAATTGTGCTGTCAATCACCACATATAAAATGTAATGCGAGGAAATTGTGCACAGTTTTACTAATATTAACTGCATAATGTGTTTCTACATTAGTACTGCTCCTACTTGACATGTTGTGCATGCCGAAACATGGAAACATGATGATAAAGCAGTGAATTTAAATATACTGGGGGTGATAATTGGGGTTAAGGAAAGAAGAGCTGATATCTGCAGGTGAGGCGTGTGCCAATTGCACTGCTGAAAGCTCCACAGAGAATGGCATGCAGTATTTGCGAGCTGGTGAAGGATCTCGCAGCAGTCTCTCCCCATGAGCTGCTGCATATGAACACACACCTTACAACAGACTCGTTGTAAACTCTACAGAATGCTGTCAACTCTACAGAATGCCACCACAAAATGGCAAGCACTAAATCTCCACTTTATAAAACTCTATTTGTCAAGGCTGTTTGCTTGTGTCTACTTGAGATTGAGGGTGCTACACACTAGCTCAGTACTGCTGGTTGCTATTAACACAACCAGAAAGACCACTGTGAATGTCATAATCCCCAATTCACCATTCTATATTATGCCAGTTCTTATTTCTCTCAACTGAACCACTTTCTCACAACAATACCATCGCTAGTCACCCCATTTATAAAAGTATAATGAGTTATAGTTTTGATGATGTTTGTACCAACAGCAAAATGATTACAAGTAATACTACTACTATTATTATTAATAGTAAATAATTAAAAAAAAAAGTAATAATAATTAAAGCTCGGACTGGAAAGCTCGGAATAATAATTAGAGCTCGGACAGCGATGTTCGGACCCTCAAACTGTCACGTGAGACGGCGGATTCCGCTCTATGCGGCCATGCGCTCTAGAGACTGTTGGACACTGGCCGAACAAGGAAGATGTTATTTCCTTTGTGGAGTCCTTTGATGCAGATGTGATGTATTACCCATTTGATATTGCTTCCTGTGTCCACTATGTGGTGCTAGAAAACATGCACCAAACATGCATTATGTTGCTGTATATGAAGTGAAGATCAACCAGCTAGGAAGAGCACATCAAATTATAAAACATGATATGTCCTGTTGCCAATGGGTGACGCTATTCGTTTTCCTGAATATTATCATGTAGATGTGTTAAGGCCAGGACTCTTATTAAACAAGCAAAGTTTGTTTCAGATTGGACATTGAATGTGTCAATGACAGCCACCTTCCTTTTTCATGAAGAAACAACAAAATTCCCCATGGTGCCACGGACACACAACACAACGAAAATTATCTTTAGATTACACTCACCAAACATGATGTGGATCTGATTAATTCTCCAGGAAGAGACTGTTAAAGTATGATGCACAGTAAATTCAAAAAGGCTGACATCCTGTTGGGTTTAGGATATGGCTCCAAGAGGCTGTTTTGTGATCTTGTTCTGTTACATGTGCCTACCAAATTTTGTACAAGTAGGTGAAACATGGTGCCGGGGCTGAACTTGTGTAGGGGCGCCATGGAGCCATTTTGCTATATCCATGCTCAACACCCATAAAACGTGCAAATTTTCACCAAGTTTTCGATCATGTTCAGGCTCTCAAAAAAGCGATTAATTCTGCGGGAAAATAATATATAATCAGACCAACTTCAATAAGGTCCCCGCATAAATTGGTGCTCGGGCCCTAATAAAAATAACAATTCTAAGAATAAGAATGAGAACTGTCTACAGGGGTGAACATCTGGAACCCTGCACTTGACATCAAGATGTAACACAGCACCCTAAAGTTTCAATTAATTAAACCTAATTTAACCTAATTCAGATAATATGACATTTAAACTCATTAGTGTAGTGATTTCTCATTTCATTTAGTCATTTCTACTGCAGAGACAGAAAGAGAGAGAGAGAGAGAGAGAGAGAGAGAGAGAGAGAGAGAGAGAGAGAGATGCAGGAAAAAGCATGTACAATAGAGTGATGTACAGGTTTGTGGCCCTTTTGAACAATTTTTTTTTATTATTCTTCCAAAACAATACATCCAATTAGTCTTCAGAGTAATCGCCATTAGATTCGACGGCTTTCTGCTATTTATCTGGCAAAGAATGAATAAGATCAAAAATGAAGGATTCGGGTTTTGATGAAATTAAACATATGCTTGACATTTTTTAAATGTTGGCCAGAGAGTTAAGTATATTGTCCATAAAGTCATCTGGGACATAGTAACCCAATGGGCACCAAATGAAAAATATAAACTAATGACTTCACGTTCTAGCCATGAATTTATTCATATGAAATGTTCAAGTTCTCAAACATCTCAACAGGTGCATATATTCAGTATGTTTTCTCTGTCCTCATTATAGCACTCAGACACACACATGTAAGAGCAGGCAAACATGGCACATTTCTAAGTACACACTAATATATGGTGTAGGACCAGCAAGGTAAAGAAACACAGGCATACAACAATGCACAATGTACATATGGCCCCAGCTTAAAGCTGAAAGCTGAGTGCTTACCCTTCTTTCCGAAATATGGTTCTGAAACAGTCCCCAAGGCCTTTGTAGCTGTTTGGGTCATTCGCTCCTCGCTGAATTTGGAACCTGAGGAAAAAGGCTGAAGGTTCATTATTGGTGATATTTATTATTTTTTCTTTAAATATCATCACATTTACTACTAATTATTAACATGGTTTACATTATTTTAAAAATATAATGCATATAGGATACAAATTTTGGATGACACATGACAACATTTTATAATCTCTGGGTTACAGGAACATTAATACTTCATTTTGAACTCTTATATTAAAGGGTTAATTGTATTAGTCGTTCCTAGATAGCCTCTTGGAAATCAGTATCTATCGATCATTTTGTTTGTGTGTGTGTGTGTGTGTGTGTGTGTGTGTGAATGTAAAAACCGCACAACCTGTAACATCACAATCGGATATGTGCTCAGGTGAGTGTGGATATTTAGTATAACAATAGTGATTGTAGAGGAACTTATAGAAATGCGTGAATCCACCAGGAAAATTTTACAGTTGGATCCACCAGGTACGTTTTACAAATATTTCTGTTGTGATATGTATTAAATAAGCTATGCATTAAATAAGTATTCAGTGCAGGCATGCTCTCTTAGTTCTAACTTCATCCACTGACAGCAGAAAGAAAACTAATTAATAGGACTACAATATTTGGTTAATTCATTAACAACTCTCAAACATCCGCTGAATCTCTAAGTGGCTCCAGAGCCTGTTCTTGAACCTCAAGGCCGATGGAGAAATCAAACATTTACTTACATTTTCTTTGCCAGTTTGCTCTGTCTCCCCTACAGCAGGCCCTCAGGCTGCAATCTCTACTGTTTACAGCTAGTACACCTTTTAGTCACGACTCTGCAGTTACATGTACGAGTATGTTTTTTATATAAGAGCTAAGGGACCTTTTCAGAGGTCTAGTAACTTGCTAGTAACTTGGAAATAAATATAATCTAAATCTGCGTAAATGTTAAACTAATGGTGCACTTGAAGAGAGTCTTTACTGCATTATCCAATTTCATTGTATAGATACTGATGAAAGGAGACCTGCTGGTTAGAGTTTTACGCATCCTGTTTGCAGTCTGGATGTGTAGATGAAGATATAGATAGATAAATAGATAGATAGACAGACAGAGAGACAGACAGATATGGATCCATAGGGAGTTTTACTTATATGAAATTTAACAGCAAATCATATCTACAAGTAACATCCAGACTAATAAGACACTCTGCATATATATATATATAAAACTAATCATGGACTGTCATTTCCCTTTACTTAGTTGAGCAGTTCTTGAAATAATATACATTACTACAGCTGTGGATTAGGGCTATTTACTGTATACCAACACTACCCTGACACAACACAACTGAAGATCTCAAACACAAGAAATTCCACTATGAATGAACTTTTGACAGGCACACTTGTTAACTGAAAAGCATTCCAGGTGATTCCCTCATGAAGCTACTTAAGATAACAGCAATAGTGTACAAAGCTCTCATCAAGGTAATCGGTGCCACTATGAAGAATCTAAAATATTAAACATTTTATAAAATATAATTTTTTTTATTATACAAAAAGTGCTAGGTTACTAGGCTAGTTTTGATGTCTTCAGTATTGTTCTAAGATGTAGGAAATAGTCACAATAAAGTAAAACTATGACTGGCATATTAGAGAAATTACTTTATTTTAGTAAATCTATCCAGATCTAATCTAATTAGAAAAGGTCAATAAAATTTTATCACCCTATTATTAATGTGTAGCACCATATCATATTTATGTTTTACAGTTAATATTAGCACCATGTGTCTTTTATCTGTAGGCTTAAAAGGTTTTACCATCTAAAGTATGCCTGCACGTAATAAAGCACTCATTTAGAGTCTCATTTGACTGAGCACAAGCAGTTAATGCTTAGATTTAAGCTTCCTTATTGCTATTTTATACCATTTGTTTAATCTGTGGCACATCATTTATAATTAGTAATAAGACACAAGAAACTCCAGGTGCTCCAAAATGTTGACTTTCCACTATAGGAAATGAATGAATTCTGATATATACACAACCTCATTCAGCAATGGAAAGTGACCACCATAGGACTATGTGCTATAGACCATTCACTGTACAATGACACTGACATGGTAGTGCATGGTGCATGCATGACACTGGTATTTGTGTATTAGGTGGAGCAATGTTGCTGGGTGCAGTGCCCTCTTTCAGTTGACAATAATCAACCTATCATTGATCGGAAACTGACTACTAATGAAGGGTGGACAAAGTTTAACACAAATTATACATGGAAGATTTTAACTACTATCTCTAAGTCTACACTTACAGGTGGATTAATAAGGTAGGTGTATCACATAAAAGTATCCAGGAAATGTTCCGTTTTTATAAAACTGTAATAGATGGTGCACCAGTGCAACACTCACTAATATGCCACTACCATTTAAGTTCCACTGGTGAATGTGCATAGATTGTTGGGTCATGAGGCAACACCGAGCAAAATTAAAGGCAATTGAGGCCAAAATTAAAATAAGCCAATTCAAACCTCATTATGTATGAGGAACAAAAAAGAACAAGAAAGGCAGTTTAAGGGATGGGGGGTGGAATGGAGAGGAGCAAAGATTCCCCTCATATGGTTTTGACTGCCAAGTCAAGAGGTCAGCAGTTAGCCGTTCAGTCGGGTGCCTGATGGGGCCATAAAGAGTGTTGGTTCCATCGAAGGAAGGGGTTTACTGAGGTGACTAGGCTTTCATAAAGCCAACAGATTAACATCTTAGAGGGGTGTCTCCGATCATACAATTTTGTAGATTCCCTAATAGCTTGTAAGGCATGCCTGAAAAACAGTTAAAATAGCACCATAAATGAACGTAAAACACCATATTAAGAGAGGGGGGAAAAATGCTTAAAGGGCAGGCAGTCTGTGTCACTGGGGCAACAATGGCAAGGGAGACTGGGTAAGCGATGAGGGCACAGACCAGGCAGATTTAAAACCAGAGGAGCTTGTAAACAAATTTAAATCAGTCTTAATTAAACTCACGAAGAATCAGGATAGCAGGAGTTCTATTTCCCTGTGCTTGGTTTGCACGGACAGTCCGACTCAAACTAACCCAGAAAGGGAAAGAGATGGCAATGCTATGGTCCACTCCCAGCCCCCTGACCCCACACCTGACCCTGAGGTCACCTCATTTCCTTGTGTCCCTTACCTACCCTCTCATAAAGCTCTTGGACTCGGCCTGTGAGAGATCGGGGTATATGATGAGTTCATGGCAGCAGAGCATGTATCAGGCCTTTTGCCACACTGCCACATCCCACTAGGCATGCAGGAAATACCAGTAGACAAGACAGGAGATTTTTTCTGGTCAGCAGATATTTTTATATGGGTCCTCTATATGACATAACAGGATAGCAGTGTGAGTCGGAACTGTCAGCAATCTGGCTGATACAGTTGCAGTCTGTCCTGTTATAGTCAGCAAACAGAAAAGCCGTGTAAAGCCATAAGAGCACTAACAACAATAAGAAACTCTCAGAATCCTTCTTGGTCTAACCTAGAAAGAGAGTATGTACTCAGAAAGGACGATGCCTGCTAGTTCACTGATTATAAGGCACCTAAACCACTGTGTGTAATATTACTATCAAACATCATGTTGGACAGCCAGGTGAGGGTGAAGATAAGGGTAGGTTGGTGTTTCTGTGAGCAATATGAGTGCTATGGGGTAAATAACCCTTGAGTCTTATGCTTGACCTGAAAGTCCTTGTAAAAAGTGCATATTCAAGGCCCTACGAAAGAGGATAAATAACAGCTAGGGAATGGGAGAACCCCTTCTTTGTATTTTTTACAGACAAGTATGCAGTGTTTTAAGGCCAGGCTGAGTGCTAGGGTCTTGTCCCCTCTGAGACCCTTGTGGTAATGGGCCTACTTCGAGTCCAACAGGGGGGGCTGTGCTAGGCTAAAGGACAAGCTGATGGGCTCAGGACCAATAACGATGGTGTTAAAAAGAGCCCTTTGGGAAAGGTAGAAGGTTACTGTGTTGATCAAAAGGCTTGAGTTTGATGGCTTTGCCTTTCATGGGGTGGGTTGAACTTTTAAAAAGGTCTTAAAAACTGGAGTATTACACCATAGAAATTTCAAATATTAAACCAACTAATTCAGTAGAATACTATGAATAAAATGTTTTATTCCATAAACTACTGTCAGCATTTCAACCAAATTCCACATAAAGTTCTGTCACTTAGAGCCGTTAATTGCAGAAAATGACAGCTGGCCATAATAAAAATAAAGTTGCAGTTTTTTCAGACCTTGAAAACAAGATCATATTCAATTTTAAACAACACAACAATAGTGTGTGAACTTAGAACGAGTTCATAAATCAACATTTGTGGAATAACCCTGACATTTAATCACAGCTTTCATGCATCTTGGCATGCTCTCCACCAGTCTTTCACATTGCGCTTGGGTGACTTTATGCCAATCCTGGCCCAAAAATCTAATAGGGTTAGCTTTTCTTTTTTATTTGATGGCTTGTGACCATCCACATTCCTCTTAATCAAATTTCAGAGTTTTTAATGGGGTTCAGGTCTGGAGATTGGGCTGACCATGACAGGGTCCTGATCTTGTGGTCATCCATCCACACCTTGATTGACCTGGCCGTGTGGCATGGAGCACTGTCCTGCTGGAAATCCCAATCCTCAGAGTTAGGGAACATTGTCAGAGCAGAAGGAAGCAAGTTTTCTTCCAGGATAGCCTTGTATATGGTTTGATTCATGTGTACTTCATAAACAAAAATCTGCACCAAAGTGAAAATGCATTATAAATGCAAAATATTCTAAACTTTTAAATTTTGATAATTACGGCCTGCAGCTCAAAACATTTCAATGCCGTCTCAAATTATTAGAATATTTCACTTCAAGTTTGAGTAAGTTATTATTACTCAACAGTATAAATACCCTGTATCTCTCAGTGTAGTTCAGCACACACAACTACAAAAAAAAAAAAAAAAAAACAATCATCTGTTTGCAGAGTGCTGTAATGAACAATATTAATGTAAAGTTGCCTGGAAAGGAAAAGATTGGTATGAAAATGTGCAGAAGCAACAGGGATGACCGCAGCCTCGACAGGATTGTCAAGAAAATTACATTCAAGAACTTGGGAGAGCTTCACAAGGAGTAGACTGAAGCTGGAGTCATTGCATCCAGAGCTACCACTCACAGATGTCTTCAGGAAAGGGGCTACAATTGATGCGTTCAAATATCAAGCCACTCCTGAACCAACTTTAGTCAACTTTAGAAGTGTCTTACCTGGCCTAAGGAGAAAACGAACTGCACTGCTGCTCAGTGGACCAAAGTTCTCTTTTCAGATGAAAATAAATTTGGAATTCAAGGTCCTATTGTCTGGAGGAAGAGAGGAGAGGCACTTCCAGTGTGTGATGATTTGGGGTGCCATGGCATCTACTGGTGTTGGTCCAATGTGTTTTATCAAGTCCAAAGTCAATGCCGCCATCTACCAGGAGATTTTAGAGCACTTCATGCTTCTATCTGCTGACAAGCTTTATGGTGATGCGGAATTCCTAAGCAGAAGCTTAGCACCTGGCCCACAAAACTACTACTGGCTTGTTGACCATGATATTACTGTACTTCTGTTTATTACTGTGCTTCTCTTGATAGAGCATCTATGGGGTATTGTCAAGAGATGTGCTGATGGCCGGTTCAAGCAGCCTGGGCTTCAATAACACCTCAGCAATGCCACAAGCTTATTGCCTCCATGCCACTCCACACTGATGCAGTAATGCATGATAAAGGAGCCACAACCAAGTATTGAATGAATAAATGAACATAATTTTCAGACTTACATTTCTGTAATGTGAATGCTTTTTTTGGTTGATCTTAGGAAATCTACTGATAATTTGAGACATTTGATGTCTGTTTTTCATGAGCTATAAGCCATAATCATCACAATTTAGACAAAAAAGGCGAGGAGAGAGGGAGAGAGAGGGAGAGGGCGAGAGAGAGAGAGAGAGAGAGAGAGAGAGAGAGAGAGAGAGGGAGAGAGAGAGAGCAAGCAATTAGTTATTTGTCAAAAACAAGACACATTATAAATGAGCCAATTCCTTTTTTTTCATGCTGAATTTACCTTTAATAAGACCAAGAATGAAATAAAGCCTAAGCTTACGAATGAATAGGAACAACAACCATCAGAAAGCATCTTCTCTTCAGATTGGATCTGCATTACATGAGGAAATCCAGAAGGTAGCATTCAAAGGAAATCAAATTTTTACAACCAAACAGTTAATTTTAATGAGCAGGATCATAAAAATGGCAGCCGTATGTGCTACCTAAGGTTAAAGCGCGACATGGCAAATGCAAGCATTGAGAATCAAATTCAGAATAGGAAACACTAAGATAAAGTTTGCCTGATCCAGCTCTTCATGTATACTTAGCAGCATTGACTGCAAGCAATTCGACATGATAAGACTTTGTCTTCAGTTGGTCTTCAATCTGTTTTACTGAAGAGTTAGAAAATTCTAAATGATAAATAATACAGATCTTTTGTTGTCAGGTAAACTGAGCCAAGGAGGGAAGGAGATAACGAAGATGGGAGGCAGGGCATTAGGGGACAAGACCAAAGTGTTGTGCTTGTGACACGGAAGGCTCCTGAGGTTGATGTAGGTTAAATGAGTTTGGGTTTCAATGGCACAACAGGCCCACTGGAGCCACTGTGACCAAGTTAATGAAGACAGAACTTCAATCCTTGACTTAAACCCTTATTTGCTTCTTCTTGCTTTGCTCTGGGATGGCCAAAATCCAGATGATCCCTTTATGATGTGGCACTTTGTGCACTTAGCTCTTGCATTTCACAATTTCAGATCAATTGTTGACAAAAAGGCATCTGTAATAAAGTAATTATACATGATCACAAATATCAGCAAACTCTATTAATCCCAAACATATCTGAATAACTAAAGGCAGAATTTGGAAAACCTAAAATACGTGTGGGGGTAATTTGGCAGATCTAGGGATAACCCTGTCTCCACTCAGCATAGTTACAGCTTCTTTGAAGTAAGGAAATGGTTGGAGATAGTGAAGACTCCTCGGTCAGCAGGTAACCAGCGGGCATTACACTGGTGATCAGGACGGCACAGGACTCAACTATCAGCACTCACAGGGCTGCTTCTTCAAACAGAAATCTGAGCCTGTACATTACAGCCCTGTGTTTATGCTCCTCACCTGGCCTGACAGGAGTATGGCACACAAAACACCACATATAGTGGGCTGCAGATGCTGCGAGGCGACCGACAGGCGCTGGAGACAAATGAGTTTTCATCGGGCACTTTACTACTTCTCTAAAACGGGTCATTACAGCACACCAGGACACTTTTACTTTAGTTCTATGTTTTAACTGAAATGTATTTGGGTATTTGTGACATCCTCTAGCAAACCTGTTTAATACCACTTCCTAATGTGCTATGGCATGTACATAAACAGAGTTATACTGTTTCAAAAGATAATACAAAGAGACCAGACCTGAAAATATACAGTATCTAGCATAACTATTCATCCACATTTTCTAGTGTTACAATCAGAAAATTAAATGGATCCATATCCACTGTATTAAAAGTATTAGTATTTATTTATACAAATAAAAACCATAACCCCCCCCCCCTTCCCCAGCATCAAGAGGTCCAGGACAAAGTTCCATAAAAGTAGGCATTAATCAGAGAAGCAACCACGTGGTGAAGGGTAACTCTGAAAAAGCTGGAGAAATCCATAGCTTAGATGGGTTCCAGAGAGCTTTGTGTGAGAGGGGTGAGAGTTCTCTAGTCTGTTGACTAAATGTAACTGTCTGGTCTTAGTACACAAAGAGCAATGTTCAGCCAACACTGCTCATCCAAGGCAACCTCCTACTGCAGGTTGCTTATTATGTGCATATTCATACGTCTTGTGGTGACTGTGTGCTATTGACTGCTGGCGGAGCTGTGCACGTCATTTTACAAACACTGAAGATCACCAGCATTTTATTTGAAGGTTTTTTTGATATCATTATCATCTAGTACTCCAAAGTAGTGCAACAGAAAAACATTCGCCCTCTTGTCAGAAGAACACATGTTCAACTCCCAAGACTGAACTGGATTTTATTTGGCTTCAGTAGTGAAAAGTTCATCCAAAATAATAACAAAATGATTACTGCCACTTTTCTCTCTTGGACTCATGAAGACAGATTGCGATGGTATCACTGGGATTCAAAGTTGTGATCTCAGGATGAGAGGGTGAAGCTTTTCTGTTGCACTACTCAGGAGTACTAGAAAGCTTAGTCTAGAAAAATCAGTGATTGAGAAGGTAATTCACCTTGTTCATCTTATTTAAACCCACTACTGTATTTCATGTTATTGCCAAATGTAATCTACAGTCAAGTGAATCTACAGTCTAGGCTACAAAGAAATCAATGAAAGTTTCTGCCATTCTGTGTAGTTTACTTAATATGTAGTTTACATAATTGCCAATGATATGAGATTGTTCCTGGGCACGCACACACACACACACACACACACACACACACA
>JAOVYU010000002.1:11270162-11282813 GCA_025674565.1 Synodontis membranacea | reverse complement strand
CACACACACACACACACACACACACACATGTTGTGCAGAAGAAAGTAAAAATGAAGTCTCTCACACACACACTGGGTGGGCTGCTTTTTTTTTTTTTTTTTTAACTACATTAATCTTACATACAGTATTCAAACACCAACACAAACAGACACTAAATAACCAAGTGTGCGCGCCATATTGCATGGAAAGATAGAAGTCCACCTGTTTCGGAGCAATAATTCAAAAAAAAAAAGTGCATGGGCCGCTTTTCCATTCTGATTAGTCGCATCGTTAGAAGCACAATGCTCGTGTGTTGTGTGAGTGTCTCTGTGTGTCACATCACGCAGTCCTAAAAGTTAGGTGGAAGAAGAAGAAGAAGAAGAAGAAGAAGAAGAAAAAGCACGAGCGAAGGAGAGGAATGGAAAGAGTGAGTGACAAGAAAGAGTGAGAGAGCAAGAGTAGGAGGGATTGAGAATATTCACCCAGGTGGTCCTGTGCCCCTGCTGCCGCTGGGCAGTGCTCTGACGTGAAGGGGAGAACTTGAAACCCATGCAAATGTGATCACTCCTGCTCCCACTGATTGGAACTGCAGCGTATGATTAAATATAATTGCAAAAAAACCTTTTCCAAATGCCTTGGCAGTCTGGGAAAAAAAAAACGTAGAGGAAGGATTTAGAAGTCATTCTTTGTCTTTGAAAGAGAGACGGAGGGAGGGGAGGGGGAAGGTTCTGTCTGTTAAGTTTGTGTGTCCATGAGGTTAACAGTGTGTGTGTGTGTGTGTGTGCGCGTGTGCATGTGCGTGTGAGAATCAGGGCTGTTTTCGTTGCTGCTGGAGGGAGCTGGTCGCTACATGCAGGGGGCTGCAGATAGAGATGCGGATTTGCTGGCAGATAAAGTAGCGCAAGGTTCAGGAGCTGAGTGTCACCGGCCTGATGATTGATGGCCAAGGCGGAACGCTTAAGTCAACAGCGCGTGAGCACGTCCAGGCCATCCCAAGCAAATGAAAGCGCAGTGCCGTTCCACTCAGCACCCATTTAAGGGTCAGGAGTCTCCGTGCACCCGCAGCTCAGCTCACGCCATTATGTTATCAAAAATACCTCACACGCAGGCGGTGGCTAGGGGCTAATATCAACACATGGTTTTCAGATGAGAGGAAAAGAGAAAGTGAATAAGAGAAGGCAGAAGGAAAGGGGGGGGTGAGAGAGAGAGAGAGAGAGAGAGAGAGAGAGAGAGAGCGAGCACTACACACAAGTGTTTGGGTGGTGGTGCTTCCTCATCTATTAGTCAGCCATTAGTGAGTGTGTGACAGGATTTGGGGGTTCAGGGTCACTGGGAAAGGGGAGCAGGTGTCCCTCGCTGTTCTGTCTGCTGTTCTACTTCAACATCCTAATCATTAAAAGCACACAACTCTCTCTCCCTTCCGATATCCTCTGGCTTGGAAACCTGCATTAACTTTGCTGTGCCAGAGAAGCTAAGATGACAAATATCCATTGTCTTTACTTCAACAGGGGAAAAAATATATACAGCTGTGTTTGTGACTATGGAAGAAAGTGTGTGTGTGTGTGTGTGTGTGTGTGTGTGTGCTGGTGTTCATGAGGTTAATTACAGTACAGGGAGGTCATTAATAAACTCGATCGACGTGAAAATAAAGACTGGAATCTTTTCTCAAAATATCCCCGAAGCCAACAACTGTGCTTTTGGGTTAGGCTTTAAAGCCATGAATTTCTCATGTGGGTCCTTCTGAATGACACAACACATCATAAAAAGCTAAGCCGGATTATACCAGTGTGTACAGCATCGACATCATCAGAGAGGTTATAACAGGCTATAACATAGGTATGGGGACAAATGCGTTACCTGTACTACGCTTCCACTAAAAAATAAATAATAATCGCACCTAAAGATACCTAAAGATCAGTAACCAAAAGGAAACATTTTGAATTTTTTTTTTTTTTAACTTTTTAAATGAAAATAAGTATTCATTCTGTGTGCATTTTGGTCCTTTCCAATATATAAAGACATGCTCGCACACAAACACGCACACACACGCACGCACGCACACACACGCATGCACACATCACAGACTCCAGAGCTCTTGACTTGAGACTAAACTCCACAATCTCATCAGCTGCCCTTTAAACAATGCAAAATTAAATTCTCTATATTTGATTTTGAAATGCGGCCCATCTGCAGCGTAACATGTAATGTTCTAAATATATACAAACAAGTTGAAATGTCTCTCCCTCCCCAGAGAGCGAGAGAGCACAAGAAAGCGGAGCAATGCAGCGGTTTAGAGCATTTTCATCAGTGTGTTTGTCTTCCACTCCAAATGAATGGCAGATGCTGTGAGGAAGGGTATGAACAGCAGTGAGACCTTTTCAAATGGCCTCAGAACAAGAAAGAGAGACAGAGAGAGAGAGAGAGAGAGAGAGAGAGAGAGAGAGGAAAGAAAGATGAGGACCACCCCCCCACACACACCCACGCATGCTTGCACACATACACGAAATCATCCAGATTTCTTTACTGATATCTTATTGCTACAATCTCCCGTTGATTAAGAGCAGGCCAGGCTGCTAAGCAGTGTGTATTAGAGATAAGATAGACGGGCGGAAGGGCTCGGGATCCAACTGCACTGATATTCTGGAGGTCTTGGCTGCGGTGGAGCTCAGTACAGGAACAGCACCTCAGGGGCCATGTTAACTACGGCCATAGAGAGCCCACTATCATGGCTGCACATCACACGGCACACAACAGCCAACCACTTCACTACATGCAAAGATCAGATGGTGAACCAGAGGCTGTTACGGGAGACACGGAGCTGAAGGGCTTTAGTCAGGCGCACACAAGTATGAAATATCCAGACTCTTCTCCCTGCTCTACTTTCCAAACTTTTCATGCTTTGCCTCTTTCCTTAAAGGAGGACATATGCTTATTTCAAAGTCATGACAAACTTGGAAACAAGTAACAAGATAGGGAAGACGCCTGAAGGTTTTCCATACCAAACTAGAATTGTACTAGAAATTAGATTAAATAACGAGCGAAATTCATGATAGATTGCATAAAAAAACAAAAACAAAACTGCAGCTTTTGGTTAATTCATCTTCCTCATCTTCTTCTCTTCTCAGCCAAGTCATCTCTTGTTCCTTTTCCGCACATCTCTCCTGCCGAGTCCACCAGCTGCAGCCCAGGCTGAGTACCTCTGATTTGGGTTAAGTGATTATTACCCCACTGTGGTTTGGGAAGAGATGCAGTCTGGAAAGAAGACAGCACACACACACACACACACACACACACACACACGCTCCCACACACAAGACCCTATTGTGCGTGTGTCTGCATGCCGTGTGTTTTGGATGCACAGGGTGAAAGTTTTTTTTTTTTGTTTTGGGTTTTGTTTTGTTTTTTAACATTGAAGAAACTTAACGTGATGTGCTGGAGACCAAATTCAGCCTCGCAGCTTGGCTGAGCGAGAGTGAAAGAGAGACGCAAACACTTATTTACGACCCCGAGTTAAACTGTCTCTCACTGTGTAATTCTTTATTTTTTACTGCAGGCTGGGGTGAACAAAGTGCATGTTCTGTTATTCTTCCATCCTCCTCTCCCTACATAAACTGCGCAGATTTAGAGCAGTGTTTCATCACTTCCACAGACACCTTCATTAGCACCGCTTCAGGCCTACCCACTACTGACTCACGAGCACCGAGGACGGACTGCACCATCTTAATCAACTCCATCTCGTCTGGGCCCGGTGCACAGTTGCTTCCAATTGAGTGTTTTGTTTAGTTTTTTTTTTCTCTTTTTTTCTTTTTTTTACAATACAATGATTCATTATTGGATAAATAGCCATTTTAAGATATTTGCTTTATATATGAGAGATAAAGATTGGCCAGGAAATAATGCAAACCAATATAACGTAAAGCCGCTAAGATCAACGTTGTTCACGCTGGTTGTACACTCAGGGTCGGCATTTGGTGTCCAGGATATTGCCTCAAGCGGCGATTTAGTAATTCCTTAATTCGTTAAAACTGTCTCATCAGCAAGAGCACTAATACGGGTGAAGACGCTTCCACCCTTTGGCGTCAGCGTGCGTGAAATAAACGCAAGGGATCTGATAGTCCGAATGCTAAACAGGAAGCACTGATATTTAAAACCCGAGTGTTGAATAAATATGGATTAAAAATGACAGCTTAGAGAAGAAATACCCTAGCATATAAACTTTTAAAAAATGGAATGAACTTATATCATGGTTAGATTAAAAGATGTATTTAAAAAAAAAAAAAAAACATGCTTTCTGATCCCAGAAACATTATGCATTCCATAAACAATAAAAAAAAAATAATAATAATTAATAAGACATAATTAAATAAAACATATCAACTGCTCACTGGATGTAGAAGGAGTTTACTAAGAGTATATATATATATATCACTGCTTTAATTAATTTAGTATTGCAGGACAGAAAATATTGGACACAATTGTATTATATTTAGTCTTCAAAACATACATCTATGATTTTATATATAATCAAAGTCTGATTATGTCCAATATTTGAGTATTTACCATAAAGCTGAATCCTGTATGAAACTCATCGTGACAGTATGTGTGCAGCGATACAAGATATAAGCGGTGCTATGCAGAAAATGGCAGCTCTTATGAATTACAGAAACTTCTGTTGAATGCGCTGTGAGCATGCTGAGTGAGCTACGATTTTTCTTATTTTGTGGTCTTGCAAATGACAGGCGTTTCCAAGCAGTGTGTCATGCCCATGCCAGAAAAACGATGATTAATCACAATTAATAGCCAGAATCGCAACACAAACAAAGCTAGTTTCAATAATAAAGTTCGGTCATAAATATGTAACCGTAGTGCGTGCGTTCATTCGGCGTGGCACTGGCATGATTTGAATTATATTTGCAAGTTTTAAATAGGCAGCCCAAATTTTTGCAGCCCATTCTCGATAAATTCCTGCCATTGAAAAAATAACGGATCGAGTCACTTTGGAAGCGGCCGTGTAGCAATCAGGGTTCGTGTGCCCCACTCTCCGGGGGGGCCGGGGGTCTATGTTTTATCAGTATCTCTCATTTGCTCTATTACCACGTACAATCAGTTACATATGGCTCGTGCAAGTACAGTTACAACAACTGCACTCTCCGCGGAGATCACATACTCTAATCAGGTTTTAGCCCGGACTTAAAAGAAAAGCTCACCCTGAATGACCTGTGACCTTCGATTAGTTCGCAGTCGGGTATTTTATTTTAAACTTCTATTTTTTATTGGCACGTCGGTCTATTTTCACTTAACAGTTAACATTACCCACATTGGGATTTACTCGCCTAAAGAGAGCGATGCGGCCGCACTTTAGTCCTTTAGTCTGTCCAGCTCTCTCACCTCCTCATTGGAACTCTCTGCTCGAACAGATCAGGACCTACAGCTTTGACTTTCAGACTAATACCGACATCGCCGTTATGCTTAACTCAGCAGAACTGCGTAATATAACTATACTGCAGTCTGGAATGTTTGCTGTCTCCATTACTTCCAAGCTGGATTTCTAATTAATACGCCACATGGACGTGGCTGGAAAAGTGTGTGAGAAAAATTCTTGCACTTTTCAGGAGCTAACAACGAAATTATTATTTATTATTATTACGTGACATCATCCATTGTCGTATGAGCAGTAGAATCACTAGGAATGTCACCGATATTTCACACGAATGTGTTTCAGGGAGGCGTTTTCCTTTACACTGTAGGCATGGACAGCGGACAAATACAGATGCATGACCAAAGCATGTGTGCGTCGAACGTATTAAAAGAATATGGCAAAAAGTATAATTAAAGAATGCCTGAACGAAGGATTCCCCTTTTAAAAAAATAAACACCGTAGTCCAGTGGGAAATGCAAATCTGTGTTAGTACTGAGTGAGCCTCAGATTAGGCGTACTGCTCTAGTGCATGTGGATGATGACTCACTTCATTGCTGCTCACATTGGCACAGAAGGGGCTCCATATCTGGCTCTCCCTGTGCACTGCTCTCGCTCTCAAAACAAGGCCAGTCCAAAGAGCAAACATCAGCTGGGAGACCACCAGGGTGACTCGCTCCCCTTGTATTTGTTTAAACTTTCACGGCTTGGCTCAGCTACTCCGGGGCCATCTCTCACCCTTTGCTTTTTGCCTAGTTTGCACCCACAGGCAGCAGGCAGCGGAAGTGTCTTCCTCCAGCTGACCCTGGTGGGGATGCTGCCCTCTGGCCCCCGGTCATGGCGGGGGTCCTGACCCTTCCAACTCTTCCCACCAGGGCTGACCGGCTCTGGGCCATTTGCACAGGCCTCATCCAGAGAGGAAGTATGTCATCTGCGTTTGCCCCTTCTAACAGACCGGGACTCCGGTACTGCAGGCTGAGACGGTTGGGGAAAAGAATGAGCTGGAGAGATGGATGAGCTCTCAGGGTGGCCAATGCATCTGGAGGCCGAACGCTGAGGCACTGATGAGCTTGGGCCAGAGGAGCTACAGGCAGGCTGTTGTTTTATCTTCCCTTGCGATCCCCCCACTGGCCATTAACGCCGGGCCATAAACGGACGGCGCTCAAAACATATTTGGGTCGTGATGTCATGAGCGTGTTTTATAGTGCTTGCAGTCAAAACACAACCCAGCATCCACATGTGTGAGGAAAGATTCTCCCTCTCTCACTTCTTCGCTCACACCTATGCTCCCTCGCCCCCTCTTGCTTGCAGCTCGCAAGCCAGAGAGCTGCTGCTGAGAAGAACAGGCATGAGATGAGGCAGCTGTCTGGGCTCAGGATGGAAAACTGGGACATGGTTTATGATCTGTGCTCCCTATCTTCCAGTAAAATTCACACCAGAGCTTTTTCCAGTGAAGCAGCATCCCCAGCCGCCCGGCCAATGATAACAGGCTGAAGCGCGTGGAGAAGCAATCCAAACACATCAGGAGAAGCTCTCCGTGGTGGAAATGCCTGCAGGCCACTTTTTCTACATCATCTCTCTTTCCACAGCCTTCTGAAGCCCAAGCTCTCTCACACACACACACACACACACACACACACACACACACACACACACACACACAGGGATCCCCATTTAGCCTCACTGCTAATGACTTGCAGCACTAATTGAACCATGCAAGATTCCATCTCCTCCCTTTCAGGACACAGGATGAAAGCACCTCATTATTTGGTGAGTTCCTCCTGTGGATGAATGTTTCAATGATTAGACAGTTGTCAGTGGGGAAGGAACAAGCAAAATGAAGAAGTTAAAACTTAAACCTACTGCCTTGAAAAGGGTACTTCTCCAAAAAATGAATGAATAAATAAATAAAACAAAAAAGATTAGGCCTTTGGAATTTAAGAGAATAATGGACAACGGTAAGACACAAAAAAAAAAGAGACGAACCTATGCACTACACCGAGCCAATCCAGTAAACATACGCAGAAACCGATGCAAGGAGGACATATATTTCGTGGAATAACATGCAATATTATAAGTCTGGATAAAGAAAACAGAAACAACAACAGGACTACACAAGCTATATGGAATTCAGGACATCCTCGCAACCTGAGACAACAGGGCCATCTGCGATGTTCCCATGCCACAGTAAATCACTGCAATGCAAGCGCTGATAGGACCCAGAGTCGGCCACAAAGATGCAGAGTGGAAAAAGGCACATGTGTATTCTCTCTTCCCCTCGAAATTCAAGGTAACGAGTGATTTGCACAGCTAAATCAAAAGCAAGTGTACGTGAAGCGAATTCTGACTTTGTGAGAACGACATAAAGGCCCAGGAACGTGCTTCACATTAAAGATATGAAAGGACACTTTAATCCATTTGCCTTCCACTCACAAAAGCAGGTCTCACAGAGACAGATTTCTGTTAGTCATAAGAACACGCATTTGACTAATGTACCAAATGTGCACCACATTATTGTCACTGTTGTTATGATTCATTTTAGTCCGGGCGGGACAGGATTGTATATACACACACTCTGATTCTGCTAAAGAGGAATAAACTGCACCGGCTTTCCATCCACTGCTCGAGGTACGCTTATCTTAGATTCGAGGCTTATCGGTCTCGCCGATCTCTCTCTCTCTCTCGCTCTTTCCTCTCTTTCTGTCTCGCACACACGCATGCACAGAGGACCACAGCAGCGCTGATGTGTGGGAGGCGGTGTATCGCATGGCCCTGTGCAGCGACGTCCATGTCAGAGTAAAACCGGTTCTGACAGAGCAATGGTAGTGGAGAGGTGGGCCCTCCACATCCTCCCTTCCCTTCCCTGCCTCCGTTGCTTTAGGAGATCCTATCGTTCCTCCCGCAGACTAGATTTCTTGGGTGACTTCAAAGCTTGTTCACTAAGTGTTTAGAAGAATGCGATGGAAACAGGAAAATAATGTTCTGATTTCTGTAAACTTTATAACATCTGCTTTTGCTTAGTGTTGGTGCAGCACAGAGCGGCGCCTCCACTCTGCTCTTTTTTTTTTTCCCCCCGCAGTTTTAAAATCACCTCACACACTGAACCCAGAAGGGCAAAGTGAAAAACAGGAATATACTCTCCTCGATGCAAAATAAGGTGTGTGTGTGTGTGTGGGGGGGGGGGTTGGGCGACGACAATAGATGGTTTAATAGTGACGGACAAATAAGCCAAGATCTAACAATGAACTCTGTTAGAATTTGACAAAGGCGAGCTTGTTATGCGGTCAGTCGTACTGTTAATTATAATTCAAGTAAATGTATATACATGAAAAGTAGAGGTTCTGTGGTTACTGTCTTTGCTGTAATTGAAGTGAATGCCCAAGCCCACCCAAACAAAGTCACCATAGGATGGAGAAAAGTACCTCTGGCGTGCACAAAATTCCCTGTGCAATTTGTTGGGTCTGTCTCTATATGCTTAAAAGGTACCATGACAAGTCTCCTACACACACACACACACACACACACACACACACGCGCGCACACAAATCTGCGCCCAAGGGCTTCTTCTTCTTTCCCTAACTCAATCATGCTCAAGTTTCACTCTCGCCCATCCGAGCACAACTCACTTCCTCCTTCAAACTACCCCCCAGCCTTAAACCACAGCCTTCCCCAAAGCAACTCCCTCCACAATGCACAGCACCCTCGGTGCTATCTAAATATAACGGCTACAGTATGTACACCAAGCTCTGCTCGTTTGTTCAGTAGGGCTTGAGACTGATAAGAGAAGCATTTCACCGGTCCCGGTTGTTGAAGACAACGACACCTACAGTTGACACATTTAATGAAAATTTAAAAGAGAGAGAGAGAGAGAAAAAAAAATGTAAAAAATCCTCAGAGCTCTGAGAAACCAGGAAGTGATTTTTTTTTTCTTTTTTTATCCTCGGTTTCCATCACACTGGCTAAACTAAGCGAAGAGGAACATCGGTACTCAATTGCAGATGAGGCAGCTCTGCATGAGACTGGGCGACCAGTCAGAGAGCTGGGCAATCAACAGAAATTTAGAACAACGTCAGTGAACCCAGCTGACGCCAAATACCAGCTGAAGCAACCTCCCTCTGCTCTGATCTGCTCTCTGTCATCGCCTATTCATCTGCTCCAAGCTGTCACAGTGCATTGCATTGTTTGCACATGCCATTGTTCTATGCGATGGGTACGTATTTAAGGCTAATAACTAACAGCTGGCTCGTGCAGTGTTTCTCCTCAAACACGCAGGGCACATTATAAACAGTGTTGTGCGGCGTCTTTTTTTTTTTTTTTTTTTTTTGGGCGAGTCTGCAGGTCAGGGTCAAGTGTGTGGGCTGGTTGGGTTCAGCGCAATGTGCTAGGCTCTGTATTTTTCGAACACTGCGCAGAGATGCTAGGAGCATGTCTTAAGGTCAAAGTAATGCCAGAGCCTCAGACGCTTCATGCTCTTACAGTAAGAGGAGTCCCTTTCTGAATGGAGGTCATTAAGGTGGACACGAGGAGTGTGTGTGTGTGTGTGTGTGTGTGTGTGTGTGTGTGTGTGTGTGTGTGTGCATGGTGTGGATGATTGGGGTAAAGGTCCAGGCCTGGCGGCCTACAGGCTACAGGCCGGAGCATTTGAAAAAGTCATTTCCTCACTTTCCTGCAGCAGGAAAAACAGCAGACCAAAGAAAATAAACGAGGGGGAAATGAGCGAAAACAAATTAAGGTGAGCGACACTGATAGAATGGACACCACCAGCCACGCGTCAAGAAATGAAAGTAAAAAGAAATGGAACGTAACGTACGAAAGTTTCGGAGCGGCGAAATCTCCGATCGCAGAAACCTCCCGAAAGCGAAGCAGGAGCACAGCTAGGAGATGAGCTGAAAGGATCTAGTGTATGGCTACAGACACACATGGCCCTGATTTCCAGTTAATCAGCCGTATGTGTAGCAGTAAACATGACATTTAGGTAACACCTCTCCCCTCCTGCTCGTAGTTTGCTCTGATCATGAGAACGTGGGTTTTTAATAATTTCGCTTAATAAGTTCTCTACGACTGTGCGCCTAAAAGAGTAGATATTCAGAGGCTTTTCGTCTCAGCCTGTGCCTGGCTCCGAGAAAAGTAAAAAACAAAAAAAAAACAAAAAAAGAAAGAGAAAAAAAAGAGAGCGTGTCATCAGATCAGTGTCACTTCGATCCAGATCGGTCTCCAGACACCCCTCTACCTACTTCCTTAGAGTCTCACTTCCTGTTCCTGTTGCCTACGATAATGATAAATGGGCTCAAGCTCCATTCAATTACACCGAGAGTGCAAGGAGACAGGAACGATGGGAGTCGGCCAACACGGTGTGGCATGGGCCTTCTGCATTCTTAGTGACAATTTAGCCTAATTAGCATCAACTCCTGCCCCATCCATCATGCTCCTCAAGAAACATAAACAAACTGTCAGCTCTAGCGTAACAAACCGATCACCCAGCTACTTAACACAAATTATTCTTACATGAAATGCAGCTTCTCAGGCAAGCTTCCCCCCTCTAGGCCATTTGGGAGAACGGATGGCTATTAAAATTGAAGACATATGTTCCAGTCAAGTTCAACTCCCCAGTCTGCTGTGGCTGACGCAGTGACAGTTCGGGCAGGGCGCAGAGACGCCGAGGGTTGAAGGAGACTAGCCGAAGTCATCATGGAGGCACGCCGCTCTGGTAATAATAATAATAATAATAAAGACAGGTGAGATGGGCCGATCAGCTGACGTTAACCCTGATGTGTCTACGGCACTCGCGTCGCCTTACAACTTCAGAACTCTCACGCTGGAGCAAAAAAATAAAATAAAAACATTTTTGTCATATGATGAGACTGTAAAACTTCTGGAAAAGAAATCATTTTTTTTTTTATTTTAAATCAAGTAATTCTTCTACTAATTAGTACATGGCGGTAGTGGAGCTCTGTAATCCCCTTTATTTTTAAAACAGAATCCTATATAATTACTTAATTTGCCTTTCTCCAATTTTTTTTTTCCCCACAGATGTCTTTTGTTATTCAGATATTATTTTTAGAATTTTGTGAGGTGAAAATTAAGAATAGCTCGTAAACACTAAAAGAGACAGAGAGAGAGAGAGAGAGAGAGAGAGAGAGAGAGAGAGAGAAAAAGGAAATAAATATTAACTGTGCTGTGGTGAGCAACATTCACCTCCCTCCTGTCCTTAAACGCATCTGCAGTGGAAACGCACGGGAATTTAACACACACACACAAAAAAAAAAATGCTTTGGAGCTTGAGGGTCTACTCTAACACAAAATATTACTGTGTTACAATGATAAAATGATCCACTTATTAGAAAATTATAGTACTCATGCTGAATAGATAATAATAATAATAATAATAATAATAATAATAATAATAATAATAATGAAGTGATCAATAAATCAGCCTGGGTTCACTTCTAGCATACGTAACATTTAGAAACCATTGCTTTTCAGATTCTAATGGCTGACGTTTGAAACAAATTTTTTTCTTTTTTTTCTTCTTTTTGGCTTACCCCAGCGGCTCCTCTCAATGTGTTAATATGAAACCTTTTTGAATTGGCTGAGTGTTTTGTTAAGGAAATATCATAATTCCCTTGATTCCGTATTTAGACTAAATGGAAGTGTCATTTTCAGGTCTCGGTGATATTCCACAACAAATCTGTGGAAAAAAAAGAAAAAAAGAAGGAAAAAAAAGGAAAAGACAAAAAAGAAAATCCCCCTTCCCCAGAGGGATGATGAAACTGGTTGTTTGTTAGACGTACGCCGTGCTGTCTGTTAACGACGCGTTATTGAAATGACGTGGAAAGTAACCACAGCCAGACAATATTCGATCAGGTTCTTATTTTAGTCTAAATCTGACACGTAGTTTACGCATCCCTGGGAAAAGCCGAGACGCACAAACGTGCCCGCTTCATATAAACTCATGTTTTACTTCGTGGTTTCGTTAAACTCCAGTTCAACGTCCCTCTTGCTCTTAATCCTAGAAGTCACTCTGTTATGGGACCTCGGTGGTTTAAAAAAAAAAGTGGCAGAGATGTACTGTCGTGTACGTCTCTTCATTGTGCTAAAGGGTTAAAACTTTAACCCACAGTCCATGTGTACAGTATGTACAGTAATAACAGCTTAAAAGTTGGCTTAAAGCTGTAAAAGGATATTATTTCATATTAAATTTTTTATTTAATTAGAACAAAAAATGTCTAATTCAAACAAAATAAAATTCTTTATTA
>JAOVYU010000002.1:11227350-11238659 GCA_025674565.1 Synodontis membranacea | reverse complement strand
TCTCGCCTGTTCTCGGAAGCTAAGCATGGGCGGGCCTGGTTAGTACTTGGATGGGAGACATCCAGAGAAGGCCGGGTCCTGTACAAAGACCCAGCCACAAGGGGGTGTGTGCCTGCGTACCGGTCCCAAGCCTGGATAAATGGGGAGGGTTGCGTCAGGAAGGGCATCCGGCGTAAAAACTCTACCAAATCAGACATACGGACAAAAAGATCCGCTGTGGCGACCCCTAGTTGGGAATAGCTGAAATGGAAAGGAGGTTTATGCTGGGGAAAATTCCTCATATACAGTAAGTGTAGTGAGTAGTTTGTGTGGAGTTTGTGCGTCTGTATAGGTTTTCTCTGGGTACTCCAGTTTCCTCCCAAAATACATGCATGTAGGTGGGTTGGCTATGTAAACTGCCCCTACACATGTGACTGTGCACAGTATGTGCAGAGTGCCCTGTGAGGGTTTCATCCAGGGTGTGTTCATGTCTCACGCCCAGTGTTCCTAGAATAGGATCCACATTTTAACCACTTCAAACGGTTATCAAAAGTGGTTACCACAGATGAGTGTGCTCCTTGTATTCATGCAAATTCCACTCTGTACGTTCAGCATCTCTCTGAATAGTCATTAAGACTGTACATCTGTAGATCTGTACACCGTTGGGCGCATTTTGATATTATAATTTCACGATTATACGACTCAACAATATAATGTGAAACCATATGACTGAAAAAAAAAAAAATCCACAATGATAATGGTATTCCAAAGTTGTTCTCCCCCCATCCTGGAAACCTGCTGACAGTATTTATAAACTTCATACAACATTTATTCAATATTCCAATGCTCTACATTAAGATTATTGGATTATTCATTTTTGCAACTCATGAGTACACAGGACACCCAGGAACCTTACATCTCCTAAAGTTGCTCTGGAAATCTGAAACCTGTGAGTCAAGAAAAAAGGAGAAGGGAGAGGCACAGTGCAAATTACACACTGCCTTTGTCCTTTCATCAGGGTTAATGAGCAAGAAGCTGCTCCATTCTCAACCTCTGCTCAGTGAATGGTAGTCTCAGCTGTCCAGGTGTGCCTGCTCCCCGAGGTGAGAGGAAGTGACATCAAACAAGACCTGCTCTCTTGCTGACAGCTCAAGAGGAGCAAAACCATAGAAGCATTCTTAAACTATATACTTCCGTTAATGGTGCATCTTATGAGTGAGGCAGGGTGATTGGCTGGTGACGGGAGCGAATGTGTTGGAAACTGGACGGTGATTGAGTGATGGTTGTTTGTAATATTTGTGGTGCTAAGACAGAAATTACTGCTGATCGGTTCACCTACCTCTCCCCATATTTTTGGCTCCAGGGCTGGCTTCTGAAACTCTCATACCAGACTTTGCAACTGCATAGATACGACTCTCCTACAGAACACACACACACGCATAGAAGGGCAGTCAGTAACAATTAAATTCCTGAATACAAGTCTTAAATAAATCTGTTTTAGACACATATTCCTTCGTCCATCATACCCAGGAAGGAAAGCGGTGCAAAGGCGGGGTAGGAGGTTTCAGGGATTCCGGATCCAGCATCTCCAGCTCCTCTGCCAATCCCACAAATGAGACACCATCGTGGGGCGTTACTTCTTCTATGGACCCTTCTACCACCCCTTCCATGCTTTCTAGAGGTCCCTCATCAATGTCTGTCTCCTCCACCTCAAGTGTCGAGGCAGAACCCAGGGCCAGACTACACCGGTATGGGGACGTGGGGGATCCGATGTCTATAGTGGTGTTAATGTGATGGAGGCGTTCCAGGCCCGGCTGGGGTTGACTGTGGTGTTTCTTGAGGAGCTGGATGCTGTCACGAGGCGTCAGAGGGGTTCGGACCTTGGGTAGGGTCATACTGGTGCCAGAAGGCAGAGCTAAGGGAGCAGGGTTTATCTGAGATAGAGAAACTCCCACAGGAGGAGGACTTTTCGGAGTGGGGGTGGGGGTGTCGAAACTACGAGGGCCAGAAGTCTCATAGGCTGAGGAGGAAGAGGAAGATGAAGATGAAGAGGAGCGAAGGCGCTGTAAGCGGAACTTGCTGTTGAGCTCGTCAGAGGAGTGGTCTCTCTCTGAAGTTCCTCCTTCCCCACGCTCCCGTGCGATAACTGCAGAAGACTCCATCCCTTCCCTCCTGTCCATTACCTTCGTTCCAGTTGCAGTGACTCCTCTATCTGTGCTGAATTTGTGTCGAGTCAAGGACTCAGGTGCACTCTGCGAGTCTGACGCCTCTGGTGCCTTCCTCTTACCATCTGTAACAGACACAAAATGAAGTCACTCAAACTCTCTAGACCAGGCTAACCATTAAGATAAAACATATAATTTGATGAACTAAACAAACTTTATTTATTCCCAAGGGATCAACCAGTTTCTCAACAGATCAATCATCGCATGAGAAAAGAACATAGGATAAAACCAACATCACTGTCAGTCCCCTGTGCAACTGCAGTAAACTGTGATGGGGATGTAAAGACGTACCTCTGATAGAGTTGGACCCAGGCTTGCAGGAGCCTGCCAGCCTTGAGCTCTCATCCTGTGTAGGGGATGCTCCAAAGTAGCTGGGAGTGTGCAGGGGGCTGGAGGACACCAGCTGGGCATCTGCTACTAGAGGTTTTGGAGAACATGGAGATTTGGGCCTCTCCAGTACAGCTGTGGTAAAGAAGTTGTAAATTCAGAGCTCAGTTTAAATAAATGACAAAACAAATGAGAGAAATGGGAGGAGAATGATAAAAAAACAAAAAAAAGTAGGTTTACTTTGAAGTTTGTCCTGCAGCAGGAGGATCTGCTCTGCCTGTTTCAGGTTAGTCATCTTCAGTTGCTGGTTCTCCAGCTCCATCTGAAAGGGAAAGATATTAAGATCTGGAGATAGTTCATAGAAATGGTAGCACAGTAACCATGATTGATATATAGCTCCTCAAGGGTTCAATGGAATGGATAATAGTTCAAGCATTCCAAAGAGGTTCTACTTATCGAAGCATTACATAACAAAAGGGACAAACTGAAGAACCATTAAGTGTGCTAGGTTCAATGTTTTTCTCATAGCTCACAGCTCACCTCCCGTAACTTAAACGTAACCCAGTCTTTGATTTTGGCTGCTTTCTCCTCTATAATCTTGGCTTCTTGGGCACGCACCAAATTCTGGAGACAAAGAGAAACTGTTACGGGCATGTGAAAAGGTCAGATCATCCCATTCTGTGAGCTTTATGGACATACATGGCTATGTGTCTCCCTCAGATCAGTATCACTACATACCTGTTTTTCCAGCTGTGCTTCAAGTTTCTTTACTATCATATCCTTCTCCTGTATCTGTCCCGTCAGTTCTTGATATCGCCTGTACAAGGAGCTTTCTGATTCACTGGGATGCATGTTCACTGATTTAAGCTTCTCTTCCATTATCTGCACCTTGAATTCAGAATACCAGACTAAATACCAATATCTTTAATCAGTGCTCCTGAATCAGTAGTTAAAAAGCAATAAGAGGCAGTAATCAGCAGTAGCTGAAACGAACAAGAGGTCATACTTGTTTCTCCGCATTCTCGGCCCGCTGGTCAGCCTCTGCCACTCTGTGCTCCAGTTCCTGCATCTACAGCAAGACATGCAGAGAATAGTGGATGCATTTGAACTGAATACGCATTAAGAATTGTGAATGGAAACGTCTAAACGGTTCACTATGCCCGATGTCATATTGTATACGACTGTACGTAGCATACAACGCCTTTTACACGGGCAACCGAAGTCTGGATCTTTATTTACCAACAACTTTACCTTCAATCCAATGGGATTTACCTGTCTGAACGCTAAATAATGCAAAATGCTTAATGGCTCGAGGAATTTACCAGCGCCTAACACCAAACGCTACATTTAGACTGTGGTTTTATCAGTGCAAGGCTGGGTATGTGCCTACCACAGTCTGTTCCAGTTCTCTGCCAGACCACCATGACCAGCTGACAGGAGAGAGGTGGTTAGGGCATGTCTGACTGCACCTCCGTCTTTGTAAACCCTACCTCCCACCGACTACTTACAACAGTTGTGCACATACTTGAACACATATAGAGCACAGATGTTCAACTTGCGATGGTTTAAGAAGGAAGTCTCCCCACAGAGGAATTAGCATTTGCTAGTTTTAGTCTTAAGGAAGGAGCCCGGGTAAGCAGTGCAGAGTTTAAAAAGGGAATGAAGAGCTGTCCTTATGACACCAAAATGTACTCTCAGAGAAGTCTCCGAAAACCTCTTTTAGGGTTGGAATCATCTGAATACATCTAAAGTAAATGCATGAGGAAAGAGGAATCATCTGAATATATCTACAGTAAATGCATGGAACAAATGTGTCTAGGTAGAGTTCATGGCAGTGGCTCAGTAGAGGAAGAAAAAAACCTATACCGCATTCTTTTTTTCTTGCTATACATGTTACACAGGCCAACACACACTACTGGTACTATCAAGCCTTTGCACATGGATCCCATTAAGTGAATCCTGCATGATATGTCTGAATGTCTGACAGGCTACAACATACCCAAACAATTAGTTGTTCTGAATCCCAGATACAACTAACCCTACCTAAACCTATATTCGTTCGTTCCTGTCTTTGTGACAAACAAAGAAAACTTAAAATGGATGACAAAATAAAAAGTGGAGGGTCCAGACTGCAAGTCAGAGAGGTGAGAGGGCACAGGGACAAGCAGAAGCATGTCAGACATTTACCAGCTGTCTCATAGCAAATGCAGTTGCTCCTTGGAACAGGAGGTCAGGTGTCTCCGTTTGGTCTGATTTGAACCGTAGTGCAAAGACAGCAAACTCCAGCCATGCCTTTAAACACAGATTAATCACCGCACTGCTTAGGGAAATAAATGAAGGACATGAGAATGTGGTGTGGTGCCAGGAGTATTAGTGAATATCTACTGCCCTCTATTAAAGCACAGCCCTCGCCATAGTGCAACAGCAGCCGAGCGCCACAATCATTAACAACCTCACATAGTGACGTGGTTTCAGTGAACTCTAGCTCAACTATTAAGAGGGAAAAAAAAAATCAAGACTACCAGCCGGCAGCGATATACAGTTTCTATGAGTGAGAGCGAGAATAGAAGAAGAAGGGACAGAATATTGCCATTTCAGGTGAACCCTCCTGGCTGATGCCTGGTTATGAAGCAGAACTCCATAGAGATTACCCCACTGCCGTTATTCAGACATGCAAAAACACTGCCGCAATACTACCTTTGTGCATATTTATACTGGCTTGTATATAAGTGTGGCTAAATAAGGACATGCCTCCTCCTAGCCTATAGGAACCATATTGGCTTTTTACAACTGTCAAAAACAATCTGCCTTTATTCTTCACACTGTATGTACCAGCCCAATGATTTATAATGGATTCCTATTATTGCGGACATATTTGATGTCCACAAAGAGAGCAAAATATACACATATACTTACTGTCAATACTTATTCCAGCTTTTTATACATAGTACAGCCATGGACTTCCCCGACTTCTCTGTTTACTACTTAAGATTTCTTTTTTTTTTCCCCTTTGAGCACAAAAGCATGTGCTGCAACTTGAGCAGATAACACAAAAACTGTCTCACTCTACAAAACTCCAATCACACCCTCATCACATGCTACGTTGTCCTATTCCCCAGCTCCAAAGTGAGCCAATGGGTGAAACACTCCTAACTTGGCCTGGAGGGCCAGTGGAACAGTGTCAGGAGTAATCTTCCGGCAATACACGAGCTGCGAGCTGTCAACACCCTTCTCTCCACTCCCTCACTCCTTTTACAAAACAAGCATACACATAGAAAAGAGGGATATTTAATCCTGTCCTTAAGTGGGGGGAGAGAGAGAGAGAGAGAGAGAGAGAGAGAGAGAGAAAGGGGGGGAGTGGAAGGGTAGATGTCATAAGGAGAGACAAGACCTGATGTAAGACACCAATCTGTGAACTGTGTTTGGACAGCAAACATCCTGTGTATGAAGGGAGAAAGTCAAGCAAAGACAGTCAGAGAGGAAGGAAGGAGACACGCTCAAACACTTAAGTACAGGACCGTATTCGTTCGACATTTCAATATTTAGGTCATACAAAATAGCACTTAATATTTAAATATTTAAGTGCTTATAGAATAGCACTTGATCCAGCGCTCGATTAATCACAGTGTCAGAAATCTTGAAGCTCTTGAAGACAGGGCAGGGGTTATAAAGTTGAACCTAATGGTTAATAGTATATACACAGTGCATTGGAATTTAACTTATTTTATTGTGGCTAATTCACAATCTGTGCTCTCCTGTAAAGAAAACATGCCCTTATTTTGCAGGATAATCTTACATAGTCTCACAGCACTCACCTGCTCTGCTTACAGCTCACTTTAAGGAAGTTCATAATTTCATTCAGATAAAACTTGGTCCTTTAGACGAGCGAGATCTCAGACTAGATGTGGAATTATACGGGGACAATACGATTAATCAATTAGTGTCATATTTATGTAAATAAAATTGGCCTTGTATCTCATTCCACTGTTTTCTTGCATGTATTTAGAGTCCAAAATCTAAATTGCAGCGTAAGCCACAAAAGCAACTTAACTGTCTGAGTAGTTTTTAAGTATGTAGTTACGTATAAAGTCCAAATACAGTACCGATGTGAGCGATTTCTCCTTTCACCCCTCATAATGCTCACATAACTCAACTCTGAATACGGCCCTTAATGAGAGCGTTTGGCCTGCTTGCTACGTGAGACAAACAAAAGCAAAAACCATAAGTCTGATGTCTTCTCTGCATTGCTCCTTTGTGCGAGCACGACTGTTATTACACACATGTTCATGGCTTACAGCATAGTCTTGCTTATCTATACCATTCTCAAGACCAGATGTGGCCAACACTGTTCAGAGAAAAGCTCCCTCGCTTAAAAGCAGACATGAAGCCCGTCTTTCATTCTACCATTTAGGCAGATAACAGGAAGTCAAGCTGATGCTTGTGTTTGATCAAACGTCTCCATTTCTGCTGTTGAGTCACGGATCTCTGAAAAAAAGACATTTTTCTATTCAGCTGTAATCATGATGAAATGGTGAAGGATGGAAATTTATGGAAACACACACACACACACACACACTCACACACACACACACACACGCACGCACGCACGCACTCCTGAAAATCAAACGAAGCACACATTCACATTAGCCAGTTGTGTCTCCTCACTCTCTTTGCAAGGCTCTATGCCAAGTCTGACAATTAACCGCTTCTTGCAACAGCAAGGTCAGCGGAGCATGAACGAGTGCAGGGGAGAGGGGGGGGAGAATGGAGAAAGCGTTGATTTACCCACTGCCCGAAGAGGAGGAAGAGCATGACAAAAGCAGCAGAACGTATCGGCTAAGGTTAAGCATTAAATCAAGCCCTACAGTATGTATAGTGTAAAGACAAGCTGGACAACAAGATATAACAGACTAAGACCCTCTTGTGTGAATGTCTTGTATTGGATCAGGATTGAAATTTCATAAGATGTGATATTAGGACCTGGAAATTTGAAATCATAGCAGTGCTTGAATAACGGTAATCGTGACTTGAATACTGTCACCCCATACCTTTTCAGCCAGCAGCTGTCGGATTTTCCCTGCCTGCAGTCGGAAGCGGAGTAACTGCATCTCCAGGGCGATGCATCTCTTCTGCCAATCCATGCTGGCACTAGGAACAGCTACTGCTGCAGCTGCTGCACTCCCCTCCATGACCTCTGCCATCAAAACTGTCCTAACCTGCCAGAGAGAGAGAGAGAGAGTGAGAGAGAGAGAGAGAGAGACAGGAAAAGTGAGGGGAAGAGAGGGAAAAGCCAAGATTAGCCAAATGACAAATGGTGGACATGGCACTCAACTTCAACACGTACTTCAGAAAAGGCAGCCTCTGAAAGCGTAAAGTGAAACTGATTGGGCGTCACTGCCCGTCATCAGCTTTCAAAGTGCAACCGCCTTGCTCTAGTTTTACTCTGATTTTAATATTTCGTTATTACGCCACTCAGAAGCCACTCAACAAAAAAGCAGAGAAACTGCAGACTAGACAATCCTGTTATACACCAACCTTAACAGAGATACATGCACACCTGCTCATTCATGCAATTATCCAATCGATAAAGCAGGCTTAAATCATGTAGATGAAGAAACAACAGAAATGGAGGGGGGTGGTGTGTGATCTCAGTGACTTTGAACGTGGCATGGTTGTTAGTGCCAAACGGCTGGTTTGAGTTTTTCAGAGACTGCTGGTCTCCTGGGATTTTCACACTCAGCAGACTCTAAAGTACACAGAACGGCGCAGAAAACAAAAACCATCCAGTAATTGGCAGTGCTGTGGAAGAGAGGACATAGGAGAATGGCAAGACTGGTTTGAAGACTGAGACGAAGACTGTGATATACAAATTGCCATTCTTTTCAAGCATGGTAAGGAGGAAAGCATCTCAGAGCACACATCACATCTAAGCTCGAGGCGAATAAGCTATATAACTGTAGAAGGCCACAAAGAGTTCCTCTCATGCCAGCCAAAACAGGAATCTGAGGCTGCAGTGGGCAAAGGTTAAGCTCACGCAGACTGAAAACAGAAAAACACCTTGATGTTTGATGTGAGCAATACCTGGAGTGCCTAAGCTGCATTGCACTATTTTATTCATTTTGCTAAATGAGCAAATAACAGTTTCATGAATGAGCATTGCATGATTTGCAAGAATAATAATAATAATAATAATAATAACACAGTTGTAATTGCAGTATAATAATCGGCAAAATATTGAAGTATCAAAAAGTCTAGTTACATGATGAAAATTTTCTGTGATTAATTGCATGGTGACAATTTTTACCAAACCATAAGCACTGACAGTAGTTCAACACTGACACATTTAATCCAAATATAGTGGGTCTGTAACCACGGTGTCATACTACAATCTACCACCACCATCTTTGGGGCACCAAGCTTTTATTTCTTATGGGTTTTTTTTTTTTTCTGGCCAGATTTTTGAAGATAAAAGCAACGTAATTTAACTCACAGGTTTTCTCACAAGTTTTTTACAAATGTGCCAAAACATTATTTTTTTTTTGCTTGTAGAACTCTTTGCAACATGTCATCAGATCTTAGGAAAACAAAACTCATTGTGTATATAATTTGTCATAGAAATGTTTTAAAGTGCCGTGATTATATCTTTTGCCGTATTACCTAAGCCAAGTGTTTGGCTGTGCTCTGATCTTTCTCAGACTGACATTTCCTAGAAGGTGAGGGCACCGCTGCGCTGACATCACAGCTCTGTCTGTAATCCCTCCAGGCTCCAAGCTTTCTCACTTTCTTTTATTGTTTCCCTCCATCAAAACGAGAGCTCTTCTTAAGTTACCTTGGTGACAGAGAAACAGCGAACTCAGCGCTCACATGACACATCTAAACGAAAAGGCTTCCTTTTTCTGAGACTTGTCTTTCTTTTTCTCTCTGCGTGTACACCCTTGTGCTGAGTCCCGGCTGGACCCTGTGTCGACTCTGTGGTTGTGTGTGGGTGTTGAGCAGCTAGGCACTTTTGTAGACAGCTTACCCAGCAGGCCAATCCCTTCCCCTGAAGCAGGCACCCAAATGTCCCTGCCTATGCAATCCCTTCTTAATTACAGGCCCCAGCAGAAACAGGATCTAGGTCTACACAATGGCGTCTTTCTGCATGACAGTCCCATTACAGATATGTAAGAAGGGGTCTCTCTCTCTCTCTCTCTCTCTCTCTCTCTCTCTCGCTCTCACTCCCTGTGTGTGTCTGAATGAAGGCAACTTTCAATGGTGGGAAAATTGAGCTTGAAAAATTTTAAAAGCCAAACAATTTTAAAAGCTGGGCACTTTAACCATCAGTCCGTCTAAGGCTTCTGGGATCCTGCGGGGAGCAGTCAATCAAAGCAGCAGGAAAGAATCAACTCATTACAGGATCTACAATCTGTCCAGCACTAACAATACTAGGCCCCACCTGAAAATGATTAAAGATTACAATACTCACACTTGACAGGGGAAACTATGAAGACCAAACAACCACAAACAAACAACAACAACAACAACAACAACAACTGCAACGGTCAAAATGTCAACAGTGGAATTCATGTCTCCATAATAAATAGTTTTCACAGGTTCCAAAGCTGGAACGTTTACGGTTTCATTACGGTTCCTCCTACCAGACAATAAAGGAAGGCTGTTGTAGAGGAGCTGGATGTGGAGCGGCAGGCCCAGACAGAGCACGACACCAGAGTGCTCCGAGTGCACACCACCACAACAGTGCCATGTGGCGCTCTGCAATTAGCAGCCTCCTAACTATAGCCCTGTTGGCAAATTACAGAAGACTTCAGTCGGGAGGGATCCACGTGACAACCAAAACTCTCCATTCAGTTCATACAGGCTTCTGTATGCCGAGCCACGAGGTTTGTGGCCCTGCAGTCATGTGGAGTTATACGGTAAAGCCGAACCGAACTCAGCAAATGCACCAAAGACAAGTACGTTCGCACCAGGAGCTCTTGTCAACTAAGCTTCAAAACTGTACTGCAGAGCACTTTTCTATAAATGTGAGATTACACAGCTTTGAAAGGTAATGTAGGTTCTCCAAATCAGTGTCTATCAATCTTCTTCACCCTCAACAAAAAAAAAAGATCATTTCACGATTCTAACCCCAGGTTCATATTTCCATATATTTTTTTTCTACCATGTCTTTTTTTTTTTTTTTTTTGCAACCATAGGCAGAAAGACACTACTGGGGCAGACTCTAAGCTGCAAAACAGAGTTTCCATCAAAACAGCCAGAGCTGCTCTGAGAGTTGCACAATGGGGGCCACTCGGCCTCCAACACAGCCACGAGCACAGCTGGCAAAGACTGTGACTCATCCTCTCTCTCTCTCTCTCTCTCTCTCTCTCTCTCTCTCTCAACGCATGGAACGTCTTCTATAAACAACAAAAAGAAACGCGAGATCTGGATGTTCACCTCTCCATTATAAACAGGCACTATAAAAAGCACGCTCATCGCTGACAGCCAGTCCTCAAACATAAGGATCCATGTCCATTAATACACAAGGCTTCGGTCCTGTAATCACTTGAAATGAAACAAAAACTGCTGAGTTATGACTATATGACTGCAGAGCATCATAATAATGGAATCAGAGACATGCAATCTTTGTAGCTGACGCAGAAAAAAAGGAATAATGAAATAATGTGCTGTATTCTGATCTTCAGTTTAACGTATCAGGATCGTAGTATATAATATCATGTTAGTATTTGTTTTACAACATTGCTTCCGTTTGTTTTTTTTTCAGTTCTTACATTAAAAAAA
>JAOVYU010000002.1:11168209-11181188 GCA_025674565.1 Synodontis membranacea | reverse complement strand
GATTAAGAATGGGATGTCACTTAAGTTCATATGCGTGTAAAGGCAGATGAGCGAATACTTTTGGCAATATAGTGTATCTGTCAGTGTATCAGTATGAACAAATTTAAAATGGAAAAGATATACATATACATATATGTTTAAACTTTAACATTATTTAAACATTATGTTTATACACATGGTTAATAAAACAGGCATTTTTGTACAAGTAGAACTATAACCATTCAACTACCTGTCTCAACAAAGTTTAAATCTTTGTTTGCGTCAAAAAGTATATAAAAGCATCACATATGCAGGGACAAGTTTCATTTGTATCATGGGTTATATTCAACCATTCAAGCTCAACTGAGTCATACTGAAATTAGGGCATATTTAGTGAAATACTAAGACGGCAGATAAGTGTAATTCATCTTTATCTTACTTTAACAGGATGCGTCACCAACCCCAGGGGAAGATCTTATACTGTAGAGAATCCTTCCAAAACTGATGCATACACATTACACAAGGGAAAAAAAAAAACATGATAGTAAAATGTGACCTAAATTAAATTTCAACAGAAGATTCGTCCTTTTTTTTTTTTTTTTTTTTTAAAAACAAGGGTTACTTTGTCATACAAAAGGACTTATTGAGATCAGCCACTGCTGAAACCACTGCAGCACTTGGATTGAACCCTGAAGCCTGAAGCTAAAGCTCATATGAAAGGGATTCATCTGTGCTTTCTCTCTCTCTCTCTCTCTCTCTCTCTTATGAGATGTTCTTGTAAAGTGAGAAGCTTCAATGTTCTTTTCCACCAGTTGCTTCCAGCGTTTGGTAGTAACAGACTGTAATCTGTACTCTCTGATCGACTGGCGTTTGCTTTTTGCCTTAATGGGAAGTTCAGCCCTCCTTAAAATTAGATTCAAATTCAGCAATGAAATGTTTACAAATGTCTCTGTGTTCTTCAGCGCTCTTGGTGAAATTCAATATTTTAATAAATATCAGATATCTCACTGCAAGCAATACAAACTACTTTCAGTGGGCAGTGAGGCCTGTGTGAAGATCGCTTTTGAAGCCCATACTGTAGATGCACTGTCAATTTCATTAACACTTGGCTACACTGGGCAGATTCAATTGGGTGACAAGACAAAACATTGGACAGCAGACTTTTTGGGTCGCACCTGGGGCACACTGCATCACTGGGAGTCAATGGGTATACTGGAAGGTGGGTTTTGCAATATTTCCTTCGCTTGTCCCACATGGACTCATGGCTTCACCAAATAATGACTGGGAGATCTCTCAGATTGGCTGAACATTATAACCAACTTCCAATCACTCAAAGGAAAATGACTCATATCACAAACTTCAACATATTGGTGACAGACTGACTCACAGAGTGCTCAGAGTTACAGTAATAGTCAGTAGCCTAGACCATAACAGAAGAACACAATTAGTGTAGCTTGCAGGTTTATCTTTTTAATTGGTACATAAATTAAATAAACGATAAGTATAAACTTAAACTTGATTATTATCATTATTGTTGTGTTTGTTTCATGAAAATCCTTTGTTTAAATCTAGCTAGCAGTTTAGCTGCTTTTCAGTGCGACAGTAGCAGACGCTAATTTTGTCAACTTGATTGTGGAAAAATCTTTTGAAGCTCTTGCTTGCATACTCACTTTTCATATGAGGAAAGACTGAGAACAGGGGCCAGAAAGCAGATAAAACAGAACATACACAATAACAGACCTGCACTTCCCCTATTTTAAAGAACACCAGCCGCCACTGCAGTGAGCTGCCCACTTGCAGTTAGATGTTGGATGGGATATCAGGCAATCAACGGAGACCACAGACACACAACACACTCATTCACAGTGTGTAGGGGCAATTTAGCATAGCTAACGCTGCTACTACTGTACAATACTACCCTACTACTTTTTTTTTTTAGGACGTGTGAGGAGACCGGAGAACCTGGAGGAAACCCACAGGGACACGGGGGTGGGGGGGGGGGCGTGTGAAAGAAACCCGACCTGTTTTTCACACTGAACTTACTAATTGTTTACAAAGCAGTGTCAACTAGAAAATGACAAAGAAATGCAAATAATGCTGTACTAAGGAATTTATTTACCCTGAACTTACCCTGAGTGTAAAAACCTGTAGGATGCCATACAATATAACCTTTGATATGAACGAACGAACGGACGAACGAATGAATTTCGATACCATAAAAATGAACTCCTACAAAATCATAAAGGCCTAATTTTCAAAATCCATTATGTAGGATTCAACCAACTGAATGCCCCTCCCTTACCCCTCCCTATCCAGGTGTTCTAGATCGTACGGTGGCTTTCAGGGGCTAGTAGCGTACTTCCAACTACATGCATTCATGCTTCCTTACTTTTCCCTGTGCTAAATAATAAGTATAATCCTCCATTTCACAAAATTTGGGTTCTGAAAGTTGTCAGTCAGCACCAGCAAACACTGGTTCCTCTTATTTCTTCTTTCTTGTCTTCCTTTCTTCTTCTTCTTCTTTGTTGTCCTTCTGGTGCTTCCTAACAGATTCATGCTGCTTCTTGTAAAAACACGAAACATGATCTCTAGTGGTTTGTCTGTTCTGGGCTACTGCAGCAGTGCAACATGGTGGCTCCTTAGCAGTGGACCCGCTGGGCTCATTCTAAGCCTACGAAAACACAACGATCCATAGTTACAGGTAATTGCATACTAATGAAAACATACTTGTGAATACTTTATTCCATTTCTGCTAATAGTTTCTCCCTAAATCCTACATAGTGGACCTTTAAAGAAAAGACCTCTGCAGGGTCATTTCTATTCAGCAAGGGACTTTGTCTACAACAGACATCTGACATAAGCACCTAGTATACCTTGCATTTCATTTCTTTGACTCCTTGACACTCTTCTTTCATTCAATCTGTTTCCTCCAAGCTTCTCCAAGACTTTCAGTTCTGTTCAATTCATGTGTATATTGATGAGCAGGTACCCTGTCTGGAGGTTGGGATGGCAGGTGTGATCATTTCATATCACTTATATAGAATAAGTGTGTTTAATTTCTACATAAGGATAGTCCATACAAATATCACACTTCCTTCATCTTGAGGTCTGTCTCTGCATCTGAGTTCTATTTTCTAAAGAATCATCTGACATTTTGACTTCCCCTTTCACAGTAGAGTAAGATACAAAAATGTAGAGGAGATCTCAGTAGTGTTTGTCTTAGCGAGATCAGGATTCTTTCATGGATGAGTAAATGTACACATAGGTAGAGTTTATCCTGAAATCTGTATTTAGATGCGTTAGGAATTTGTAATGAGGGTGGATGCCAGTGAAAGGTGTTTAGAGTTTTGCCTTAGAAAGGTGAGCTTTGGTTACTGAGAAACAATGTGTGCATTCATGTGTGTGTGTGTGTGTGTGTGTGTGTGTGACATTGACGTATTGAAAGACTTTGCATAAAAAGGACCACTTTATTTGTCTTTTTCTTAGTAATAAAATGAGAAGTACATGATGCATATGTTCCTCATCCATTTTTGTTCCTTTTTTTTTTTTGGACTTTTTATACACCAGATCTGCCCAGACATGAAATGTAATGAAACCACATAAACCAATGAGATCAGAAGTACTAGAAGAAGAAAAAAAAGAAAAGAAAACACTTCTGATGGCATGTAATTAAATCTTAAGTTGTGTAATTTGTAATCAGTACCAGCTTTCAATTCCTCAGTAATCGAGCCAACATTGATTGCTTCTCATAGCTGGCTTTTTATTGGGTTAATGCAGCCAAACCTAAATACAGAACAATGTTAGGGGAGTTTCAGCTATCTGAACCTACAACTCTCCACTGCACACATCTGTCTATGCAACTGCTGGAGGTTGTGGACGGAGAGTAGGGGAGGGGTAGAGATGAGAAACTCCTGAATGTTTTTAACCACTAAACCACGGAGAACATGAAGGAATGTTTGGATGGTATCTTCAACACACAAACAAAAAAGCACAAAGTATTGTTCTTTATATTCAAAGATTATAGGAGCAGACCATTGTGACATGAAATGCCATAAAGTTGGATATTTCACCTCATTCCGATACATAAATACACTGTAACCCAGCTGAATGAGTGCAGGCCCAAGGGAAAGTTGAGTAAACAGTTCAGCTGAGATCCATTTCACTTTGAAATAGTTGGAGTAGGGCAGCCCAATGCGTTTGGGAAAAGTGCTGTTTTCAAGCCAATCATAATGACTCCATCCAGGCCTCATAAATTTGCTGGATGAGAAACGCAAGCTAACAGAGGCCTAAAAAGTACTGCTGCAGATGTCATTGCTGGGGAGATGCCACTTTAACCTCCTCCACTTCCTAACTTGGAAGTAACAGCTCTGTGCTGGAGATGGGGCTGTTAAAGTTTCTCAATGAGCAAGACAAGCATAAACACACAAGCATTATAACACACTCACACCTCTGTGCCAGTGCACATCTGGGCTTGAGTGTTGACGTAGCCAGGAAGCACATAGCTCTTTCCCATAATTCCCTCCACAGTAACACTGTGCTCATTAGTTCACTGATCTTTTTAGCCAGAACATACTTCCCACTATGGGTCTGTCATGGATTACACGGCATGAGAGAACCCAGTAAAATGAAAGAGCAGCAGACTATTAGATGGGGGAGGGCTGGGAGTGGCAGCAAGAGCCACGCACCATGACGCAAGGTGTTATAAAAGCCAGATGGCCGCTTTAACGCTGAAAATATGCTCTGTTTTTGTTTATTTCTGCTTCAGACCTCAAACATTTAGGAAACAAGACCCAAAAGTGCGATATTGTATTTTATTGCGGCAAATGTTCAGATCTTCTCTGGCACGTGCACTCTATCCAGCTCTTGAAATGCAAAGTAACACGTCTGCTGAGAACATCGATACCATCATGAGACCATTGTGGCCAAAAGTCAGCTATACTTTTTTCCTTTCCGAAACATCAGGTTGGCCCAAATGTCCTGTTGTACATCCACAACTGTGTTTCCTAAAGAGAATGCTTAAGACATCTGCTTAATGTGTGAAGTACTAAACTCTGGCCATTGACCGCCAGCACACTCCAGAACCTGGAGGGTGGCACGTATTTAGGAAATTGCTCCAGTTGAAGGAATCAAATCCATCTATGGGGAATATCCCAAAATAAACCCTTCAGTTCTCCCATATCGGGTCTTATATAAATAAGATATCACAGGGCACCATGGGAAATAGCCAATCCAGTCCTGTAAACATCAGCCAATGACTTCTGGCAGGCTTGCGCTCTCTCCCGAGGCCTGCAGGGGGAGAAGGGAGGGGGGACCCAGGGCTGGAATTCATAAATAAGTAACTTTCTTAGGGGAGGATTATGTGTCCACAGACCCCTGCTACCCTTTCACCCCCCTCCCCCACCAAAACAAACAAGGCAAGTCAGAAATAGCTGATTTTAAGCATCACTACAGGAAATTATTTTAGCTTTGGTAATTTGGCTGCTTACTTTATTAGCATTTGCATTTCACTTAGAGCCAAACCAATTTAACCTCCTCCCCCCTTTCTGAACACTAGCCTGCCTATACACACATACCCATTGGCAAACCTGGGCCTGTCTGTCCGCTGGTCCAACATTAAAACACTTGAAGTACTAACACATATACTAATGCTTGCAAAACACTCAATTTTCCGTCATGAAGATTTCAAAACGTAAAACAAGTTAACATTTAGGACTTTAAAGTTGAATAACATTTAGAGTTTAGAGAAAAGAGATTTTTGAGTTTTAGAGAAAAGAACTGCTTGTTTCCTAGGGTTTGTTTTTAGGCTGCTTATATCATTAACCCATTCCCAGAGGAAGCCACTCTGGCTCTATTTAAACCCACTTATCCTGGCCTTTCCCGTAATCACCCTCGTGAACAAACACAAGGGACCAGCGAGTGCTATGTTTGCAAGGCCAACATGGGGACGGGTGTTAGTGGTTAGCCCCAAAAACTTCCATCTGATTATGTGATTTAGTAATGGGGACAAGACAAAGGACATTATAGCCCACCATCAATAGAATATATTGCAAAAACAACAAAAAATAAAACGAACGCAGCCATTGTCCCTGTACCCAGAGAGCATGAGCTCTGATCATTCCAGTCTGATCAGATTGAACACGGTGCTCCATGGTGGAAAGTTGAGGCAGGCATTCATACAGTATGCTTTGAATTGTATTTATTTATTTATTTATTTATTTTTTGGGATGGAACAGTAAAAGTTCAGCAGAATTAAAGAGGAGCCACTTACTGTAAACAGAGTGCTTCAAAAGGGTTAGTAGGTGTTGTTCATGTTTTATTAAAGTGAGATGGAGATTCCAGTGTGGGTATGGAAAGGGTTAAATGCATACGCTTTCTGTGGGTTGCAAATGTATGCACATGTGTGCACAGTGACAATAATGCTCTTAACACCTCTGCATGTTCCACTGAGACTGAGAGAGTTTTTGAAATGGGGCAGGATGTTTTGAACTTATTTTCTCTTGTTTTGCCCGCTCACCCCCCACACACACACACTCTCTCTCTCTCTCTCTCTCTCTCTCTCTCTCTCTCTCTCTATCTACCTATCACACACACACACACACACACACACACACACACACACACACAATGCCTGTAAGCCACTGACATGACTGAAAAGTACATTTGCGTTTGACTAGAAACCTTTAAGTATTTGTTTTATCAGTTGTTTGAAGACCTTTAAGAAGAATGTTGCAAGATAATAAAAAGTCCTCATTCAAAAGGAATTTTGTTACGGGAGGTATAATAAGAATGCCCTTAACATCAAATAGCATTTGACATTGACTGAAGACTACTGATGGTTTGAAATTAAATGGTGGAATTTGAATGAATGGTTAGATAGATAGATAAATAGTTAGAAAGGATAGAAATGGATGGAAAGACCCACAATAGACTGCTGCCTTTCACTCACCATATAAGAACAGGTTCCTCAGGTCTCCATCTGCATCATAAAGGCCTGACAAAAACGACAATAACCTGTACTAATAAACACTGTCTCAAAAGGAACATTTTGTCCCTTTCCATAGGATTACTATACTGGTCTCAGTCTAAGCTCAGCAACTGACTCAGTGTAAATACAATTTGAGTCATACCGTGTTTGCTTAAAGACAAAAGGATAGCTCATATGGACTTTGCCTCTTTTATTTTGACCTCACTTCAACTTAAAGTCAAAATAGTTATATTAAAATGACCCTCTGAGAATTTGTTATTAAGGACACAATATAAATATGAGCGCCGCAGTTTCACTAGCGAAGTCACTTAAAGGCTTCATTTCACGATGTCTAATGAATTTTTACTGCTTATAACAGTATTATGAAACATGTACCATGTTTTTATTTTGAAGTACATGGAAAAAGTTACCAATATAGCTTACCACTCTTTTTGGTCTGTTTTAACCTTTAGAAGTAAATATCAGCATAGATGATCACATCATAGGTCAGACTTTAATGTTTCAATTTCCTCATTACTGATGTCAAATGACTCTTAAACGCTTTAATCATTTGCTCAGATTTAATCACTTTTAGGAAGGTTACGGTCTTTTCAGTTGCAGCTTTTCAACCATATCATAATTATATGAAGTGGGTGTCATCTGTGCTTATTATTTGATTATTTTCTTTTTAAATAGTGTTATGATGAAAAGGAGACTTTAGCCTCAATGAGATAATCATGACTATGTACATTCACCACTGGTGTACAACTTCAGGTTAATTATTAAGTTAAGGCCTTCGGAGGAATAAACTGCAGTAAAAAAATAAAATTGAACAGAAGAACCTGTAAGATAGATAGATAGATAGATAGATAGATAGATAGATCGATAGATAGATAGATCGATAGATAGATCGATCGATCTATAAGTTCAGCATTAAATTTCTACTGCACTGGTTTTGGACATCCCTGTATCTTAAATTTACCTAGCATAATTTTCAGTCACGCCACAGTCCGGCTTTCTAGACCATTTTTAAATGTCACTCGGAATCTTCATACCTTTTCACGTCTAATAACATATGAAAGAATCTATGGGTCTTCTACTCTGAGGCAACTTTCCACCCCGGGGCAGATGACTTCACTTCCTGACATGTGGTCTGCTCAGCCTAAAAGAAAGTAGAGAGCAAGGTGTCACACTCACTACCTTGTATCTGCTGTACCGCAAGGCTGTTTCCTGTCTTTAAAAAAAAAAAAAAAAAAAGAAAGAAAAAGGAAAAGAATTCTTACATGTTACAAATACAGAATACCGAATTAATATAGCAGCCAAATGACTTGTGCTTGAGAGGTGCTAATCTTTATGAGCACAAACCTTAGGCAGAAGTTTCACTGACACACTGCCCATAGAGAGAGAGAGAGAGAGAGAGAGAGAGAGTCTGACCTCAGGGACTAGCAGACATTGTGAAACATTAAAGTTGACTATTGAACTCTCTAAAGGACCAGGTTCATTGGATGACTCATAGTGACGGCACTCAGCAGTAAGTAAACAATCGGAGACCAAACAGTTCTGCCAGCAGAGGGATAACAGTGGCTCGGAAAGTACCAAGAAAGCCCCCCTTGCTCCAGGGGAAATCTCAGTTCTTGATAGCTCTTAATTCGATTAAATATAAGATAAGCAAATATATCAAATATCAAGTCTTGTACTGGAATGTCCTGGAATTGAAGACATTTCTGAAATGGACTGGAATTTCACTTGTGCATTTGCATCGGTTCTTAGAATGTGACAAAAGCCATAGAGTGTGTTTAGCAACAGGGAGATATGCTGATAAATAATCCCAGCAGGATTGGGCCACAGCGGTTCTGAGCTTTAGTCTATGGGGGTCAAAAAAAAAGAAAAAAAAAAGAAGGTCAGGGTAGTGTCAGTCTGCACTCAATGCCTGATAACAGAGGATATGTGAGGACAAAGGACAGAGGTCTATGTTTTAAATACAGAAATTAGAAATTAGACACATAACCACGTAACCAGACATGCGGGGGCTGTCAGACAGATGAGGTACAACACTAATCAACATTAACCATCAGATAAGGTCATGTGCACAGGAAATGAAAACAGAGGGGAGTTCTTCAAGACCAAAATAGAACAAAAAACACGTCCTCTTTGGTGAGGTCTGATCACACTTGCTGTGGTCTTGGTAAACACCGAAAACATTAGAATGTGTCATCGCAGCCTCCAAAACAGTACTATGTTTATATTAACCCTTTGAAGTCTAAGCTTATGGTTAGTATTCAGCAGAAACTATTAAGTGACTGCAGTAAAACTAACTAAAGGTATGTACCAAAGATGTAACAAAATACAAATGGAATTATTCTGAATGAACAGATAATGTGTCCTAAATACACATATGAATAGGAAGCATACTATTGTTCATATTTGCCTAAAAGGCTTATATAGCATCACCTGGCTGAGAGTAGAGCTGAAGATCGGGACTGGCGTCCCACATGACATAACAAAAGTGTCACGAGAGCAGAAGGTTTATACTTTAATTTGCAGCATTCAGTCGGTCCTTAGTAACTGCCTGGTGAGTGTTGCGGTGGTTTAAATTAGGGTACTAGTTTGTTAAGGCCAATATTTTGAGAAATAGAACTAACTAAATTAGTTCCAAAACGTTGTGGTCTGGTTCAAGCAAAATTAAAACCTGCATGAGCACATACCCGTTAGGCCACACGTACTTCGGTTATTCATTCGAATGTAGATAGAGATAGGAAAATCTGGAGCACTAAACAGATGAAGATACAGAGACAGATCCAGATCCAGAGAGTGGCAATGCTTTACACCCCCCAGTATGCAGTTAAAAGAGGAATGTACCAACTGGTACTTTTTAAGTTTAACCAGTTAAGCCTATTTTATTTCAAGGAGAATAAAAAAAAAAAAAACTATGTAAGCAAAAGAGTCTAGCAGTAACCTAATTTACTTACTACTCGCTAATCATTAGCCAGTCATCGCTGGAAATAGTTGCTGTACTGACTTCCTTTTAGTTCTGATTAGACCTTTGTTGACATTTCATTGATTTATCAGTGGCGTACTTTATTTCGGTATCCATCATCATCTGCAGTTTATCTGGTGCATATACTCCATTTCGAGAAGAATATATTATGGAAAATGGGTTCCGAGCCAAGTGTTTGATCCCCATCCAAGCCCTTTCCTTCCAGCCTTCGCTGAGTGAATCAGCACCTGACATCAGTATTCTTATCAGAGCTTACTTTAGCAGCAGTGCTGGCTCAGTGCTACTAACTTGTGAGCTCAACTCATAGGCCTGCTAGAGAGTCACCGCCGAATGCTTGGGCAAGGCCCTTGACTCTAAATTGCTTAGCAGTATGCTTGGATTATTTCGCATAAAAGTGCTTGCCAAATAAATACATGTAAATAAATGTACTGTGAAACAGCTTGCAAACTCCATGAAGAAGGAAGTTTTGGTTGGAACAAATGAAGAAACATTAGTAAGCTCATTAAAAGTTGCCATGGCAGACCAAACCCATTCCACAATGCACTTTCAGTGGGCATAAACAAACTAAGTTTGCTTATTTCACCTTCACCCTATTGCATAAATGTTTGTCCTATTTAAACAGAACCAGTCTTCCTGTGCCGATGTTTACACATCTCTCTGTGGTGATGCTTCCCTCCCACAGGTTTCTATTATGTATCCACACAAACATAAATAAATGCATCCTTATGTTGACAATGGAGGACAGTGACATTACCCGATTCTAATGAGACATAAAGAGGTCACGGTCATGTTCAGAAAATGCAAGGAGAGGTATGCCGATTTCCTTTTCCATGAGGACTTTGCACTTGCCCACAGTGCCAAAACTACTATCAAATGGTTTCCTGGCCATGATATTACTGTGCTTGACAGGCCAGTCATCTTGCCTGACTTGAACCCCAAACAGAATCTATGTATTGTCAAGAGGAAGATAAGAATCATCCGACCCAAAAATACAGACAAGCTGAAGGCCTATCAAAGCAACCTGGGCTTCATTAACACCTCAGTAGTGCCACAAGCTGATCGCCTCCATGCCAAGCCGCACTGATGCAGTAATTCGTTGGTAAAGGAGCCACCAACCAAGTATTGACTGTACAAATGAACATACTTTTCAGACGTAGGACATTTCTGTATTGTAAATCCTTCTTTATTTGATCTTAGGACATATTCTAATAATTTGAGATACTGGATTTCTGAGCTATAAGCCATAACAATCACAATTAAGACAAAAAAAAAAAAAAGGCTTGAAATATTTCACGGATAATGAATATAGGAAAGTTTTCCTTTCCGAATTAAATTATGAAAAGAAAAAAAAAGATTTTCTAATTTTTTGAGATGCACTAGTGATGTTACCCCACTTAGTCATCGAGATATACAGCGCGCTAATATACTCTTAAACACTCTATTATGTGGCGAAACAAACAACATAGTAAATAGCCCCAATAAAGATAAAGCACTTTGATCACACTTTGATGGCGTAACTGTTTGGGGGTAAATAGAAATGCAGCACACTTCCCTTGACAGAAATGGCTGTAATTTCAGATGAGTATGAGATTACATCATGACTAGTGAAATTACACCATGACAAGAAGATGGCCATATATCCTGCCGAATGCAGTCCAACAGCACAGCAGCAACAGGAAGCAAGGAAGGAAGGAAGGAAAGAAGGCTCACCCTGCCCCCTTTAGAGAGCTCTGCCTGACTCTATTCTCTCTTTTTTCCCCTGACCCTCTCTCTCTGCTCTGATAAAGAAAAATAAATAAACCTCATGTGGACTCTAGCTCCACCAAGCACAGCAGGCCCTCCACCTCCGCTTCTGCCCCCTCTACACTATCTCACTCGACTCCTCCGCAACGCACACTGACAGGTGTCTCTGATTAAGGCTGTGAAAAATGGCGGCAGTCACGCCAGCCTTCTCCCCTCCAGCATTCCTGCAGCATGACTACGCACTTTCTCCCTAATGGTGTTCTCCTCCTCCTTCTAACTTATTTCTCTGTCTATCTGTCTGTCTGTCTCTCTCTATCTCTCTCTCTCTCCTTTCTTTCTTAACGTCTCCTTAACCTGGAATTCCTCTTACTGTTTTCCGAGATGAAGTTTAGGTTTAGGATAAAAAGGAGAAACAATGATTCATCTGAGAGCTGAATAGAAACCAGGTTGTTGTTGCAGGGTGACAGAGGGAGGTGGTGGGTATCTAACTATGTGGGAGATATTTGCTGGATGCGTGAATGCACATGTGAAGGGGGGGGGTTCGAGATTAGCGGGGTTCCCTAATCCATGTGACTCAGAGTGTGAAAGGTTTATGGAGGTTTACGAGCATGAGTTAAATGGAAAGAACTGCATATGTGTGTGGTGTTCAGCCAGGCCCTGATTTACTAAGGTCCTAAATAATGTGTGCTAATTTGTCCTGGGGAGAAATTGTGCAAGCAAAAAGTTACGATTCCAGAACATACAACGTAGGAGTAGAAAACAACACATAAAACAAGTATTGTGTCTACTATTTGTCCCTGATAGCTGTTGGAAGTTCAGATGCGTATGAGACTCAGAATTGTAGTGTTGTGCAATGTATCAAAATGACACCAATTATAGGCTGTGAGATATGTAAAAAAGAAAAAAAAGGTGTATAAAAAAAAACCCACAATGTGAACACAAAATAAAAAGTGATGGTCTGTTCATACGGCAGAATACATTTGACTGAAAGCTATTCAATGCTGCATAGTGACACTGAAGGTGTGAATGTGTGGTGAAAATCTGAGTCCAATTTTGCCACTGTTACGTTAAGTCTGCATTGTGTAGGATGAATTTTGAGTCATTTTTATTGCGTCAGTAGAGAACACGCTCTGTAATATGATGCTTTGCTGTGAGTCACCCTAGCATTCTTGTAAAAGTAATGTGCAGTCACAATTGTGTCAGGGATGTCGGGTTGGAACTGGCAGGAAATGTATAAACAGTTAAGTACCTAACAATCTGTTTCTCTCTCTCTCTCTCTCTCTCTCTCTCTCTCT
>JAOVYU010000002.1:11150596-11168109 GCA_025674565.1 Synodontis membranacea | reverse complement strand
TATATATACACACACACACACACACACACACACACACACACACATACGTGCTACTTCTGAGACAATAATGATCCTGATCAGCTCTGCTCTCCGGACTACTCACTCATGCTGAGGATGTACAGCCTTATGTACAGCCTGAACATACACAGAAGCTGTGAGGATGGTGTTGGACTGCTGTTGTTACAAGACATTTTGCTACAATTACTTAGGCCTACAATAGCCATGATAACTTTAGGACTTCAATTCCCCATGAACAATTACTGAAGGGAGTTAATTCCACTTGCGCTATCCAGTGTCACCCAAATGAGGATGGTGTCCTTTTGAGTCTGGTTCCTCTCAAGGCCAAACGGTTTTAGAGACTTGTTGAGAGTAACCACCCCTGGGGAACTCCCCTGAGAACTACACAAATTCAAGTGCCTTTTTTCTGTTTGTATTCACACCGCCATTAGAAACGCTAAATTGAGGTAAGCTGCATCAAAACTTAGGCTCAGTAAAGTCTCTCAGTCCATTTCTCTCTCTTTTTTTTTTTCATTTTTAAAGTTAATTTTTAGAGCTGTTGTTTACACAGTTAATGTTTTACATGGATTTACGGCTGTACCCGAACTGGATTCAGCTGTTCAACATGAACATTAGAAGATTTTTCATATAGATGACCTTACAATTAGAAAATCCTTTGGTGATGATTTTTTCAATGATTTTAGTGACAATTTCGAACAACGCGTCACGTTTTCTTCCATTTTCGCACGCAATGCAGCTCACTCGCAGCAAGCACACTTGCTCTTGGTTCTTTGTTTATGTTTCTACCATACGGATTTGTCGGAATAATGAGACAGGCAGAACACATGTACAGTATTTCAGCTTTCAGCTTCTCTCATCTGTTTACCAGAGCATTCTGTCATGAATTTTTTTTTCACCAATACATTTTTATAAGTTTCTACAAATGAAAACTGACAAATAAAATATGTATGTATGTATGTATGTATGTAAATAAATAAATAAATGAGACTGCTCGACTCCGACTTTAGGCACAAAACAAATCTGGCTACACGGTGTCAGGCAGCCAATCAGGGCACAGAGAATGTGAGTCTGTGATACTGTAAGCAAAGTGTAGATAGTTTCCCAAGTGACACAACGGAAAAGTGTTCACCCTAATGTCAGGAAATTGTATGTTTGAATCCTGACAATTCCACACAATTTGCTGTGCTTTGGTGGGAGGGATGGCATCTTTTCTCTCCCCTGTCACGTACAGTAACATTAGCCAGTCATGGGTGTATGTGGAAGAGGACAGATAGTGCTTTCCTTCGAGTCTGTTACTCTGCTCCGTGACGCAGCATAAGAAGCAGAAAAAGATGCGGGTGGTTGGCTTTGAATGTCTCAGAGGAAGCATACGTTAGCCTTCAACCTAAACCCACAGCAAAATACACACAGTGTAGTCAGTATAGTCTAATTGATCTAGTATATTCTAAATGAAGATCACCATAAACCAAATCTAAGATTATGAAACCAATTTTTAGACTTTGTTTTTTTTTTTTTTTGTCCTACTGGCAGATACTTTTGCTTTTAATTTTGTAATTTTAAGTATTTATTTCTAGAAAGTAGCCGACAGAATAAAGCAATAGAATACCCATAGATTAAAATGTAAATCTTACAATGAGTAAAAGTCTCTATTGTAATCTTATAACAAGGAATACTAGATAGGTTTAACTATATTCAAGATATTTTCACGTTTTTTACAGTGCAGACTACACAAATCAGGGGGGGAAAAAACCCTCATTATTAAAAAAAAATGAAAGAATGATATAATTTGGTGATTATCTGTTGTAAACAGTCATAGAGTGTGCGATTATCATACATGATTTCTGGATGCACAAAATCACCATTACTGAAGCGGCATTCAAATTTATTAGATTGCATTATGGGTTTTAAATGAATCTATTTGCATCAACGCTGTCAATTCTGTAGATTGTACCTTTAGGTGGAAGCATCCAAATTGAATATTCATTTAAACAAACATGAAAAAACAGCAACGTGTGCTATTCTGATCATTTGAAAGACGCAATCCTCTGTTCATAAATCCGTTAGCACATTTTTCATGTCTGTTGTCTAGTTTGCACGTTTTACACGAGAAACCCTTTAGTAAATCATAGTGTGTGAAAACAGAGAGAACTAAAAGATTGTTTCTTCAACCCATAATCACCTCAGAAACAGTAAACATCTGTGGTCCTCTTAACCCGTGGAAGAGAACCTAACCTCATGGCCAACAGATTTCACTTTGCACTGCAAACATATTTCTACCACATAAAAATAATCAGATGGCAATTACAAGCTGCTTCAAGGAGCTCATTCTTGTGGCTGTTTTGCTTCATGACTGTATTTGTTTGTACAGGGGCACTAACGAGACCCCAACAGAATCCATGCACTTCCCTGTACATAGTGCAGTCTAGCGGCAAAGCCCAAGCTCACGGTCATCCAGACGCTCCCAGCAGACAACTCCTGACCCACTTCCAGATGTTTCCTGTACTGTTTCTCCAAGAGCCACAAAAGAACATGAAGCAAGAGACATATTCATTTCGGCTAAACAAGCTTATCTTCATGCAGCACATAATTATATTACCCTTTAAAGTCTGAGCTTTAACTGTACAATGAGTTGTCCGACTCGGCTTTGGTTTTAGGCTAGGTGTAAACTGGAGCTTTCTTAGTAATTTCCGTTCACAGCAAGAATGTTGTCTTGGATCTGTCTAGCGCAGATGGGATATTGCGAAAGACCGTGATTTATATTTGTGGGATTGCGTCGTTGAGCTCACAGGCAGGCACAGGGATTAGCATTAATGAAACAGTGCAGAGAAATGTATTCTCTTTTAAATATGGTCTCTTTAATGAGGAGTTCAAGGCCAAAGCTCTTATTGAAAGCAAGAAAAAAATCCCAATTCCAAATTAGTTTAACAAGGCTTTTCCTGTTGCCTTATCAGGGCTCGTTCACTTGAAAAGTCTTTTGGTTAGGAAGATATAAATTTAAAAGGGAGGCTATCGCTGGTGGGCAGAGGCCCTATCACACACTAGCAGATGCCTTGTGTCAGATTTCATAAACAAGCAGGAACATTTTCATCCATCACTCTATTAAACTGGAATAGCAGGGTGCTTTTAATATAGTCTTGTCGAAGCTAAGACATTTCCAGGGCGCCGAGCACGATTCCATTTCATCCCTGATAAATTATGTCCCTGACTTTTCACAAACACAAGCCCAGCCTTCATTTAGCCAGAGTCGTCCTAGCATGGCTTTCTCTCCTTCTCTTCCCTCTATAGTCAAAACTGTTTAACTGTAAACCACAAATGTGTGCTTGCTCTGTCAACTAAATAACAGTGAGAAGGAGCTTGTCAAACAACTGTAGTACAACAAATTAGGGAAGGTCAATGTTTTAACACCAGCCAAGCTTTTGAGCTCTCTTTGCTCTATGCCAGCATGCTGGCACTTGGGAATCATCAAGAGCTAAGAGTTATTGCATTTGTGAATATTAACTCTGGACAAGTTACAACATATATGAAACAGATTTCAGAGGGGGGGAAAAAAACTCTCATATTACTTTCTTAACATCTTAATCTCCACATCAGCTTTCTTACAGATCATTTATAAACCACAGTAACGGTATTTGATCAGTGTTGCATGGCTGCAGGCGTGCTAGAATGGAACTGAATGGAATGGATATTACACATGTAAGCGCACACACACACACACACAAATATCAAAACAGATTTTCCACTGTTCTGTAATGCATGCCAGTGTGGGAGTTGATTTAAACATTGATCTAATCTAACGTATATTCTCACCAGGACTTCAAGCCAATTCTAAAGGTCATAGCTTTAGCAATGTTTTCAAAGAGAACAGAAAAAAAAAACCCAGTCACTGTAATCATTACTCATTTTAAGAATGGAATTCATATACCCACAGTGAACGTGTCTACGATGTGCGTTATGTTTACTGTATGGGGCCCACCCGGGCACTCCCACTCAGAAAATATGATTCTATCATACACTGTCACTTTTAACCATCAGCCTTTTTTTTTTTTTACGGTTGATTGCACGCAATATAAACAGTGTAACTGTACCGTGTTAATACAAAATAACATTACAAGAACATGGACAATAAAACCGCCCTTTTTATTTCTCAATCTCTTGGTAAATATAGCAGTTGAGGAGTTGTTCATTAATGTAGCCGCGAGGTTGGGAAGTGACGAGCTGACCTCATTCTGATCTCTCGTTTCATTGAAACATCACTTTAAGCCAAACACATGCACGCTCACCCTTGATTGTTTTAATTTCAGAAAGGCTGTCTTACTGAGCTCACATATTAAATGTATTAATAGCCTTTCTCCCTCTGATGGTTATGCTTTTCATCTGGAAACCATTATGTCCACTTTTTCATTACTTTAAACTCACATTTGTTGGAGGACTGAACAGCCTGGACGGTGGTCAAGTGCAGGGCCAGAAATATCAATGAGAAGTAAATTAGACATCCAGCATTTGCCAGCACTGATACTATTGAGGGTTCATCTCAGTTAGTGAAGCTTAGTAAAAGAAGCCACCAGGATTACTGGGATCCGATCACTGGCACAGTGTGTTTATTCATGTAACAGTGCACAAAGAGACATATCTAAACAGATAATGGATGTACCCAGGAAGAGTGCCAGTAGTGGCCAAGGTTTGATGAAAAAGTCCTGGAATGGGGGAATGAGGGCTCATAAAGCATTGATTCTGGGAAAGCCATTTTATTTTACTGGATTTCAAATAGCGTATAAGCACACAAGGCAAACAAAATGCAAACCAGCACTATTAAACACGCACCAAAAGAGTTTCCATACACCATGGTCACACAATAGAGACATAATGTTGGGACATAGAAAGAGCTGACAAAACAGTGCGGGCAGCTATGAGAGACTAGCCTTTGAGAAATGGGGTTGGCTTGGAGAGCCTGAGGTTAGGGGCTTGTATATATGCATGGATATGCCAGCAGTATCCACAGTGGACACACAGGGTGGAGGGCTTAATTGATTCCAGTTTCCTGTTGGCTCTCTCCCTCTTTCACACACTCATTCTCCGTCTCTTTGCCATACCCATACACATGCATTATTCTGAAAAATAAATAGTGATGACAACCGAGTAAAGCATACGCTGACAAACAGAGATGGATATATGAGAGTCAATATCATTTATTCTCAGCCTCAAGCACAGTATAGATTTTAAAACAGACCAGGGGAGTGAGAACGCTGGTCTACCCTCGGATCTGGCACAACTTAGTCAACTGCAGAAACACAGGGGGAACAACACAAGCAAATGAGATGATTAGTTCCATTTTGAAACCCTGAGGACTCCACACAGCTGCATCTCGGCCCCAAACCAGACTCAGAAACACAGAAAGACGGAGGTTTCTCCTGAACATCTGATAATAAAGCTTGAGTTTGAATTTTTTCTTCCATAAACAAAACTTTTATGTCCCACAGATAAAAAAAAACAAAACAAAACAAGAATATAGTAGTTTCATGCTTTAAAAATAAGCTAAAGAGTTCATCTTTCAGTAAATTTGTGCTCTACTTCTCTGCTAGCCATAAAAGAAAATGAATGAGCTAAGGGTACGGCTGTATGAAAAACAATCTTGAAAGAGCCACCAAAATATCTCTTTTGGCTATGACTCACATCTTCTCCGGGGGGGGGGGGGGGGGGCGTGTTGTAGGTGAAAGGAAATTTCAAAGTGTGTTCTTCCTGATCACCTTGGTATCTTCAAGATGATTTTTTTTTGTTTTTTTCATTTCAGCCTTGTATTTAAAAGATTAAGTGTCAGATTCTTAAAAGAAAGAAAACAGCATGAGCAGACAGCTCTTTTACCAAACAATATTTAAAGGGCATTAGACTTCATACACGGACTGTGAGCAGTGAAAGGCAAGCATAAGATTGAAACCATTTGTGAAATCAAAATCAAAGGTCAAACACTGAGCTTTTTTGGCAGAGCGCATGAAAGTCTGTTTAAATCCTCTGTCTTGCTTGATCTCAGAATGAAAACAGAGAAATGAGCAACTTACAGCCTTGCGGTTGCACAACCTCAGCCCAAATACCTTTAGCATTGCACAGTGGGCTTCTCTTTCCCATCCTAATCATTAATACGAGAAATGAGTAAGAGCATTACAACAGGGCAGGAACAGAGACATATTAAATTCCAAGGTTTACACCAGAACATGATGAGCTTTGGTTTTTTGAGCGTTTGGAGACACCTGTAACTTCATTAGCGGGAGTAACATAAACGTTAGTTGAATGCACCTCTGCTAAATGCATTCCTTTACTGCTCACTGCTCAAAAAAAGCATTCGTTGCTGTGCATCTAAAAAAAAAAAAAAAAAGCAGCACGGACCATAAATAAAGAAAAGAGATACAGGAAAAGGACTCTCAGGCTCAACCAGCCACAAGTTACCTCAAAACTGAGTTCTGAACAGTGCTTGAAAATAAATGTAGTAAGACAAATTCATCGGAGTAGTCTTAGCTGGGGCAGCACGGTGGTGTAGTGGTTAGCACAGTTGCCGGACAGCAAGAGGCTGTTTAGGTTCAAACCTGACAGCCGGCTGTGTTTCTGTATGGAGGTTGCATGTTCTCCCTGTGCCTGGGTTTTCTCCGGGGGATCCGATTTCCTTCCAAAGACATGAAGATTAGGTCAACTGGCTACTCTAAATGACCCCTAGATGGGAGTGTGAACGGTTGTTCATCTCTGTGTTAGCCCTGCGATAGAATAACGACTTACCTAGGGTGAACCCCAACTCTTGCCTGAAGTCATCAGGGATATTGTTCAACTGAGATAAATGTAGAAACACTAAGCGCAGAAACATTTCCTCCAACTCCAACACAAATTATTGTAGTATAAGCATCTCCCACACTGACACATATACTCTGCTTTGTTTTTTTGTCCAGCTCTGCACACATGGACTGAGTAATTCTAGTCCAGTGATAGTCACACAGGTAAGCTCCAGAGGGGATGGGTGGCTGCAGAATGGAGACAGATGGACTGAGGTCAGTTCTCAAGTAGAGAAATCCTGCAATGTTCCCACGCTGTTTGTCATTCTCAATGGTCATCGATTTTGCACATGTTGAGTGACTGGCTCAGTAATATTTAATTTCAGTGGTGTCCCAGCATCCCAGCCGTGACACCTGTGTCTGGGTCAGGTCACAGGAATGTTCACCCTTGGGAAGTTCTCAACATCACCAAATTCGAAGCAGCTGCAATGCGATTATGGATTTTATTCTACAAGTCTCTGGAACTTGAGTGGAGAGACAAGAAGCTTCTTCCAAAAGATATTCCCACAAATTATTTTTTGATGATGGTAGTGGGGAGTGCTGCCCAAACGCTGACCCAAGATCCCTACTGTCATTCTGGAAGCAACCACACCCATCAGGACAAAATCCTTCAGCACAGGATAAAGGTGATCAGTTAAAATAACTTTGTGTTGGTTTTCAGTAACGTTTTGCTCTACGGGGACAAGTAGCCCCAAAACATGGAGGCTAAATGCCCACAGCATAGCAAAACCACAAACTCATTCATTGTGAACATAAGTGAACAGTGAGAGGCTGCGAGTACTATCTGTGCCAACCGTGACACTCTAGGTATAAAGATGGACCATTTGGCTCATTCCACCCTTCCGCTGGTTCTGTAGGGCAGGAAACCTGGTCAAGAAGGAAACTGCCCTGACAATTCACACGCTCAACTCCACGGCAAACACACTAGTCAGCAAATTCTATTTCAATAGCCACACTCATCGCTCTCTTTGTTTCCTGTTGTTATTGAACTTTAAGAGTTTTTTCCTCTCTTAGGGTTCAGGGGTCATTGCCGTACATTAGATTTATAGTCAGCTGCAGTGGTCAGCGTGCCTGTGAGCTTTCGAGAAGTATGGAACAAAGTTGAAATAGAATAGAAAAAAAGATAGAAAAGCGAGGGAAAGTGTGTAATTCATAGTCAAGCTATATACACCAGTAGGCACATCCTTACTAAACAGGTGGTAAAAGAAATCCCAACTGTTATTTCCAACAGAAAGCCCCTGATTTAAAAAAAAAAAATAATAAAAAAAAAATAAAAAAAAAATATCAGGGTTCATCTAAATTTCATAAACAAAAAGAGACGGGAGACAAAAACTGACCTCTCAGAAGCATTTCATGGGAACAGAATGACTAAAGACGGGTGGTGCACCACTAACAATGTTGTGGCCAAGTTTTTATGGTCAATTAATTTCTTCTCATTTAAAATTTACGTTCCTCTGAAAAAGTTTGGCTTGAGTGGCACGAAACCGAATGGAGCAACTGAAATCACAGAGCACTGATTGTGCATGATCAACAAAAAAACTAAGCTTTTATTTAAGCACTTTACTGAGACCCTAAAAAAAACAACATTTCTTACATGGATTCAACTATATTACAGATTTTTAGGTTGCTGTCTAAACACACAAATTGGATTAAAATCCAATTCATTTGTATTAATATGTACTGCAGATATAACATGTGCCTGTACTATGGACATGAGAAATGAAAAGCATGAGGTATAGTAGTTGTTGATGGTATAGGTAAAATTGCAAACGCCCCCTACATGTAACTGGGCTACACTGCAGGACTGTCTAAACAGTACAGTATGTAGATTAAACTATGCTTGAATATTGGACTGTTTTTCCTGAGGCCTCACTCTGATTCACAGCCATTCACAGTTCACAGCATTAACAACATAATGATTTATGGCTACAGAATGAATATATATATATATATATATATATATATTGCATATCTTGCAGTCTCCTCCAACTTTTTTTTTGCAAACAATATAATAGAAAATAAAACAAATGTAATTTAATGACTGATAAGCAGGGAATGTGTGTATTAGCTGCAGTTGACACATGACTACCTTAGAAATCTTGACATGTTCTAGTGCACCCAGACAAACCATCCTTCCTGTTGAGATTGTGAATAAGATTAAATTCTTCAGCGAGCTAAGGGCCAGCAGAAATGCATATATTACCTTTTCCATCGTGCAGTCTACAGCCTCATGTAATAAACACAACCGAGCAAGAGATTACTCTGTGTGGCTAAAACTTCATAAAGTTCATTTTATGTGGAAAATAACACACACCTTCCTGTTCAGACATTTTAAACATCATGAAAGGATGGATAGCAAGTCAGTCCTGGACACATAAAATACCTGGCAAAAACCAGAAGGTTGTTCAGTAAAGTTGTCCATGCCTTGGCTTTTAGAATCAACACTTTATCTGTCATCTCTCCACACAAAAGCCTGATGCGAGGAATTCCACCTCTAGTCAAGCAGTGGCTTAAAGAAGGGAATGCTTTGACCACCCCACCACATACCCACACACCCACACACCCCCCCCCACACACACACGCCCACACACCCTGAAGTGTGGTAATAAACGTACTCCGTAAATCTTCCTCCTTTGCTCTCCCCTCCTCCAACTTTTTTTTTTTTTGTAAACAACTTCTTTTCTTCTCCCCAGATCGGCTTATTCCTTTCGTCCTCCACCAATCAGCCGGAGAATGACACTGCCCATATGCATTGCCAAGCAGCTGCCCAGTCAGGGAACAGGAGCAGGAAGACTTTCGCTGTCTACAATGGATTTGGATTGAGTTACACTCTAGTCACACACACACACACACACACACACACACACACACACACACACACACACACAAAAAGGATTTCATAGTTCTCACAGTTATCTAAAAGCAGAATGGATATCAGAACTTTTGCTGAGGTCCCTATGGATTTGAATTTCTTTTGCAGGCAAAGAAAAAATATCCTGAAAGAGTAATCCTCTTAAAGAACCTCTTTTCAGTTCAAATCCACTAAGTGTAATCAAGTGAGCCAACCTTCCGAAACATGTACTGTTAAAGTAAATAGTACGTCTATTATTAAAGGTGCAATAACAAACTAAGTGCATTTTCTATGGCTCTAACTAAAATAGTGCATGTTTGATTGAGCTGTTAGATATGATGTTTTAAAGTAGAAATATGTCTAAATATTGGGTCTATTAATTGCAACAACAAAAAAAACAAAGAAAGAAAGAAAGAAAGAAATTAAGGTCAATCCTACACCACTCAAAACAAGGCTGCACCAACCAAGTGTGAAGTTATTTGATGAGCTATATTATGGGCACTTTTATAAACTCTTAGAAAAGGTGCCTCCCTAAAGGGTACTTTTGAAACCCCTGAAAGGTAGAACCCCTGTTCCCCCTGTGTAGAACCTTAGAACAGAGGGTTTTCCTTTCCAGGTAAACCCTTTAAAACTTATTAAAACTATGTAGAATACATGAGGAATTCTCTCTCTCTCTTTCTCTCTCTCTAGCCATGTTATGGAAACTAGATGTAGTCAGCTATATGCATATTTTTGCAAATAATATGCATATTTTTGGAATATTATAGCGCAAAAGATATGTGCTGTTAATCTAAAACACCAATCTAAGAAAACAAACAAAACCTCCTTTTTTTTTTTTTACCCTAACTGTTATTCTGAGAATCAGTGGGATGAAAACTCAAACAGGTCTTATTCAGGGAATGAGAAGGCTGCTGCTACCTGTTGCTCACTGAATCCAACAGAACAGTTGTAAATACCAAGAAGTAAAGACGCGCACACACACACACACACACACAAAGACAACACAAGGAAATGTAGTTAGCAACGCTTTCAGTTCACTATCTTTCCCCTCAAATGTTGTGTATTACGCAAACTTAAGTCGTGCTTCCATTTATCTTGTTCTACAAGTGTGCACAAGCATGCATACACACAAGTCCGAGCATTATTAATAGTTACCTTCAAGCTTCAGCGTGCACATGCACGCGTGCACACAAGACCATGAAACAAGTATTGTGAAAGTAGGCCTGTGCTCTCTGAAGGTTAGAGAGGGAGGGGAAAACCTAATTCATCAGGGGAAAAAACGGAGTCAAGAAACGCCATTGGGTTTTAGCGCGCCCGTAGCTCCTCCTGCATGCTTTTATATAAAGTGAATGCTTTGCAGCACGGGCTGGGTAGAGTGGGATCTCTGGAAGGGCAGAGGAAAGTTCACACGCCGAGAATCCAGCTGTAACACCGCAACAAAAAAAAAAAAAAAAGAACAAAAACAAAGGAGCCTTTTAGTTTCGGGGTTTGTTTATTTATTTATTTGTTTGTTTTTCCCCCGAAAATGACCACGGCTGTGGTGTCGTCTTTGTTTGACTTCAGCGAAGTTATCAACAACAAGGTACGAAAAAAGTTTCTCGATGTTGATCGGTGCTGTGGAATGCGCTGCTTAATTCTTTTTCTTTCTTTCGTTCTTTCTTTTTGGCGCGCTAACGCACGCACGCACAATCGTCGTATTTAACAACAACAACAACGTTACAATTGTTATAAACAGTGTTGCTCTGGTGGGAACAGGTCGAACAGGCGGGAACGTGTAAACTTGAAGCAATGCAGTAGAGTAGACTGAGATTTGTGTTACTCTGTGTGTGTGTGTGTGTGTGTGTGTGTGTACTGGGCCCAGTGGAGTTCATGTTGTTGGGCTCTGGACATTTTTATTTTTATTTTTATTTTTTTTTTGGGAAGACAAAATCCACCGCGATAAAAGTTTAACTGAATCCAACGCCACGCCTTACGCGGCAAAACTATCCACAAGTACAACCCGTACCACGATTGAACTGCAGTTGTCTTAATAGACCGCAGGCAAACAAACCTCCACAGCGCTCACCGTCACAAGTTCAGCTTTTTCTCAGTTTCACGACACATGGTTTATTCTCGGTTCTGAAAGACCCAGCGCTCGTCCTGTGGCGGTGTTTAAACGAGAAGTGGCGAAAATTCTAGTAGAGGCGTCTGTCTGATTAAGACTTGGCGCACTGGACTTGGAAAATAACTTGGTCTCTGTAGGCGATTTACTATCTGTCTGACTAGCTGACAAAGTTTAGTAACCACCACCTCGTTCATTCTACATCCACGCGGTTAACACATCGAAACTTTATTTTTTTTTTTTTTTTTTTTTTTTTTAGCCGCTGCAGTGAATTTGCATATCTTTTTAACAAAGTAAACTGTTGGCTTGGAAGCAGCTGTTGCACAATGCCTGGTTCTTTTTTTCATCTGTATTGTCTTCTCTGTCCTCAAGGACGTTTATTTCATCCATAAGTGTCATTTCGTATACCACTCATACTTTCTAGTGTTACAGAAACAGATCTGACTAAAGACCAGTGGACGACTTTGTAAATTAGCTAGTATAGGTGATGTAAATGAATGTCCCTGTCAAGCTGTTGTTTGTCACTGCAGCGTGGTGTTTATTTGTTGTGCATCACCCTGCTGCTTGCGCTCGTCTTCCATGCGTTTCGTGTACTTAAGCAGAAAAGCATTCCTTTGGTGTCAGCTTGCCAAACCGGCTGTCCTATAGGCTTGTTGGCTCGTGAGTTTGAAATTAAAGGAGGCTAATGGATTGACAGCAGCACAAAGACACGAGCTTGTGTTTACTCTGTTTATCCCCAAGATTACCAGACAAATGAAATGCTCACATTTTTTCATGATGTGACGGTGATCTGAAATCTGTTCGTTCGGATTATATTAATGAAGCTGTACACTGACCAAGCCTTTGTTTCTCTTTGACTTCCAGAACAACAAAATGCTGAATTACAATAACAACATACTTGGTGCTCCACACACCATGCCTGTGCCTTGCACTGGTGTGAACCCCACTGGGAGCCTGCTGGACAGGAAGGCTGTGGGGACACCCTCCATTGGTGGGGTTTACCAGCGACGGCACTCTGTTACTTTGCCCAGCAGCAAGCTTAACCAGAACCAGTTCCTGAGCAATGGGAAAACAGATCCTGCCTTGGTAGGCCCAGGGATGGGCAGCAGCAGCAACAAAGAGAACCGACTCCGAGATCGTTCTTTCTCCGAGACCGGGGACAGGCTGATGCAGAAGTGCACTGGATCTGGTGGCACTGGAAGCAGTCAGGTGAACTCAAGCCGCTACAAAACGGAGTTGTGTAGGCCATTTGAAGAGAATGGTGCATGCAAGTACGGTGACAAGTGCCAGTTTGCCCATGGCATCCACGAGCTCCGCAGCCTTAGCCGCCACCCCAAGTACAAGACAGAACTCTGCCGCACCTTCCACACCATTGGCTTCTGCCCATATGGGCCACGCTGCCACTTTATCCACAATGCAGAAGAGCGCCGTGGACCTCCTGCTGCCCCATCCCCACTCTCCACATCCAACAAGCTGGAAAGGCCACGGCTCCAGCACAGCTACAGTTTCGCAGGGTTTCCCAGTTCTGGAGGTCTAAGAGACAGCCCTACCTCTGTCACGCCTCCACCCATGTTCTCCCCAGACGAGCTGCCCGAGTGGCCCAGCAGCAATCCCTTCACTTACTCCAGCCAGGAGCTGGCCAATCTCTTTGGCCCCAGCTTGAGCAGTGGGTCTGGTGCTGATCCCACTGTCAATGCACCATCCTCTCCATCCAACACCCCTTACTCTTTTAGGCCCATGTCAGAATCTCCCCACCTCTTCGAGTCTCCGTCCAGCCAGCCTGACTCTGACCAAGAGGGATACCAGAGCAGCTCAGGAGGGAGCCTGTGTGGCTCAGAATCGCCCATCCTTGACACCACCCGCTCATACCGACTGCCCATCTTCAGCAGGCTGTCCATCTCGGATGATTAAGGTGCATAAGTTGCAGATCCTCTACTGGAACTCAGCAGTGGGCAGGAGCATGAGGGGTGAACTTGCCCTCTACCTTCTGCCTACTCTTTAGCCTTCTAGGGGCAGTAAACTTCCCTTGTATCAGTTAGGCTTTAAAAAGATGCAGTCAATTAAGGGAACTCTTATTTGAATCTTCATTTAACCACAACAAGCAAAACCTTTCCCCCAATTCCCTTTGGCCCAAAGCCTGTTTGCTGCCTTGGCCTTATCTAAGATGCCTTGCCATGACATGTGACTGTGCCAAAACAGCTTGAGCAGGAAGTGGATTGGTGAAAGGTAAGAGACTGTTGTACCAGGTACTACTGCTTCAGTAGTGCATAGGTGAGCCACAGGTGGCACGTTCAGGGAAAAGTTCTGCTCTGAGGACCCTCCCCCCACACAGTACCACTCAAGGACGCTTCTAACAATCTAAATGGGTTTGCTAGAGTCATGCTTAAATCTGTCTGATGGAGACTAAAAGGGGAAAAAAAGTGCTTGGGGTTTAATTGTTGAGGTGAAAGAACTACTGTCACTTTTCATTAGTCTCTTGCAACCTAGAATAGTAACTCTTGCTCTGGGTATTCTTCTACCCCTTAGTTAGATGGCAGACTGTGTCAGTCTGGGGGATGAACTTGTGAGAATGAAACTGGGAGTTAGAGTATTTGGCACATTCTGTTTTTATCATGTGCTCCAGCTTGGTCCTAAAACTAGCACAAAAAAATTAAGATTGGATGCCTTCACATACAAATGAACAACTGCACAGCCCCACCACTACAGTTCCCCCCACTGTGGTTGGTCACTTGGTGTTTCACGTGAAGGAATGACCTAACTGGTGATTATTTCTTAAACTTTTTTTTTTTTTTTTTTTTTTTTTTTTTTTTTAACTCTCCTTCCAATCAGTGAAGGGGAATTTGAGCATTCCCAAGGTGCAGCTGAACTTCTGCAACTTCACTTTAGAAGTTAAGTTAAGTCTTTTCCATACAATCTGCTCAAAGGAGCACTTGGTAATTTCATCATATCTTTCTGCCCCCCCCCCCCCCCCCCCCATTTGACTTCTTGTCATTGTTATGGTTATATTATTGTTTAGAAAAGAAAACTTTCAAGACAGAAGGTTTTGCTTGTCACTGCTTATTTAACTTATCAAACATATTTATTGGTGATCATATGCATTTTTTTGTTAATTTTGTTTGTATTTATCTTAATGAAACGATAGAATATATTTTCTTTTATGTTAAATTATGATCTTCTGTATTAATCTTAAGATTGTGAAGACTTGTCAACTTTTCTTTTTTTTTTCACAGTTTAATATATTGTACTACAATGACTTGTTTGAAACTACACTTTGATAAAAATGAAACTTAATTTAAAGCAAAAACAAAAAAATCCTCTGTGTTTTGATTATTTATTGTAGATTTTTCCATTCATTTTTCCCAAATATTGGACTGCAAAACCATTAGGTCTAATGTTTCTTTGGTTTATACTCACTAGAGTGTGACATCAGTACCTTCATCTTATTTTTGTAGTCAATTAAATTTTTTGCACCCTATTTTTTGTTTGTTTGTTTGTTTGTTTGTTTTTTAAAGGCAAGTTTAGTCCTTGCGTGTAGCATTTTCCCCTTAGTGCCAGAGGTGGTAAAACAGTATCAGCAATATTGAACTGTACATTATGAGCACTAGATATCCTGGCACATGGTTAGCAGACCATTGTTACCAGAGATGGTAGCGAGTTTGGTTCAAGATAATGGCCTTAAAGCTTCTGCTTACATTCTAGGTACCACCCTGAAGTGCATTTTAATGTTGCGTTGTGTTCAGTGAAGGTGATTGTGGTGGGATATCAATGCAGGTTACAAAACTTCAGTGTTAAAAGCAGTTCCTCCAGTTACGTGTTAATTAGATGAATTGCCGGAAAAACTGTGACCAAATGGGTTGGAGAATAAGTGTCCCTTTTTTTGTTTGATTTGATTGGATTTATTTTAATACTTCTTCCAACCCAAATGTAAAGTGCCTCTTTTTATACATTCCATTGAGCATGTGCTCCTTTCCTTGAATAACGATGCAGAAGCTACATGTGAGTAGTAATTCCTCTGTTGTTGAAGATTGGTTAACAGGATAGACACAAAGAAAGTATCTAGCCTAAACTGTTGAATGTATTTTTAAACGGCGTTTGCTGTTCACTACAGTAATTTCTGTGAGTTTATATAAAGTTGATTGCTTTTTTTTTTGTTTGTTTTTTTTGTAATGACTGATTACAGTTAAAACCAATAAACCCCATATTTTTCAGAAAATCCTGTGTGTGGAGTGTTTTAGTGTATGAGAAATGAGTGAAGGATCTGCCTGAATGTTAAAATAAACAATGATTAATAATTGTATGATTTCCAGAAGCATGCTATTATCAACACTGGTTTATGTATTGAGGGAGTTCCTAAAAGAAACATTGTCATTGGTAGTCAGGATCGGTGGGATATTGATCTCCAGATCAAACTTCAGCTGAGCTTGCCTGAATACACATAGGGACTGGTTGGCAATTGGTGTCCCAGAATTACTCTGAACGTTCAAAAACTTACTGGGACTGAGAGGAAGGTTCTCTGAATTCTGGACTAGTTCCAGAACCACCAGCTAGTATGATTCACTCTAGACCAAAGTGCTATTGGATGATTAGGGTCTCTGCATGATCAGATGTGTTCATTCTAATTTTTCAAGGTGTTAACTTGTGGTCGGGTTTATTATGTAAATCTGCCAGGTGGTTGGAATATTCCTGCTTGCAAAAACCCACACAAGGTTAAGTCATTTACCTGCCGTACAGATGATCATGTGATGGAGATCGTTTCTTGTTTATAAAGTGGAGGTTTCTAAACAAAATAATCACTTTTAAACATAACCATAAAGTGGTGAGTTGGTCTGACCTAATATAGCATTTATCTGGTTATAAACCACTATTAATGCAAGATTCTGTGCATCTCATTATACTATATACTCACAATAGCATTATGACCAATGGCTGTAAAAGCTGTCATAGACATTATGTGGCATCTTGTGTATTTCTCTCAGGTGAGGAGCAATGGAAGAGTTATCAGTCACCACACTTTCCGGACTATGTACTCTCTCACTTGCCTGATGCGTGATATGAAACAAAGAGCTGTTTCCTGTTTATGCGGTGCATGCTGAATGTTCAAGTCACACTGCTCTGCACACATTACAAAAGTGCTGCAGGATGTGGCTTTTTTCTGAAGATGGAGGGTGGAGGTGTGTATGTACGTTTCTTTATATAGGCCTACACACAAGTACAGACTCCCCAAAACATGGTGCACAGGTTTCCATCACCTGCACAATGGAAATTAGACACGGAGCACAGAATTGTATTTGAATTACTGTAGCTGCAGTCATAACTCCATTCACAGCTGACAGTTGTCTGCATGTTTTTTTGTTCCGCTACGCAGCTGGATTGTGCAATATTAATAGTTGGTAGACTTTGTAAATCGTCAATCAGGGAGCATTGGACTTCTGAGAAAGAAAAAAATAAACTGAGTAAATTTGCTTATTCTGTTCTTTCCCTTATTGTGTGTGAACACGCACAAGCACACACACCTGTGTCAGTGAACAATGCTGGGGGGGGCAAGGAATGAGAGCTATGGGTGTTATTAATGTGGATTTGATGTGTTTAGGCTGCTAACATTTTCTCAATTATAACCTCAGAATTATGAAATCTTTATACAAACATTGAACATACCTGACTACTCATGGAAAACTGAAATATATATATATATATATAGAAAAAAAAAAAGAAAAAAAAACTGTATATTGTT
>JAOVYU010000002.1:11030380-11062680 GCA_025674565.1 Synodontis membranacea | reverse complement strand
GATGAGAGCAACGCGCTACAGCCACAATCCTCAGAGAGAGAGAGAGCGAGAGAGAGAGAGAGAGAGAGAGAGAGAGAGAGAGGCATACAACAAGAGAGAAAGCAAGAGGCATATAGCAAGAGAGATGGACAGAGAGAGAGCAAGAGAGAGAGAGAGAGAGGGAGAGAGAGGGGGAGGGAGGGAGAGAGAGAGAGAGAGAGCGCTAGAGGCATACAGCAAGAGAGAGAGAGCTAGAGGCATATAGCGAGAGAGAGAGAGAGAGAGAGAGAGAGAGAGAGAGAGAGAGGAAAATAGTAAGAGAGATATAGAGAGACAGCAAGAGAGAGAAACACAGACAGAGAAAGAGCGAGAGACACAGAGACAGAAATACTGAAAGAGACAGACAGCGAGAGAGAGAGAGCGAGCACGAGTTCGTGACAGCAAGAGAAACTGTGAGACAGCAAAGAGAGAGCAACACTGCAAGAAAGATGGAGAGAGATAACACAGAGAGAGAGAGAGAGAGAGAGAGAGAGAGAGAGAGAGAGAGAGAGAGAGAGAGAGAGAGAGAGAGAAAAGAACACCACAACCAATCTACTGGCACTGCACCCAGCCTATACTCTCCACAAATTGCCTCTCCATCTCACCTGTCCTAAGCAATTATCAATTATTGATGAATGAGTTGCTTTACCAAGAAGCGAGAAGAGGAAGAGGAGGGGAAAGGAAGAGGCGCCTACACCCCCACTCAGGAAGGAGGAATGGAGGCTCAAGAGACACATCGCATAGAGGAACACACTTGACTTTCCATTGCACTTGCCAAAAACATACACTAATGCACTATGAACCAGATCATCTATACAGGACTTGATTCGAACGGCTTTAAGATTGTCACTTGATTCGAATGGCTTTAAACTAAATCTCAACACAAAGAGGTATAAATAATGTCGTGTTCTGTTCGGGATTCAAAAGCCCTCTGGCTCAAATTATTGCCAAAATATCATTGTTCACATTTGAATAATTAGGTTTATATTTCAGTAGTTGGATCATTATTATTTAGAAAATAATACTTGTACTGCAGGGGATCATGGAATTAATTTTGCAGTTAAAGGATCCCTGGCTGCACACACACTTTAAGAAACCAGGTCTAGAATAGAAGGCTGTAAATGTATGTGAACTTAAACATGTAAATTCAGTAGCTCATAAAGAGGTAAACTAATTTAATCGACCAATTAACAGAGATAAATGCCAAATAAATTTTTCAATTTCTGAAGTTTTTTTTATTTATAATAAGTTATAAATAAATAATTAAGTAAAATAATAAATAATATGAACATTCAAGTGTTCACACATGAATAATTTAGCTATATTTTTCTGGCATGTGTCTTGAGTCATTTTCTCATTTGAGTCATTTTCATACTATAATATTAAGGTTCGAATTTCACATACCTCTTGTGCAATGGCCCACCTAAAAGAACGTACTAGCCTTTTCAGTGCCTGGTTACTTTAGCACTGTTTTGCCCATAATTTGCCAAATGCTCAAGTTAGTTTGTGTGCCTGTTTTACACTAGCTTATTAAAAGTCTAATTATACCACACCCCACGGTTTCCCCATTTAGGCATTTTCTCTGCAATCTTCCTCACACAAGGCCACAGAGAAAATCTCGGTTAAAGTGTGCCACCATTTTATCTAAACAAACTTGATGTACTTCACTCCTCATTGCTTAATGGACAGCTATGCAGCTCTGAAGGACCAGAGAACGGGTTGTCCCAAGTTCATTTTAGATGGCTCTTACAAGCACTTCTGACAAAGCAGAAATTAGACATTACACACCCAAATGAACTCACTAAGGGCTTGGTAATTAGCTGATGAGTCAAATCTCATCACGTGCGTTAGGTCCCAAATACGCCGCCACTGGAGATCTGTGAATAAACCCGTAGCTGCTTCGTGACTGGCCCTGGTCATCAGCATCAGGCGAGCATGCTGAATTGCCATCTGAGGACAGCAGCAAGAGTGTAAACGACCTCTTAAAAGGATACATTTTTGCAATGTCCGCTCATAAGTTCTCAGTTCCAAAAGGAGAAATTATGAGCAGATACACACCTCCCTTCGGTGCACCTTCACTAACAAGACACCCCACACACACACTTTGATGTCACTTCCTAAGAAGTGTAGAGGGGTGTGTGAGACAGTCTTTGTTCCCCTGTTTTCTATCTTATTTTTGTCACCTCACAGATGCCCCAGTTGGCTAGTGCACCCAATGCCCCTCGCACACAGACAGCACGGCCCCTTTGGCACTGGCTATGGATAACTGTGACATTGTTGGGATCTGAGCTTATGATCTTCCAACCACACTGAACACTTTTTTTTTTTTTTTTTTTCTATTGGGCCACTTTGGAGCTTACGACTTTTTTTTTTTTTTTTTCTTTTTTTTTTTTAAATCCCATTCCTGGAGGCCCCCAAAAGAATTCTGACCTCAGTTATTTTTGTTGCCCTATAAAGCTAAATAAAATATAAAGCCCTTGTACTGTGGCATAGTCAATTTTGTCATGACCAGTGCTGTGCAATGCTATGCCAAATGTTGCATGTCACTATCCACTCCCACTCAATTTAGTGGAAAACAAATACTGCCCTAGACATAGCATCCTCCGAGTCATTGAGATGTATGCTGGGCTCTCTTGATCTTCCATGCTATCAGTATCAGGATCAACAGCTGAGCCATGGATGTCTACCACCAGGCCACCCACACAAATGCATTGAAAAGATTGATGTTCATAACTGATCGATTTTAACATTGGGGCCTAAGAAAGAACTGAATTTTATTTAGTAGAAATGTTATTTGCACAACTAGTACGCTTCGTTTGTTGAAGTGTGGTTTGAGGTGTTCTTTGCTGTTGTTTATCTGAATTTAACTGAATTAATAAAAACACTCAAAACCATGCTTGGAAATCATGGAGCAACTTTTTTTGAATTACTAGCTGACTAGTAAAATTTACAGTTGCACAAATATACCATATGGGTTATAAAATTTGGACAGACAGACATGTATATGGCCAGAAGCTTGTGGACACCTGATCATCACACTCATATGTGCCTCTTGCTTCGGCGAAGATTTTCCACTAGATTTTGGAGCATGGCTGTAGGGAGTTGCCCATTCAGGCACAAGAGCTTTAGTGAGGTCAGGCACTGATGTTGGGCGAGGAGGTCTGGGGTGCAGTCGGCATACTAATTTATCCCAAAGGTGTTCAGTGGGGATGAGGTCAGGGCTCTGTGGAGAACACTCGAGTTCTTCTACTTCAATCTTGGCAAACCGTGTCTACATGGACCTCAGTTGGTGCACAGGGGCATTGTCATGCTGGAACGTGTTTTGGCCTCTTAGTTCCAGTGAAGGGAATTTGTAATGCAGCAACATACAGAGACATCCTATACAACTACACAACTGTGTGTTACAAACATTGTAGTGATAGTCTGGGAAAGACACACATATTCACAGCTTTATGTTTGGCCTTGAAATGTAGGTTTTGTCTTTTTTTTTCCCTGAAATTCTCGGCTTTTTTTCTTTTTTTTTCTTTTATGAATAAATGCCTTTGGCAAGAGATTTCATTCCATGCAGGTGCAGATTCTATGTACAAGTCGGTGCAGTGACGTAAACATGATGCAAAGGGAGCAGATTCACAGTTGGTCCTGGCAGGCACTAGCACTTCAGTGTCTATGATGTTTCAGGGTCACATGAAAGAGAAATCTTGCAGTTCTGTCGTGGTCCAAGAGTGGAGACCCCGCGATGTACTGGACTATCGTACCTGCTCTCAATAAGTGGATATTTCGCAAACACAAAAAGATACAGGCGCATGTTCTCGTTCTGTCATGATTCAAACCTATCCCTTCCCGAACCCAGGTCTGAGCAGAAAGGACAATCTGAGTTCAGACACAGTGAGTGAGGTGATTACAGGGAGTGGTCAGTTCAGTTCAGGGTCAAGTCTCTCTCTCTCTCTCTCTCTCTCTCTCTCTATACACACTCGTGTGCAAACATGGCCACTGCACAGCTCCCTAGCTTCAGGCTCTAGCAAGGAGGAGCCAGCATCACAGAGAACAAAATATTTAATCTGTGAGTCATCTGTGAGTGTGTGTGCACGTACACTGACTCAGACTGCTGAAAAGAGAGCCAATAGTTCCAGCTCTCACATGCAGATGCATTCAAACTCCCTTAGTATCCATTCACGCAGGAGGAACTCCATCACTCCACTTCTCACGCCCTCATCCTCTTATCTTCACTATTCCTGTCTCCAAGACTGTTCTCCTGTTCCAACTTTGTGACTCACCTCGATTCCCATTTCATTTTCTTTCTCCCCTTTTCGTTTCTCCCTTCTTCTTTCCTTGCTGAAGCAGAGTCAGGATGTAGCCCACACCCATGTGGTCTACGCTCATTCCTGCTATGCATTTTTCACATATTGCAAATGTCTGAATGTCCACGGAGAGACTGCTGGCACTGCAGAGAGGCCCACAATCCATGAACCCCCACACACACACACACACACACACGCGCACACACACACCCCCACCCAGTTCATAACTGCTTCTGTGTGGTCTATGTGAACAAACAATCCCACAGCCTCATGATTAAACCTGTGTGCAGCGTGGACTACTTTCACACATGTATATATAGCTACATATATTCAACCACTGATACACTACTTTCACGGCAACACTGCCGACAGCTGCTCACACTACGCCTAGCCCCACCATACACATGAAGCACACCAACACATTTAGTGATTCAATCCCATAGCAGCCATTTTGGAGACCAACTCTGCTTACAGCAGGAAAGACTGGATATTCTGAACTGCAACACAGTTCCAATCATTCCTGTGCAGAATGACAGTTTACCCCCATTTGAGTCATATCATCACAACAGTAACAAAGCGATGTGCAAACACGGTTTTAGAAGAAGAATCAAGCAAAAAAAAAATAAAAAATATTTAAGCTCTCTGACCAAAAATGAAAATGCTATTCTCAACAGTTCTGTGCTGAAAACTATGATGGGTATTTTGTCATTTAATTTAAATGAAATACTTTTTTTTTTTTTTTTTTTTTAATCAGACTACATTTTAAAATTCCAAGATGTGCAAATCTGAACTGCACGGTCAGCATTTTGGAAGTGATGCAACGAAGAGTCTGACTGTTGTCCGAGTCACTGAGAACTGCCTTTTCTATTCACACACACCCAATCTGTATGTAAAGCCTCAAAAGAGGCAAAAAAAAAGGTTTATCCTTTATTCTGATTGTTCAGAAGGCATGGACTAATTTTCTGTATCAGCATGCGTGGGCAATAGTTGCAGACAGAACTCAAACAACTAGTTTACATTATTGTGATATGCTAATTCTAACGTAATCTTACCTGCAGTAAGAACTCGTTCACGCCGACGTGCATGGTGGACACTCCACATAACCTGATAATGATTAACGTGTACGGAAGGAGTGTCGAGTGTCAGGCACTTTTGTGACAGTTTTCCATCAGACTTTCTTGGTAGCACGAAAAGCTATGTTCGTCTCATTAACTTCAAGAGAGAAAACTTGAGAAGCTGGTAAGAGAAGCACTACAGTCTCTATATCATAAGTGAGAACGGGAATTAATTGTCCTACGGATGTTCCACAAGATTAAAGGTTACGTTCTGTCATTACATTAGAAATTGCTGGCAAATTGCTGTGGAACTAGAGGAATAAAACACCTGAGCAACAAGTAACAAGCTGTTAAAGGATTAAAACGATTAACATCTTTGCTTTTTTTTTGCTGGACGTATGCAGTGCGAGGAGGTCCCCTGTTCATTACTTACGTGCATGTTTGTCTGCTAGGGCGACAAGTGTGGCGGAGATGTCTCTGCGTCTGTAGAAACACACCACTTTGGCCTCCACGTTCCCATTCGCCGTCTGCAAATTATCATGAGAAGCTGCATAACTTGGCCACCACCATAGTTTAGGTAAAAGCCAAACATACAGGTTAGGATCGAGTCCGAATGACAGATTTAGACCCCTGCTGGAATTCAGTGACGTTAAGCAAAGAGGCAGGACAGTGGGAGGCAGACGCATGCAAAGAAAGGAGGGAGTACAAAATTTGTGAGAATGAAAGTTGTGGATAATTGTCAGACAGCACAGCGAATGAAACATCCAGCAAGTGTCTTGAAGAAGGACAGGCAACATGCTCCCAAGTGCACAACCATAGACTTTCACTCACCTTGTTGAGCTCCTCTATTCTCCTGATGAGCAGTGGGTTACTGGAGGAGTTTTCAAAGTAAACATAATCTGTGAAGAAGAAAAGAGAACAGTCGTCAGTGTTGGTGTGGAGTCAACTCATCAGCACCAGGCGTCCTCTCCTCCTGAGAGCTACGGGCCATTTGTTACACCAGTCAACTCCAGCCAATGTTCACAAGTATTTGCGTAATGACAGTGAAGTCCTTTATTTTACGAGGTACTAGAATTGTGCAAAAAAAATATATATATATAAACTTTCTGGCTGGGCAACACATCTACAACCAAGGACTACTTTCAAACGAAGCGCTCACTTGTCTTCCTTTATGTACATAAAACGATAAATGATTTACAGTGCCTTGAAAAAGTATACATATCTCTTGAACTTTTCCACATTGTCATTACAACCACAAAGTTAAATGTATTTTTTGGGGAGGAGCCCCTCGGAACCAATACTTTGAAGAACCACCTTTCGCTGCAATTACAGCTCCAAGTCATTTGGGGTATGTCTCTACCAGCTTTGCACTTTTACAGACTAAAATTTTTCCCATTCTTCCCACAGATTCTCAATGGGATTTAGGTCTGGACTTTGACTGGGCCATTCTAACACATGAATATGCTTTGATTAAAACCATCCCATTGTAGCTCTGGCTGTTTGTTTAGGGTCGTTGTCCTGCTGGAAGGTGAACCTTCGCCCCAGTCTCAGGTCTTTTGTAGCCCAACACATTTTCTTCCAGGATTGCCCTGTATTTAGCTACATCCATTTTCCCATCACCTCTGACCAGCTTCCCTTTCCCTGCGGAAGATAAGCATCCCCACAGCATGATGCTGCCACCACTGTGTTTCATGATGGGGATGGTGTGTTCATGGTGATGTGCATTTTAGTTCAACTTTGGTCTCATCTGACCAGAGAACCTTCTTTCACGTTTGCTGTGGTTTGTGGCAAACGTGACTTCATTATGGCTTCCTTTCAACAATGGCTTTCTTCTCGCAACTCTTCTATACAGGCCAGATTTGTGGCGTACACATCTACTGGTTGTCCTGTGGACAGATTCTCCCACCTGAGCTGTGGATCTCTGCAGCTCCTCCAGAGTGACCATGGGCCTCTTGACTGCTCCCCTTCTTAATGCCCTACTTGCAGTTTAAGTGGACGGCCATGTCTTGGTAGGTTTGCAGTTGTGCCATGCTCTTTCCATTTTCATATGACGGATTGAACGGTGTTCCGCCAGATGTTCAAAGCTTGGGATATTTGCTTTTACAACCTAACCCTGCTTTAAACTTCTCCACAACTTTATCCCTGACCTGTCTGGTGTGTTCCTTGGTCTTCAAGATGCTGTTTGTTCACTAATGTTCTCCAACAAACCTCTGAGGCCTTCACAGAACAGCTGTATTTATACTGAGAATAAATTACACACAGGTGGACTCTATTAACTAATTAGGTGAATTCTGAAGGCAATTGGTCGCACTGGATTTTTTTTTTTTTTTAGGGGTATCAGAGTACGAGGGGGGCTGATCACGAATACACGCCACATGTTTCAGATTTTTATTTGTAAAAATTTTTGAAGATCATGTATCATTTTCCTTCCACTTCACAATTATGCACTACTTTGTGTTGATCTATCGCAAAAAAAACATTTAGGTGTGGAAAAGTTCAAGGATTATGTATACCTCTTCAAGGCACTGTATATTTGAATATTCTACAGTGGTGGTACCAGTTCATTGCAAACTGACTACAGCTACATGGGATAAACAAGGGCAAATAAATCAAAAGAACAAAACATTATAAATGAACAGAATCTAATGCTTAATAACGCTACAGTCCATGTTCAACCCATGTTATTTCATACTCCTCATTTCCCTGCACCCTTCTCCTTCAATCCTTATTCTTATTGCCTTTGGCCCTACTCCAGGCCCTGTGGGTCGGTGCGCAGGCTTACGGCTCAGTGGGACGCCCATGTAGGCCTCAAATTTGGTCCGAATCCTGGGCGTAAACTTGCTAGTGTCAGGGTCTCTGGCACATTACACCTCACACGTGGGATGCACGCACCTCCGAGCTGTAACCCTTACCACCCCAAAAAGAAAAACCAGGAGACTCATGACACAATAAAACAGACCTATAGCTAAATTTTGCATCATGATGCAAGAGCAGACAAAGCAGTATCCTGTACAGCCAGGACAACCAGACTGTGTCTGAGCTATCAGGTTTTTATTCATAGCTGCTCAGCAGGTTAAAGTAGGCTGCTAATATAGATGCACCAGGGTTGGTTTCCCCCCACCTCTAGTCAAACAAGCAACCAGAGAAAGAAAAACACTGCATAGTTTTATTTGACGTGTTTAAATATAACCCACTCCAGTTTCCTTCGATATTTCATGGTGGCGCGATGCACTTTTATCCTTTACCTCACAAGCTCTTATTTTTAGGGTGAAATTACATTTGCTGCTACTTTTTAGCCTACTTAATCAGGTTTCCAAGTTCCTAAAAACGTGTGACTGTGCATGCACATGGGTGTTTCGCTTGGCCGACGGGCTGGCTAATGAATTTATGATGTGTATATCTCTGATGTGAAACCCTGGTGTAGTGCTGTCACTTCTCTACCTCAGAAGGCAGTATGTCTTTAGAGACTTTATTGCAGTGAAAGGGAGAGTCGACCAAAGCTAAACTAAGCATGTTGAAAGTAAAGAAAAGATTTGGGAATTTTACAGTCTCTGGTAAAATACACACTCGCATTCTGTAATGAGACCAGCAGTGCATGGACAATCTCATCAAGTATAGTAGGGTAGTACGCAGTTTGATACATGGTCGAAAGATATGCGGCAACTTGGGGATATTATGTACTGCCATTTTGTTTTTCTGTATTACAGAAGCATTATGAGAATAAATAGCCATGAGAATGAGTACCAGGTGAAAGTGCAAAACCTCGTGGCTGCTTCTCTAAACTCACAGCACGCTGCAGCATTGGCTCGTGTCTCTCAGCATTGGACATGGCTCTGTGCAGCTCCAGGGCCAGCGGACACAAGCTAGCCAACAAAGTCGAAACAGAAAGCTCAAATGCAATGTGAAGAGCAAAACTATGACTTTTGGTCGCTCCTAGGGTGTGCAAGTTTCTTTTTTTTTAATCCAATCTCTGTTTTCCATGTAGTTTATTGTACATTCAGTGTATTTTGTACTTGGACACAAGCTGGAGTGTGTTGGCATCTCCACCAAGTCATAATAAAGATACAACTACTTTACATTCTGAGTATCAATAGTTCATTGATTTCATGTGTTCAAGCGATCAACTGCAAATGTCCCTCACTAATCTATACAGGTGTCTGAAAAATCCTTGATTTGGTTTGGGATTAATCCTTATGAACAGACATACTGGCTCTCTACCAGTGCTGCATTCATTAATGCTCTGAAGTTGACAGAAATCCAGTCATTTTTGCAAAAGACAGAGACAGAAAGCTGTACCTCTGCCAGCTCTGAATAACATACACCGTCACTGACAAAAGCCTCCATCAAAAGTTCTCCCCCCCCCTCATTTTTCACCATGCCACAGTGGAGAAATAAACTACATGTTTGTTTGTTTATTCGGGAAGATGAAAAAGCTTGAAAAGTATTGTGCTTTTGCTGCAACAACCTCTGAACTATATAAGTATAGTCTTTTAAATCTTTAAACGACCTCAGACGAAATTAACACAGCACGTACTCTAACCAGCTCCACCGCAGCACCATTGTCTGCATGACCTTTACCATCTTACCATGGTACCTTACTATGACGGTCATTATCTGTTCAGCAGCACCAGATGGTCAACGTGTGAAGTCAGCAATAAGAAAGCATCGGTAATTCAGAAGTAGACTTCTACGCAACAACCAAGAACACAAAGATGCCTGGACACGCAAACGCACGAATCATCTGTTTTGTCTCAAGTTGCAGTTCTATGCATGTGAGAGACTCAGAGACGGTGCAGACCGCACCACTTTGCTGCCTTTTTTAAAACGAGCTCAACTTCTACAGAGGCATTGAGGCCCCGAGCAAAACCTGGCATGGACTCAGATGGGTGAAAGCCTTGTGAGTCGCCTGTGTGCCACAACGTGAGGAGCTGCACAAGACCTAGAGGCCACTGTCTCTCGCAGCTCATCATGCCAGTCTTCCTACCGACTAACCCTGCATGTCTGCGCCCACAGCGTCGGTTAAGGCCCCACCTACACACACCACCAATCAGCACGCTGCACAGTTGGTGACATCACAGTGCAGTCAAATTTCCTGGGATCCAATATGTGCATGTTGCTGAGCCCTAACAAGAGAGAGATACAAGTAGAATCTAACCAGGCCAGAGGTGTGAAGAAGTGGGGTAGAGAGGCAGACAGTGACACAGAGTGAAACACACAGAGATAGAGAGTGAGAGAGAGGAAAAACAAAGACAAAAACAGATACAGACAAAGAGACAGAGAAAGGCAGAGAGATAGATTTCAGACTGAAGGCTGCAAAGCGAGACAGAGAGGCAGAGACAGAGAGAATGTTTTCTGACCTGGCCACATCGTGCACAGCGCAGGCTTAAGTGCAGGTTTAAGTGTACACTGAATCCACACCTCAGGACATTTAGACTGGGCTTGAAGGGACATCGGTTACTATGGCAATGTCTGTTCAATTTAAGCTTATGTTCCGACACGTACAGATATCCAGCGCTTCACTCGATTTCCCCCCTTTTTTTTTTTGCCCATCTTTGACTTCCGTCAAACAGGTTTGCTACAGCTTTCTCAAAATACAATCCCCTCCATCTGTAATCTCTGAATTTGAATCTGGTCAAATGTTTTCTATGCGCACATTCAGACGGACAGAAACAGACAGACTGGATTGTAAGGGCAGGAGTGAAATCTTCAACGGACTGAAGAAACAGGCTCAAGAGTCTCTGCCAGCGAAGAAAAAAAAAAAAAAAAAAAAAAAAAAAAACCTGAATGGGTGATAAAGTTGCTGTCTCAACTGACAATCATCCGAGTGTACTAGTGAGATAACCAGTGTTAGGAGGAGGAGTTGAGAAGAGTGACCAGTTGGGCAAAGCATCCTGGACTGATGCTACTCTTGGAAGCCAGCAGCAGCAGCTTGGAGAGAGATTCGATCCATCGAACCTTAAGAGAACATCACAGATGTGTTTCACCATTCACAAACATCTACGTTTTACCTTACATCAATAAATATCATATAGCTGGGATAGCACGTTTTAAGATACACATTTCTGGGCAACATGAAATAGATTTAGATTGTGACCAACTGTGTTATATACACACACACACACACACACACACACACACACACACACACACACACACATAGTATCAGTCAACATCTGGAACACACCTACTCATACTAATTAATACTAAAGACTATGTAATAACACAAGGTATTATATGGGAAACAAAAAAAAAAAAAGCATTAAAAACATACCGATTAGATCAACATGAGCACTGAGAGGTGCAGTGAACACTGATTATCTCTTCATCATGGCACCTGTGATTGGATGTTATATATTAGGCAGCAAGGGAACATTATGTCCTCAAATTTGATGTGTTAAAAGTAGGAAAAATGGGCAAGTGTAAGGATTTGAGCAAGCTTGACAAGAGCCAAACTTGATGGCTAGACGACTGGGTCAGAGCATCTCCACAACTGCAACTCTTGTGGGGTGTTCCTGGTCTGCAGTGGTCAGTATCTATCAAAAGTGGTCCAAGGAAGGAACAGTGGTGAACCGGCGACAGTGTCATGGACAGCCAGGGATCACTGATGCACGTGGGGAGCAAAGGCTGGGCCATGTGTTCCGATCCAACAGATGAGCTACTGTAGCTCAAATTGCTGAAGAAGTTAATGCTGGTTCTGATATAAAGGTGTCAGAATGCACAGTGCATCACAGTTTGTTGCGTATGGGGCTGCATAGCAACAGACCAGTCAGGGTGCCCATGCTGACCCCTGTCCACCGCCAAAAGCACCAACAATGGGCCCATGAGCATCAGAACTGGACCACAGAGCAGTGGAAGAAGGTGGCCTGGTCTGATGAAGCACGTTTTCTTTTACATTAAGTGGATGGCCGGGTGCGCGTGTGTCGCTTACCTGGGATCATAAATACCTTTGATTATGTCGCTGTGAATGAGCGTTTGACAAATAAGTCTGACAAGTCTCTGTGAAAGAGCCTGCGACACATTAATATATATTAATTGCCTAATTAAACAAAGCATTTCAGACATGAAGTACAGAGAGAATAAAATAAAATCAGAGAAAGAGAAAAAGAGAGAAAGAGAAAAAAGTAAAAAGAGAGAGAGATTTGACTGTCATTCGCTATAGAGAGGGGTGTAGGCTAAGGCACCTTCACCACATCTCGCACTGAATAAAGCAGAGAGGAGACGTGTGAAATTGAACAGTGTGTGTTTGTGTGTTTCTACGCCATTGTGTAGTTTTAATGTTATGGTTTACAACTCCTGTTCGCTGTTTTTCTGATTACGCTGTATGGCTTGAAACAATAAAGCGTCATTAACTGTGACAAGATTTTAATTAATAATCGCTTTACACACTACTAGTCAAGTTGTGTAGTCAGTGAATGTGGCACAACCGAAATTCAGGATGGCGCTGGATTGAAACTAGCCACGCCGAACTTAACGCCAAGATGGATTTTACACATAAAACTTATGATCGACCTGGAATGCTTTTCAGCTAACCCTAACCCTAACCCAACAGTTCGTGGAATCTCTTTCCTTCTTAATGTGTTCGAGATCATCGGCTGTGTACTGTCAAGGTTGTGTCGGTATACAGCGAACAACCTTATTCGACTACCGTAGTACTCCATGTTATGACAAGAACTGATCAGCTAAGTAAAGAGAAATGACAATCCATCATTAGTTTAAGACACAAAGTGTCTTAAGTGACAAAAATGCAGAAAAACCATTGAAATGGAAGATGTGTCCAAATGTTTGACTGGTACTGTACACACACACACACCAACACACTCATTGAGCACTTTATCAGGAACACTACACTAGTACTGGGTAAAGCCTCGCTTTGTTCTCCAAACAGCCTCAATTCTTCATGGCATGGATTTTTACAAGAAACGTTCCTGTGAGATTCAGGCCCATGTTGACACGATCACATCACTCAGTTTCTGCAGATTTTTCAGATGCACCTTCATGCAGTTAATCTTCAGTTCTACGACATCCTAAAGTCGTTATACTGGATTCTGATCTAGTGAATGGGAACACTGAACTCATTGCCGTGTTCACAAGACCAGGCTGAAATGACTCCTGCTTTGTGACATGGTGCATTAACAAGCTGGAAGTAGTCATGAGAATATGGGTAAATTGTGGCCATAAAGGGATGCACATGGTCAGCGTCGATACTCAAATAAGCTGTGGCATTCAAGAGATAATTGACTGTTATTAACAGCCCAAACCATGCCAAGAAATCAATGGAAGTGAAACCCAACATGGTCGTCTATTGTTGTAGCAATCATGCCACGGTGATCGCTCTTTTTCCCCCCAATTCTGATGGCTGAAGTGAATATTACCCCTTGCTGCGGCACAGTTTCATGTACTGCACCGCTGCCACAGGATTGGCTAATTTGCCTGAATGAGTACGTGTACGGGTGTCCGAATAAAGTGCTCGGTGTGCGTATATACAGTATGTGGGGAAAGTTTATTACTTTATTCTTTTATTATTGTAAAGAGTTTGTAGTCAGTCTTGTTTGTATACAACTATATTGCAAAGAAAACCTTTGTTTGTCACATATACCTTGCAGTACAGCGAAATACTTTTCTTCACATGCTCCAGCTTGGAAGGAAGATGGAGTCAGACCACTGTGTCGGCCATGACACAGAATCTCAGAACAGAGAGGGTTAAGGGCCAACAACGGGGGTTGAACCCCTGACCTTCTGATCAGCAACCCAAAGCCATTACCACTGTTACCCTGCCAGGTAACAATACAGAGAGGCTGACCTCATGCCATAGAAGTATAGTACTTGGGCAGCAAACTGCAAATGCCAATACACACCACATCCCACGTTTTCTGGAAAACTGAGCTGCTGTGTCACTGATGAGAGTTTGCAAATGGAATTTGTCCCAAAAAAAAGAAAATTCTCCACTGAGCTCTTCGACAGTTTCTTCATGATGGTTAAAAAGCAAATATTAAATGGCAGACTTCAGGCCTTGGGAATGCTACGCATGTATTATAGCTGGCAGGAGGCCTTGGAGAAAATGGGGAGTCTCCTGTCTTATCTCAGGTCCGCTGCCTTTAAGACGTTAAGGTTCTTCGTTGCAAATAACCAAATGAGCGGTGCATCAACAGACATAATTTCTTATTGCCTTTTGGCCTTAAGCTCCATGTGGCCTAGTGCTCCACCTCCACAGAGCTGCGACATGCAGTCCTGCATATTTCCATCGTCTCCGTGGTTGATCGTTGCGGTCAGCTTTAGGATTTTCTTGGCACTCTCCGGTTCGGCACTGGAGTTCGGGGTGAGCTCCGACTCAAAGAGGAGGCAAACAAAGCCAAAGCAGTACAATGAGCCCTGCAAGAGGAAATTCCACAAGGCTACCTTTTGCCATCGTGTACAACGAAGACAAAGGAGAAAAGGCAGCACTGAGGCAAGCTTTGTCTTCACTCTCCAAGGCATTGTTTTTCAACGATAGCTCGGCATTCAGATGCAAAGCTTCACTGTTCAGGAGGGGGAAATTGCCTTTGTGCTGTCGATGGCACAGATTTACCTTGGGCATATCCACTAATTCAGCATTAAGGAAGGAGTCGACAGCACCGCTCTGCCTATGCACTCCAGCTAGGCTTGTACAATTAGTTGCATATTAATCATTATTAGCAATTTTGGGCTCTACGATGTGCTAATCACAAAAATGCTCCAACTAATGCATCCGCTTAGTAGTATGCCTCCTGCATTAAAATGCAAGCGTTACTAGTTGTAAACAACATTACCCACAAACTGGGAGCTTCAAGGAATTAAGCACGGATGCTCGATCTCCACTGAGCGTTCTGTCTGCAGTCTGACGAGCGGCAGGCTTCCCCGCAGAGCGAACGGAGGCTACGTATTAAAACGTACCGATGAGTGAACAATGCGCCAACATCAAATCGTGTTTAAGAAATGGACAAAAAAAAAAATATAAGATTGTATAAGGAATTCCTGTCATGTGAGATGATTTCTATACAGGCAGCGTCTTCTGAATTTAGGTCAATTTAGCTAATTCGTTATATCCGTGACAAAATAATACCATTCTTATACGTAACCAATTACCATCTTTTTCTTACTTCAAGAATAATATGAAAATTCTGTGAGTTTAACAGTTTGAACACACCGACTTTTCCAGATTCTGCTGCTGAATTTCACGCGCACATTTCAGCAGAACGTGGGAGAACACCGGGCCCGAGGGGGAGAGCGGTCATCAATATGCATCAGGTGTTGCAGAGGCTGAAGGTACAGTGGCCCGTAGAGGTTCTTTAATGGTCAAAGAGCCTGAGGCCATTTTCCGCCTCAGCAACACAGTGTGTTGCAAACGCCGAGAGGAGAGTGCAAAGACACCCCAATCCACACCACAATCTTTCCCAAGCCCTCACCAGAACACACCGCTGATAAAGGAGTAATCTGCCGCATGCACGATGAAGGAGCCAGTCACTGATAGAGCTTGATGTTGGCAAGGTGATAAGAATGCATTTATTTCAAGCTTCTATATAAACCCCGATATAAAACCTCTGAGCGACGGCCAGTACCCGATATGGTCAGATACCGACACTGATTTAGTCAATTCTCTGAACGCTTTGCTTGTCGAATTACACGAAAAATCATCGGCATGATGGAGACATGCATCATATCCTAAATTCACGCTAACAATCCATATCCCACTGGTCCAGACACTGTGCATGTGATTGTAAGCCTTGCTGTAAGGGCTTGTATCACCCCAACATTTCTCCTGAAATAGTGGATAGGAAAGGTAGTCGAGATATTTTCTAATCAGTCCCCTGATATATTTCACACCGTGAAACGGAGATGTTGAAGCGGCACCACTGGGCCTGTTTCGCATAACCTGGCAACAGAAACTTCCAGAGACTCGGCTTAGTTACTAAAAGCACCTCAATATCAGGTCAAAGCTGATTCCTGTATCAGAGCCTTCAGTAACAAAAAAAAAAGAAAAAGAAAAAAGTGGGATTACAGCATAAAATGTATAATTACAGTTAACCCACACAATCCAATACCATTTCAGAAAAAATAGCTTCCCCAATGAAGATACTGAAAAATGATCTAAAATAATTAACATATTATACAAAAGAGTTTATCATTTTCTGAATGAAAGTTATGCCCCTTAGTTGGGTGTGACAGTTCTCATTCAGCACCGCAAAAGAAGAAGAAAAGTCGAGGGAAAAAAAAAAAGTTGTGATTGATCATGACCATCACCCAGACATATGACCTGAATTTTAAGATAAGGAACGGGGGGGGGGGGGGTATTTTTCTAATCTGGCCGCTGACAGTTTAATGCCAAACTGTGACGCTGACGGTTGACACACGGGACATTAAATGTCTTTAAGTACACCCCCCACTGTGCCATGTTTGCATAACCTAGCAACGGAAACTTGCAGAGACCCGGCATGGTTACTAAGAGGGCATCAGTATTGGGTCTGTATGAGCTGATACCCAAAGCTCTGAAACCAAGATCGTATCAAAAATGGAAAAGCTGGATCACAAAGCAGCAGTGGGAAACCGTCAAATCTGATGCAACGCGGTATCAGGAAAACATCTGCTCCAATAGTGTAAGATATTGGACGCGCTGAATTATATATAACTGAACTGTTCGATGCATCTAGCCTTTTATGAATCTTGAAGTAACAAGGCTACTTTGTCTGGTGTGATATCAGTGGTCACTCAGCACTGATCTTTAATCTTTTAGAAGATTAAAGAGTTACTAAAAAAAGAAGAAGAAAAAAGATAGTAAATTAAATTTTTTATTTTTTTTATTTAACCTTTATTTAACCAGGAATGTCCCACTGAGTTACAGTAACTCTTCTTCCAGGGAGTCCTTCTCTAAAACACGTCTTCATCTTAACAAATGAAGGAGTCCTGGGCTGCACACTTGAGCGATGCATCTGCCTCGGCACACCTGATTTAACATCGCATCTATCTGCTCATTACGAAGGCATTCATCAGCAGCAGCAGAAAGCAGGGAGCAAAGGACCAGAGTCGGGGTCTCCAAGAGGCATGAGGTACTCCAATGATATTTATCAAGTGGCAGCTTCATAATACTGGGACTCACAACCTTTACTTTAGTAGTCCACCTCTGAGAAACTCTTTACCACAAAAAAAAAGAAAGAGAAAAAAAACCCTGGTGCTTGCGCTGGTTCAGAGTTGGTTCAACTTATGTGATTTTCCACAGCAGAGCCAACACAGAGCCACATCATTTTGTCACTATATACACCTGCATACATCTCTGCTTTCCCAACAACACCAGCGCGCGACAACAGTGCACTACATCGTCTCAAGCTCTCAAGCTCTGGATTTTCTTCTTCTTCAGATTAAGAAGACCAGATGCTACACCAGCCGTTGTTTTGGGGGGTTTTTTTTGTTTTGTTTCTTTAGTGGCAGTAAGAAAGGTTTCGTTGGTCTTGACTTAACTGGTTCTTGGTTCTAGACGACCGAAATGCACGTGCCGCACTCAAATCAGATTTCCTGCCGGAAGAACCGGCCCTTGAACTGCCTCGGTGGAAAAGGGGTTGCAAGTCACCACTTCCGACCGTCCACTGCTCTAACGAAGAAACCACACAGACGCAAAGTAACCTGCCTCATCCTAGTCACGTAGGACACGGCGATCTGGAGAGGCGTACGAACCTGGCGAGTGAGATCGCCCGGGGCCGGTCAAAACCATCCTCATCTCAACGTGTAATGTTTTCGAGGTGAGGTGGTCTCTGTGCAAGACGAATAATCAGTCACCGATCAGGGTGTTCAGCCGCGCCATGTGACATGCCGTGACACCAGGAGGTGAACTTAGCAAAGACAGGACGTGGTTCCTCGCATTTCAATTTCTTAATGGAGCAAGATGAGGGACAGATCATCATGATTGCATTCTCCACCGTCCTGCAGGCTGCGTACAGGTTTATATACCCTCACGAGAACCAAATGTCCTCACCAGGGTTAGTAAGAGCTGAAGAATGTGGATGGTCCTCATGGGGGGGGGGGGGGTTCTTTAAAACAAAAATAAGAAGAAAAAAAAAAGAAAAGAAGAAAAGAGCAAAAAGTTTCCTTTCCATCACTGAGGTTAAGGTTGGGTTTAGATGCAGGCACAGGATTAATTAGCTGCATTAATCATTATGCCAATGGAAGGACCTCAGAAGTATAACAAAACCTGTGTGTGTGTGTGTGTGTGTGTGTGTGTGTGTGTGTACACTACCTGACTCTCCCAGCACTTCGGCTGATTGAAAAGTATCACTTCACAAGTCATCTTAATGAATTGTGTGTCTCTCAGACCTTTAAATCAGTCAGTCTTCAGCTAGCTAGTCAAAGCCAAAGCCAGAGTCAAAGGCAGTGTTTCTGCGAGCACACAGGCTCCATGCTGCTCAAAAACTTAACTTAAAAAACCGCAGCCTCTTAGCTAAGGACGAACTTGTTACCAAGTCAAAAAAATGATAACACTATAACAGTAAGAAGCGATTAAAGTTTCCTTAAAAGCATTAATTCACGGGGTCCCGAAACTAGACTCCTTCCTCTTCCTCCTCACGCAGTCACCATCATCATCCTCATCCTCCAGTCTCTCTCTCACACACACACACAGAGAGAAAGAGAGAGAGAGAGCACACGCCACTTAAGCTTTTTTAGAAAAATAAAGAGGAAGGACAAGAGCAAAGCTCCTAGCTTCGGCAGCTTGTAAACGACTAAAAAAAAAAAAAACGATACAAGACGTGCTCTCTACCTCCAACCCGGTACATATTGGCTGCCATGGCCGCCCCCCGCTCCTGGTGTCTCCAGGTAAAGGGCTGTGTGCTGCCGCCGTCGCTGCCACTGCCGCCGCTCAGCGCGCTGGAAAATGGTGGCTGGATCAATACGAAGCGGACCAGTCAGCGGTCTTAAAGAGACAGTACACCCTTTTTTTTTAATCTCTTCTCCCGCGAACGGCTCAATTAAGGGTTTCTGAGGGGACGGCGCGTACGACGCGCCTGAGAAACCGGAAGTGAATCTCGAGGGGGGAGGGGGGGGGCTGTGCATAACCACTGGAATTCATTAGTGCTACTTCAGACCAACTAGAAGCAGAACTAACAAAGTCTTACAAAGGTTGCTCTGAGAATACCATGAAACAATGAGCTTTAATTATTTCTTTTATTTGTTATAATCAAAATAGTGATTGGAGATAAAGCTGGTAGATGGGTGTAAAGAAATCCTGAGTTTTATTACGGTAAACCCTGGTTTATCGCGGTTAATCCGTTATACCGCGATAAGTGAATTTCTGCGAAGTAGCATTTCCGCGTAGTTAGAGCATAGAAAACCTGTTTACGACCTTCTGAATATGGTTTTTTAACATTATTAGAGCCCTCTAGACATGAAATAACACCCAATTTTTTGGGAAAAAAGTCAATAAAAAATAAAAAATAAAAATAATTAACTCAGGACAACCGAGCGCAACCCGTGTTTTCACTGCCTCGATCGACTTTTTAATGAATATACTGTATTTGAAAAAAAAAAAAAAACGTGATAGAGTGAAGCCTCGAAATTCGAACCGCGAAGTGGCGAGGGTCGATTGTATTCCCCAAACACAAGGACAAAAGTACTGCCCTGAATCCCACAATCTAAGGCGAAAGCTGTCTTTAACGGGCCAAATTATTTGCGCATTCATTTCATTACCCACTTTATACTGGCAGTGGATCCGGTGTTCTGACGATTTATGCCGCCTTGTCGAAAAATGCCACCGTAGCACCGATAGCATAGTCTAGCCCCTAACCCTAACCCTAACCTTAACCCTAGAAACTGCATGCGCAGATCCGCTAGGTAGCAAAATTTGATGGGTAGCAAAGTTCGATAGAACACCCGGAGTCTATACCTCAGAGGTGGGAAGACACATGGGACGTAAGTACGTTACATGACACCATGAACACGTGTTCATTTACACTTTCGAGGAAATTTAGGGTGAACCCTCACTGAGCAATCTGTACAGGGCCAGAGCACGCTTGACCCTCCCCCCAAACCCCCAAAGTGTGGTTCGTATGACTCCTGTGCTCAGGAGTGGTTCAGTGAACCCAACCGTGTGTAGTCTGAGTACGTCCTTAGAATCACCAGTCCATCCTTTTCGTGAGGTTCGAGGAGACTGAAAAGCCCAGATGAAATCCAAGCAGATAGGGCGAGATCATGCACAACTTCACACAGACAGTAACCCAAGGTCAGAATCAAACCGTCGACCCTGAAGCTCTGTGGCTGCGACGTCACCCGTCGAGCCCCCTTACCACCCCCAGATGAATCCATGAAGATATACTATTGACAAATGATCTTTTTTTTTTGGATAGTCAGCACACATCAGCACATTTTGTTATTTCCAATTACGCACTCGTTTCTTCGCTCTGACATAAAATGGCAGTACAATTGTCAGCAACAACACAGCCTCACGTGATCACATGGACGATCGACTACTTTCACCATCTCAACCAACGAGTCAATATCAACCATGTTATCAATACTGGTAAGTGGGAAAAGTGTAGTGTTTCTTTCTGTCTGTTATTATACTGATTGTTCAGTCACCAGATTCTGTGGACTGTGGTTCAGTCTGTGTTGGTAAAAAAAAAAAAAAAAAAAATACAAGGTTGTGAACTCTTGCTTTAGCTTCTCACCCACAGGAAATGACATCGCTACGTGACAATTCTGAGAAGAATGAAAAGTTCTACAGCCCACAACTCGTACATCTAACTCCACTATCAGTTTCACTACTTTCCATACAGGCAGGTTCTTAATTGCACGTCTACCACAGGAGAACACTATAGTGAAATACTGGAAGTGGGTACCCATGTCTATAACATTTGTGTTTCACTAAACCTGAGAGGGCCTACAGAGTCTGTATTTGCACAAGACCCAGAAATTTGTGGAACGCCCCTGCTTCCCCACATTAGCAACAGGCCTTGCCTTCCTTTGATGGAAGGAAAACTTGAATCACTGCATTTCAAAAATTGCCGTTGTGGGTGGCATAAGTTCCAGAGCTTTTTTTTTTTTTTTTGAAGCGAATGAGTCAGCAATGTAAATAAGCGGAGTTGAGCGGAGATTGGGGTGACAGCAGGAAACACTTAGCCGTGTATTACCACGAGACTTACAGCTCTCTGTACAACTGACAAAAAGAAAAGAAAAAAAAAAAAGCATCAGTGCTGAAGTTAGGTACAACGCACACCAGGTCTGGATTAAGTGCAAGATGGCTGATTGTAATCATCGACGTTTTCTAGGAGTTCAAGGAATTTTCTCTAAACAGGACACAAACTGTCACAGCCTTTACTAAGGAGGTTTAGTAGACATGATTTATGCAGCTGACAAGCACTGTATTATTACACGTTTTGGATCGCACTCTGTGATTTTTCTACTTCTTCTTTTTTTTTTTTTATCAGTACTTGAAAGTCCAGTAAACACCGACAAGGCACAATAGAGTACATTTGCATTGGCGAATGGAAAAATATATGTGTTCGCAAACACTTTCGGCTATTTTTAGCCATGGATAATTTGAACGTAATATTGCCAGCAAGTATGACTTGCATATCCATCTTTGCAATTAGCGTGGCTTCCAATATCGGTGTTGTGTTTTGTAATGAAATTCTTAGTTTTAGTTTAAACTTGTTTCACTGAGATCTTATCTAAGATACCGATATAGGCTCTCACCTAAAGAGAGCCATGCAGGAGCCTTTCATCTGTCATCAGCTGTCTCACCTCCTCATCTGTATTTAGATAGATAGATAGATAGATAGATAGATAGATAGATAGATAGATACGTAGATAGATCAATGTCTCTGCTGTAACTCGGTGCCTTTAATCCAGTACCTCCTATTAATATAGCATTCAACACTGTTATAAAATGGGGACTAAGAGAAGGAGGTCTTGCTCTTTTGTTCCTTGGGGTTACCACCATAACCTAACCGCTATCCCTTATGGTTCAGATTGTTGAAATCTTTTTTTTTTTTTTCCTATTAAAAACCATTGTAAGTGTGCTAGGAATGTCCTCCTGTGATGTTTGTAGACAACTGCCACCTTCTTGTGGGAATAACAAAAACCCAGCACCAATCACTATATTCATAAATCAACGCAAACACACAGACACCATCACAAAGCACTTCACAAACATCTCAATACAAGCATTTGTCCATCTTAAGGTGGACTTTTCATTTAAGGTGGTAGAAATGATATTGAGCATAGTAGGTCCTTTAAGGGTGCTGATTTTGGAACAGAAGAGCTTTTTTGGTGGTTATCGTCAGCAATAGGCTGAGAGGAATGCTGTGGTGTGCGTGTCTGATCTACACCATATGAAACCCCAACAAACAGCAGCCCTGCCTCCAGCTGTAATGTGCAGTCATGTGACAGGCCTCAACCAATGGCAGACTTTGACCTACCCACCTACCAGTTCCATATTGATTAGATTTGTGGGAATGTCTTTATCTGCGTGTGTGTGTGTGTGTGTTTACAGCTATATTCTGTACTTTTTCATAATATATGTGGTTAATATGTCCAAATCTGGGCCTGGCTATCAAAATCTGCCTAGCACATTCAGTCAATCAGGAGAACATAGTCTACTTCTGGCCTCATGGGTGCACCTCCTTGTAGACTTTGTAGGAATCTTTTAATTTACAGTCAGTAAGGAGCAAAAGCAACCAATGGAACACCATTCAGTTCTGCCTTAAAAAAGGCGTTGTATGAAGGTGTAGATATTCCCTTATGTGTCTTATCCTAGTATGCCAGATACGACACGGCTCTCTTTCCATTTTGCTTTCCTACTTTGAAATGTGTAACTTCATGTAAGGTTTGAGATATGAGAGATATTTGCTTTGATGTTTAGAGGCGAGACTAGGCACCACACAAACACACACACACACACACACACATATGCAAGAATTTATGGCTGGGCTATAAGGAATGATAGTATCATTGATTTTCATTATACTATGCTGGTGAAAGCTGAATGTCCTGTTCGGAAAACAATATTCACCTGGAGTGAGCTGGCCAATGAACTTTATGATCAAACACTAGCATCTGTGATTAATCATAATAAACTCTAAAAGAGAGAGGTAGACATAAAGTCCAATTCAGGGCCGCCTAAAAAGTGATCTTAAAATCTATAGATATAAACCTTAAAATCTATAGATCTAACTGTGCAAGTTTCAATTTTATGATATTTATTAATCAATTTATGTATTTATTTTCTATTTGTTTTATTATTATTATTGGCAATTTGATATTGGAGTTATGATAAAGTAGATAAGGGCTGGCTGGAATAAATGTACTAGCATTGCTAAACCCCCCCTGGCTTTTTTTTTTTTTTTTTTTTTTTGGATTGATTGATTGTTTTTGACTTTTGTGTGACCAGTAATTTAGTGGTAACAATAGCACTACCAATGGTCATAAGTGAAAATATACGAAATGGTACCAGGTAGAGACTGGGGAAGTGATCACACTCACCCTAGTTTCTAGGGGTGAGAATGTATAATAGATGGGGTAAAGTTCAAGGTTCAAACCTTGCAGGTAAGGTCATGCAAACCTTGTACAAACAAAGTACAAATTTCACTACGGGAAAGGCTGGTGTAAGTTAACTTAAGGGAAGAATAATTGTCAACATGGGTCGAACAAAAGTGCTAGTTAACGGCAAGCACCTCTTTTCTGTTTACCATGAGAGCGTGTCCTTATGTGTCTACGCATAATAGTTTCATGTCCACAGTGAGACCCCAAGCTGTGAGGCTCAACAATGTTGATTTCATACTAGCAACACCAAGCTACTGATTTAATTCAATATCTTCACTAGCTGTCACTGAATAGGATTTCCTGCAGCCTAGCTTCTGTCTTAAAAGTTTGGAACATTTTTCAGGTTAGGACTGACAACAAGCGAAATTTTACTTTAGCTGAAATTGCATTGCTCACTACAACGATCTCTGTCTTTAAAAAATGACAGATAATTGTGTATAATAGAGTGTGGCGTCGATAATTTAAGACCTTAAGATAGATTCTGTTTAATGGGGCTTAAGGTGTTTAAGGCACGTCACCAGATGGCAGCATTGACCCAAAATGCAGTTCAACATAGCACAGGCTTGCAAAAATATACGAAGAACTCCAGGTTCAAGTACACAATCAATTAGCATATTTCTTAAATCTTTTTACTGGTGGACTGGCACATTGCTGAAGCCTTAGATGTTAGTAAGTATGACTTATTACCCTATTAGATGCAATGTGTATCAATCACTCAACAAGTAGAGGGCGCTGTTAACACGTTTATAGTCACTGACCTGGCCTTTGTCCTAATATGCTCTTCACTGTACTGTAGGGTTTCTCAGATCTAATCCCAGGGATTCGTTTACCATGCTGAGTTTAGAGGAATTCCTCCCACTGATACACCTGGGCCAACTAATGAGCTCATTTTTTAAGCCCTTCATGAGGTGGATCTGGTGTAAAAGAGACCAGGGAGAACTTCAAACTGCACCAGACGGTCAGTTTCCAGGACTCTAAATTGCATTTCTTTACCTCTCACTCTTACAGGGATATTGCCTGCTATTGGATCCAGTCACTCTAAGTGCTAAGCACTGACCAAGCACAGATAAGAACTACTTCATAAACAGTCAATCAGAGCATAATGACAAAACCGGGTCCAAAAACGATATATAAGAATACTGTTTGGACTGCCAACACAAATCTGCACTGTTCTGCCTTTTGACAGGAGAACGCAGCAATAAAATAATCGGTTCATTGTGTTTCTTTCATCAAGTACTGTAAGAAATTAGATTTGGGACAAAGATTTAGCCACTGTGACTAAGACTTTTACATTATCCCCCCCCCCCCCCACCTCTACTGCTTTCCTTGTCCGGTTTGTGAGTCTGCTTGTGCTTGTGTTGATGGAAACCATTTCAATTCATAGTCAAGGAATATACATAATCTGGACTTATTACTTACAGTATTCGCAATGAATGTGTGCTCTGTTCTAAGATGAATGTGTGAGTCGGTATTTGGGGTGGAGACAGCACGTAATGCGTGCTTTCCGTACGTCTGGGTTCTTGCCATCAGAAGTAACCTTCACAGGGTAATATTACTTTCTGCTTACAACAACCTTGACTGAGCAGAAGAGTAAGAGCTTTTGCAGTGTCCTTTTGTAAACAAAAACAGCTTTACCTCATCTTTCATACCTTTCCTGTGAATGAAGACATGGGGGAAAAAAAAGTGAGAGTGATTCATTGTCATTATTGACACACCACAGCGAAACTGGTCCTCTGCATTTATCCCATATGTGAATAGAGTCACACAGTAGGGGGCAGCTATTTTCAGCCCCCGGGGAGCAGTGCTTGGGGGCGGCACCTTGCTCAGGGTACCTCAGTGGTACCTGCTGGCCATGGGATTCGAACCTGCAATCTTTCGGTTACAGGGGCACATCCCTAACCATTAGGCCACCATCTGCCCCATGACAATACGTTAGAGCAATCCGGAGGGAATTGCTCTATGATATGAAGGAATGAATATGGCAATATGCAGAGGAAGTTCGGAAAGTGTGTTTAGACAGCATTTCACCTCTGGCTTCCGTTTGATACCGAACAAACAAGAACACTTTTTTCTCACTATGAGTATGAACTCAATTCTCAGTTAGTTAATGTTAGAAAAAAGATTCTATCAGTGAAAAAGGTGCTCATTTTCTCCTTTGCACAATCACCAGTGGAAACGTCAGTTAACACAACCTGGTCTCGATAGGTGTGAACGGATTCTTCCACGAAAAATGTATCTCCTTAATCCATCTTGGACTCCTTTATTGCTTCAATCCACATCTTCAAAGTTTAGTCCCAGCAGTCATGACCGAGGTCAGGTAAAAACTTTCTACTCCGAGCAAAGTTGATAATAATCCTGGTGTTTCTGTTGTAAACACAACAGAGCAAGGTAAGGCTTACTTGAAATTATTTCACCCTGTTTCTATGCGTTTCCTGTTTTTGTGAAATGGGACCATCATTTGTCAACTAGTAACCATAAGTTACAGCCATTCCACTCTTCCTCTAATGGTTTGTAATGTGTTCTGTAAACATACAGGGACAAGTGGCAGATGTCACGAGCAAATTACCATCATCAACTCCGTCAACATCAACAACATCATCATCAACTCGCTCACTCAAAGACATCCAGACAGCATTCATCACTCTAACCGTCAACTCACTCACCCAGCAAACTTCTCAGAACAACCCAACCCACACTGGCTGACGAAACGTCCCTCACGCACAGAAACCTGCACCATTCTCACCCATCTCCGATCTGGATATTGCCTCCTTCTCAATGATTACAAAAACAGAATCAACCCACACCATCCCAGCACCTGCAGATTTCACCAGTCCTCCACTGAAACAGTCACTCACATATTCAAACCATGTCCAAACCTTCATACTCTCCGCCAGCAACTCTCCAACAAAACACAAAAGTCACCACAGACTGACCCAACAAATGTAGTGAAATACCCCGAAGCCAGTAGACTTCTATGAAGCTACTACCTCTAGGAGTCGGGGGGCAACATCAACAACAATCATGGATGATTGCTTAATTTGCTTGCATTTTGTTGATGATCCCCACGTGGGCCATCGTTATCTTCATGAGTACTGGTGTATTTGGAAGTTCAGACTCTCAGCTGTTATGATCGTGCACAAGCTCAGCCTCCATCTGCCCTGCCATGCCCTGCTGGGAAATTCCACTCTTCTCCTCCTCCAGCATGAGGGAGAGTGCCAGGAATCCAAGGAGGGAGCATGGCTGTAAAAAAGAGGACAGCTGCCCCCTCATGGCCTGTGTTGTCCATTCCGCTGTTGGCAGCAGAACAGTGAAATCATGAAGTGGAAGAAGGGTAGCAACTACTCTAGTTGAACAGATGGAGGTACAGCCAGGATTAGAGGCTCCAGAATGTCCATGTTCTTCTCTCCATAAGGCACACTGTAATACACAGAACAAAAGTATGTACGCGTGTAATTTCATCCAGGATATAAACCTTAAGCAAAAATTAGGGATTTGCTTTGCCCAGCTGACAGTCAATGACAGTCACTACCTCTCAAGCAGTGTTCGGCTCCTGGGTCGGCCTTTTTGCTGTGGTGCCTGGGCTGAGAAAATGTGGCTTGTGTGTTCTGTGTGCATATACAATAAGCTATAGGGGAAAAAACCTGACTACTGCCTCACCGGCAGCATAAGACTGGATCTTCCACCAAGATTTAGCAACTTAAACAGTGGGTACATGGCAAATTAAAATAGACACAAGAGTAATCATGGTAAATGAAGCGGAGGTATCTGCTGTTGTTATGGGAAAATGTGCACCTCTAGGAGGAGAAACCTTTCTGTTTGTCTGGGGCCAGAATTCTACTGCCATTGGAAAAATGATCAGAAAAAAGATCTTTTTTTTTTTTTTTAGGGAAAAAATAAAAATAAAAATACAATACAATAACATAGTTGTGTAAGTGTGCACACCCGTAAATTAATACTTTGTCGAAGCACCTTTTTATTCATTTTATACCACTCAGTCTTTTTGAGACATTTTGACCTAGCAATATTATCCCAGTCTTTCTTCCAAAAACATTTTAGAGCCTTCAAATTGTGCACAGCTCACTTCAGGTCACGCCACAGATTTGAAGTTGGATTCAGTTCTGGGCTCTCACTAGGCCACTCAAAAACAATGATCTTTTGGCTAAGCTGTTCCTTTGCTGATTTGGATGTGTGCTTTGGGTCATTGTGGTGCTGAAATTTGAAATTCCTAGCAGATGCCTCAATGCTTTGCACTAAATTCGACTGGTATTTGTAGCTATTCATGGATCCCTCTACCTTGATAGAAACCCCAGTTTGGCTAAAGAAAAGCCGCCCTAAAGGATGATGCTGCCTCCATCATGCTTCACCTTGGGTATGTTGTTTGTTTTGGGGACCTTTTGTTTTGTTTTGTTTTTTTTGCAACAAACATATCTTTTGGAATTACAGAATTATTATACGTTTTGGAATTGTTCTCATCAGACCATAACACATTTTTGCACATGATTTAGAGTGATTTAATTAGGCTTGGGTGGTTTGTTGTGAGAAAGTGCTTCTGTCTAGCCAAGACATCATATGGAGGGGTTAATCAATACATGTCAGATATTCCTGCAGCTCCTTTAATGTTGCTTTACGTAGGTCTCTCCCTGGTAAGTTTTTGTCTTGTCCGTTTTAAATTTTTATAGGGAAGTCCTGTTCTTGGTAATGTCACTGTGGCGCTCCTATTTCTCCACTTGTTGATGATGGCCTTCACAGTGTTTCATGGTGCATCTGATGTTTTGGAAATTCTATTATAACCCTCTCCTGATTGATAACGTTATATAAGAACAGGCTTTTGTACCATACAGGCTTTGTAAGCTCTTAGTAGACCACAGCTTCAGCAGTCAGATGAAACCAAGATGTCAAGAAAATCATATAGAAACAGCTGGTCTTCATTTGGTGTTCATCAGAATAATTTCATTGATGACAGCTGTATAATAATTAGTTTTGAACATGAAATGTGAATGTGATTGGTTCATTCTGAACACAGCCACATCTCCAGTAGTACAAGGGTGTACACACTTATGCAACCAGCTTATCGTGACTTTTTTTAAAAAAAAATTTCCTATTGTTTCCTGTTTTCCCCCTATTTTCTCATTTCACTCACTTAATTACACTATGATTTCATACTGAGGGTGGAAAAAGTTTATCTCAGTTTTTTTTTTAACTTCACAAAAACAAAAACATAAGTATATATACTGTATACCAAATATGAGGTTTGCTAGATTATGATGGATGACCTGGATATTTCCTCCAATATTTACATTGTCCTAATGACCAAAAAAAGCCATTACAAACAAACAAACAAATAAATAAATGAATACACACAGCCATGCTGCCCTGGAAGTGCCCAATCTCACCTGTTCTCGGAAGCTAAGCAGGGGCGGGCCTGGTTAGTACTTGGATGGGAGACATCCAGAGAATACCGGGTGCTGTACAAAGACCCAGCCTCAGGGGGGTGCACACTCTGGTTTAGTCCCCAGCTCGGATAAATGGGGAGGGTTGTGTCAGGAAGGGCATCCGGCGTAAAAACTCTGCCAAATCAAACATGTAAAGCAGACCCTGTAAAAGATGGGACAAACGCTAGGGGGGAGACTCAGTCAATAAATATACTTCACATACAGCAAAGCAGCCAGCATGTGATGACTGATATCAACTGTTCTATGATCAGTTACACATTTACTTTCTATAGTTGCTGCTGTCTGCCACGAGGTAACATTTTTTCTCTCCATTTAAAATATACACACCTCATTGACTACACTTCATAGCGTCTATGATTCAGTGCTCCCAGTGAAACAAAATCTGTGAGGTAAAATCCCAGCATTCTTTCACATGCATTCTCTGTCGCTGAAATTTTGGATGATACAGAACAAGCATGACTCCCTGAGCATCCACTCCATTTGTTAACTCATTGATATGGCCCTGAGTTTGAGTTTGGGTGACCACTGCTAGAAAGGTGCCAGGAGTGTGACAGGATTTATCCACTGGGCTCCCCCGACATTTTTCATTCCCTCAATTTTATTTGCCTAGATTGTGCATTTAGGGTCCTTGGAATTACTCCCACCTTTTCCGCCCCTAATTTTGCCTCTGTACAGGATTTGATGTGATTGAAAGACTTTCAGCTTTAATTCACAGGGTTTAATAATAAACATTGTCTTTGCCGTTTATGTTTTTTTTTAATATAGTCCCTCAATTTTAACAGGCTCAAAAGTAATTGGACAAAATAACATAATTACAAATATAAGGCTTATTTTTAATACTTGGATGCAAATCCTTTGCAGTCAATGTCTGCCTGATGTATGGAACCTATGGAAATCACCAAATGCTGAGTTTCTTCCCTTGAGATGCTTTGCCAGTCTTTTACAGCAGTTGCCTTTAGTTGTAGCTTGTTTGCGGGTCTTTCTATCTACAGTTCTGTCTCCAGTAAGTAAAGATTAGGTGAAGGTTAGGTGGCTGTCTTGGCCATTTTCCATTTCTTTGCCAAAGAAGCTCTCAGGTTGATGTGGCGGCATGTTTTTTGTGTCATTATCCATCTGTAACCGTGAAGTACCTTGCAATTTTGCTGCATTTGACTTAATCTGAGAAGAAAGTAAAGGTCAATACAATTCAGAAGTCACCCTGCTACTTCCATCATCAGTCACATCATCAGTAAAAGACCAGTGACCCAGTTCCACTGGCAGCCATATATGCCCATACAATAACTTTGCCTCCACCATATTTGACAGATGGTTCATAATGGTTTCATCTGTCCAAAGAATCTTGCTAAAGAACTGGGCTGGTTTATTTTCTAGATGTTTTCTAGCAAAGTCTAATCAGCCTTACTGGTGGTTTGCATCTTGAGGTAAACCCTTTGTTTTTACATTCATGAAGGCATCTCTTGAATGTATACCTTGACAGTGATAGCCAACCTCCTAGAAAGTGTTCTTGATTTGGTTAGATGTTGTGAAGGGGTCTTTCTTCACCAAGGAAAGAATTCTGCGATCATCCACTTTAGTTGTCTTCTGTAGTCTTCCCGGACTTTTGGTATTGCTGAGCTCACCAGTGCATTCCTTCTTTTTAAGAAATTGTTGATTTGGCAACTCCTAAAGTTTCTGCTATTCCTCTGACAGGTCTGTTTTGTTTTTTCAGCCTAATGATGGCCTCCATCACTTGCATCAACATCTCTTTGTACCTGTAGCACTGTAATTCCTAAATGGTTAATGCAAAATCTTTCTTCAGACCCTTGAATTAAAACACTCTATACTTAAATCACATTTTGACTTTATTGCGTCATTTAAAATCCACCGTTGTGGTACACAGAGGCAAAGTTACAAAAATCATGTCACTGTCTAAATACTTATTTACCCAACTGTACATGCACATACAAACCATATAGCTTGCAAACTACTGACCTGATCAGAACTGTTTAACAAAGGTATATTGGTATGAAATGTGGCAGTTACATAAATTACCAGCCGTCCATAATGTAATCAATACACAGATAATGTTCAATCAATAATGTAATCAATACACTATTATTTCTGGGAAACTGACAGCAAAATTCTGTTACTGTAAAACATTAGATGTAATTGAGAAGACAGAGATTTCGAAAATTGTGAGTTCATTGGGAGTGGTTTAAAGACAGGCAACAAAGTCACAACTGGATATTTAATAAATATTTCAGTTAATAAATATTTACCCCTAAAGAAAGTTATGTAAGAGGTTAGGTAAAACCCTTTTACATATCATAATCCTAGTATTATTAGGTGCTTTCCCACAGAAAATGGCGGCTCATCTGGAAATTGCAACTCATCAGCTTTGGGTAACCAAGTCCACTTGATAAAATCTGTAATATTGATCACTGTTTTGAAAAGGTAAACATCAACATTTTCATTATTAGTAGATGGTCAATGTAATTCACTCCACTACAAACAAGGGAGGTAACTTAATGCCCCAGGCCCCCAAGAATATACAAAAAAGTCTCACACAATAAACCGGTGTATAAAGTGTGCTGATACACAAATGTAGGTTTGCTTCATTGCTAAGTCATGGTCAATCAGTGAATTACAAATGACTGATTTACTGTTTACTGTGTACAGAGCAAGAGAGAAATAATGTATAACATATGCGTCTTTTGTAATGAGATGTACTGATAATGCACATATGTTTTTAAGAAGCAAAACAGCACACTGACGTGTTAGCTGATATGGTACCGGAGCTTGCATCATGCATGTATGATGTGATAGTGTTGCAAAACATTCTGACATACAGCCTTCTCCAGAACTATTGGCAACGTTTAAGAGAACATTACATACAAGTATTACAATTTTCCACTTAAACCTCTGGATAAACTACTTACTTTTCTTTTACCAAAAAAAGA
>JAOVYU010000002.1:10997185-11028844 GCA_025674565.1 Synodontis membranacea | reverse complement strand
TTCCTGAATAGGAGTACAAGTATGTTCTCCCAAGAACATTTGTGGTGAAATTATTGACACCTCAAAAGAAAATGCTAACAAACTGTCATTGAACATGCAATTGTGGCTGGCAAGTCATCAAAAAAAAGACTTTTTGAGATCAGGGATCATGAATTCTGCCACCACAATGTTTTACTCCTGAATATGGCTGTCTCTGCCAGGAGGTTATGACTTGGCCATAGATCATTCAGCAAGATAACAAAACACAATCAGTATGACACAAAACACCCAAATATTGTCTATGTTGAAGAGATCAGTCTACGTGTACAAGCTTAAAAATATAAAGGGACTTCAAATGTTCTGCATTAAGGAGTGTCCAAGACACCGATGTCTCCTGACTTGTTAGACATTCCAGTAAGAGGCCCCGTGCTGTTATGCCAAAGGACACATTATCAAATATTAACTGAGGGTGTGCCAATAATTTAAAACCAGAAGGAATGTTATATATTATTGCATATCAGATATAAGTATCATGAAATATGTCTCAATATGCTATGTTTAAGCTTAAAAGATCAACACACTGCATTATGTTGCTTACAGTATTTTACATATTAATTATAGCTTAATTTCATGAACAGTTTTACTGGTGTGGACTGTACAAATCAACCCATGATAGTTGTATGATTCCTTCTACATGTGACTATTCACTAATGCCTTGAAATTTTGAATCACTGTTCATTTCAGATTATTGAACTAACAGAAAAGGCCAAGCTGCCAGTGACTATCTGACCTCCTGACTGCCCCACCCTCCTGGGAAGCCTTTGGAAAAGCATGAGTTTCTCCTTGTGCGCTTAGGCAAACATTCACTTGACAATGATATGACAGATTTGTAAATATCCAGGCTAAATATAGTGGCTCAGATTAGCCAAGCAAGAGCGTGAGGTCCTGGAGGAGAGGGCAGCTCCCTGAGGAAGGATGTATGCTGAGAGACTAGCCTTTTCTACCAAGCGGAAGTTGTGACCGAGCTATGAATTTGGACTGGGGGAGGAAGAGAGAAATGTACTCTAAGAGTTCACTGAGATCTCAGGCATGCAGTCAGAAAACCATGAAAACCTGGATTTGCTTGCTTCTATTAAAAAGATTTTTTTTTTGTCTGTTCAGATAAAAAAGAGGCGCCTTATTAGAATAGAAAGTCCACGTTTTGTTGCTACTGTATAAAGGTTGTAATGCCATAGACACTCAACCCACAACAACATCTGGAAAGTCTCTCTCTCTTTCTCTCTCTCTCTCTCTCTCTCTCTTTCTCTCTCTCTCTCTCGGTCTCTAATAATGAAGTTTGAAGACTAAAGCCGCTGATCTGACCTGTGCTGCTCTTATCAGCCTACACAGACACTGCTGCTCTACTCCCTGACAGTTGGTTTCTAACGCTCTCTCAAAGGTCTGATAAGAACTCTTCTACTTTTGTTCTCTCCATAGAGATTTGTGCTCTAAAAATAAATACCAATATCCTCTTAACAATGTATTAAAAGTTAAAATTGCAGATCTCTCTCTCTCTCTCTCTATATATATATATATTTCTCTCTTACTCACCCTCATTTAATAGCAAAGGGACACATGCAACCAACCACACCCTTAAAATTCCCTTCCTATTTTGAGTATCCTTATGAAAACATACACGTATACATTAAGGATGCAGATGTTCCAAATGCCACATGAATGGTAATGTGGCCCTCTTGCTGAGTGACGCCATGCAGTGTGGATTTAGGTGGAGCCTGCAAAGGGAACAGCACTGGAAATCCCTAACTAGCATGAAGGTTCACTTGCTCCGGACTGTTGTCCCAGGAAAAGAAGCGTATAATCAGTCAGGACAGGGAGCCTTCAGCACCATTTTTTCGTTCTTAGGTCTGTGGATAAGAACACAAACGAAATGAAGTATCATTGCATACATATATTTTAATACATATATTGCAGCACGATATGCATTTGTCCAAAGTGTTATGTCCAGGGTTAACGATTTTTTTTTCTCTCTCCATATTATTATCTATTTGTTTGTGTCCCAAGTCTGTATTCATTTGCCTACCTAGGGGGAAATTCTGCCCTACAATGCTTATGCAGCAAGTGTCTGGGTTACCAAGCCACACAAAGCTGCAATCACAGCAAGCTCACTGACTCGGAAACCCCTGGAACTGCAGGCTGTAAACACCACAGAGACTTATCAGTAGACAGTCCAGTAGTCAAAACAGATGTGTAGATCTCGCTTCAGTGGGAACCTTTTGTAAATAGTGACTTAATAGTTTAACCCGGTCTCACAGTCTGAGATAGCCGAGAAACAGGACGTGTTGAATTTATCTACAGAACGATGCTGGGATCTGCTCAGTGTCGTCGGACAGCAGGTGGGTGTGTGAGACTAGGACCATCAACGCTTTCACACACTGGACAACACATTTCTTCGACGAACCATACAGTCAGTAAGAATTAGAGAGAGGCATAGACAGAAAGTGGGTTTTAAAAAAAAAAAAAAAAAAAAAAAGAGATGGCTATTTTTTGACTATGGGAAAAAAATGCACAAGGGCCAAGTGGTCCTATAAATGTCCATTTTTTTTTTCCACCCTGACCGTAAGGAAAACAAGAAAGGAAGTGTTCTGAGCATGACCAGGACGTGCCAATGACATACTGAAAGATTTCACATTGCTAACGGCCCTGGCGTGTCCTGAGGAATCTCTATTCATGAGCAGTGAAAGGAGCTTTTGTTGTACACCAGCTCAAGGATGGAAAAAGAGAGAGAGAGAGAGAGAGAGAGAGAGAGAGAGAGACAGACCACTCTCGTCGGCCCTCTTTGTGAATATCCTAGCCCGGCAACCACCTGTGACTGACAGGTCGCCGGGCCAATAAGCGCGGTGCACAATGTGGGCGGAACCTTCGAGCGGTCATGCCCGGTGGGCGGGGCTATGCAAATATAGAGCCCTTTCTCTGAGCGGGATGCTCCAGTGTAACGCTCCTGGCGCGCGACTGAGAAAAGCTGAAAATTGAGGCTAAGCACCATAATAAATCACATCTGATTCAAAACAAACAAACAAAAAAAAACCCACACATAACAGGCATGGCGTCAAAGTGTCCAAAATGCGAAAAGACAGTCTATTTTGGTAAGTCCGTTCAATTCAGTTTCTTTTCTAAATTACAAGAAATATTGTAAATGTTTGTATTTTTTATTGTACTGGAGTCCAAATGTAAAGGTGGCTTCATCTTTGCGTCTCGCTTTTGTGCGGCTTCGAGGCAATTAAAGCTCAGGCTGGAATACAAATCTGCATATGTGAGGTCAGTATGGACAGTACGGTCACTCGGAAAGCACCTGAGCACTTTAGGATAATAACATTGTGCTGCTATTAGCTGATGAGATGTGTTGACTTTACACAGTGACATTTACTGCAGGACTGACACCCCAGTGTCCCCTTCTGAACCTTTAAAACACACAACCTGTTCAGAGTTTACTTTTCTGCTTTGTTTACTTTAATACGTAACGGTTGCTTTAGTTTCAGAACAGTCTTTTCTTTTTTCTTTATTTTTATTTTGGAATAAATAAATAAATAAATAAATAGTAAAAAGGGAGCAGTTATGTGAACACACGTCCAGAAAAGAGTCATTTGTTTATTGTTGTTATTGTCGGACTGGAGAACTTTCCAACTGATAAGGTTTATTTATTTTTTGTTTTTGTTTGTTTTCATGAAACGTCGCACAAAGTTTGATTTTCATATTCAAGTCTTTCCAGTTTCAGAAATTGTACACTGTGATGAAAGAGCAGGTTTGTATTTGAAATATAGGAATTGTTTTGGTTTTTTTTGCCTTTTTGACACAGAAATGAATTAAACGTATAAATCCGTATAATGCTTAAGTTATACATTATAACTGGAAATGATATGTTTCTGTAAAGCTGCTTGCTTTGTGACCACCGATCCTTTCAGTACCGCGTCCGTCCTTCCTGTAGGACCTTTCTAATCGAGCTAATTCGTAAAGTCGTGAGGTGATGAACTCCGTCATACCGCACGCCACTCGGTCAAGCTGTCATGTAATGAGTGAATAGAGTTATCAGGGTTATATAAGAGCCAATCACAGCCCTACAGCCGTCCATCCTTTAGGCTTGCATACGCTCTGTACCTCAAGAGACCATTTGCTTCTGGTATTTGTATAATTAAGCCAGCTTTGAGCGCTGGAAGTGGCAGGGGACTTGACAGCGGGTTGTGTTGTTTTATCAGTGTCCGGTTTGTAATTTGGTTCAGCCACAGCGCTGTGCGTAATGCCATCGTGTGTTTCCATACATGGCTCACCCTGTGGCTGCACTAGATTTTCCAAACCCCTGGACCCGATGGGTTTGTCTGCGTCATACGGGTGTTGGGCCGGATCAATTAAACGGTGTACTAATATTAGCTGCCAGCTGAAATCATGGCAGCTGTGGTCTCTTGGGTGGGTGTGTGTGTGTGTATGTGTGTGTGTGTGTGTGTCCTACTCCTCCCTGTCTTAGAGCCACTCTTAAAGTCTGATGAATTTCTGGACATTTACGTACCACATTTATACATCTAAGAGTATACACTGTAGATGAGAAGATCCACGTTCAGATGAAATACCACTGGAGGTCTAAAGTAAAATATTTTTCTTCTTTCATTTTACAGCCGTACTTGTGAGCGTAATTTCATCTTTATTATTTCATCCTTTTACAGTTTGGCACCATGAAAGGAAGTGTGCCAAGCACTATTAAGACTTGTTCCGTTTAGTAACTTTTATCATGTTAGGAACTGAAATGAACCGCGGTGTTGTAAAATTTTACAGCGGCATCCTTTTTTACGTAAATCCTGCCGCAATACCCTTTTCAAATGAACTGCTACACATCATGTATCCTGTTTAAAATGCAAGCAGCGAGCAGCTGTGTTTCAGGAGGCATTTTGAATGTCTAAAGCCTACATTTTATCACCCTGTTTCTTTCCTTTATTGGTAAAAGTTTCTGTAACTGTTCTACAGCTGTTGTACTGTACAGTATGTGTTGGTGGGAGACTGCTGCTTTTCAAATGAAAGGCCAAAAAAGCCACATTTCCCACATCTTCAGCACTTCCTTTATGTAGGATGACAATTATGTTTTCAGATCCTCTTTATTATGTCGCCTTTGAGCTTATTATTGTAACTTATTTTAATGTAGGCAAGCACGCAAGAAAGAAAGGAAGGAAGGAAGTGAGGAAAGAGGGATTTATGCCTGCTCCATGTGTATCAGTACACACACCTACCTCATTACTTGGCAACATACTACATGTATACGTAAAGTGTTTCATAAAGTGTTTCATAAATTTGTTCTGGTTTCATGCTTTCTATCAGTTTATTTCAGTAATTTATACAAGCATGCATGATGTTTTTTTTTTTTTTTTGCTGATTATGGCACTTTTTCATGTTCTCTGTAATGAATAGGGTTGGGTACCATTCACATTTAAACCGGTACTGGTACCTGGAATTCGGTACCAGTATCCAACAGTTTAAATTCAGTTGTAAAAATAAGTCCCTCCCAAAACCGTCCTTACAACCTCCAGCCTGTCACAGTGTGTCACCAGGTCTATGACTATGCTGTCCCGACTGTGTGTTGGGCTTCAGCTACATGTTGTGAAGTCATGTGGACTCACGCTCTCTCTATCTCTAACGCGTACTTTACTTCTTCACCCTACGCGCTACAATTTAACATTAAATAGTACTCAGTAGTACCAACGTAATTTGGTCTGAAAAGTACAGAGTTTGGTACATAACCCTAGTAATCCATCCTGTTGATGTTGCTTGTGAGAACTGTACATAATAATTCAAAGATTTATTGTTGGATAAAGCACCTCTATAGGATTGCTGTCCGTTATTATTAACTATTACAACTCTCAAATGTTGTTTTTTTTTTTTTATGCGAATAAGGTAGCTGCCAATCTCATTGAGCATGTTCATTTTGTGATCTGTTATTATGGAATGTTCTAGTTGATTTGGAAAACATCTAAACTTCTCCACTTATCTGTTAATATCAGTCTGTTCTACTGTCTCAGTTTGTCGATTCCATATTGCGATAATCATAGTCCTACATAAGTAATGCTTGCACAAGGGCCTGTTATGGTGACTTTGCCTCAGTAAAGAAACCCCACCTTGGCTGGCACCACAATGGCCTTCTGTAGCCAGGTTTGAAGATCCCTTGCATCAGCCTGAGAAAGCCAGACACATCTGCATGCCAGAGGTTTCCTGCCACACCCAGTGCTACTGCTATGTAATGTCTGAGTTCAGAAACCAAGTCTAATTGGAACTCAAAGCTCACAATCAACTGACAAATTTATGATTTGTTTGGAGATATTAGTAGCACGTCTCCGCTAAATTAGGTTAATGCCATGGAGCTTAGTTGGGAGTGGCTTCATAGATCAGAAGTGGCACAGCTGTTAAAGCAGATAATGATAATTCAGGGCAAATGTGCTGTTAATAATGAGAGATACTGTAGGAGACGAGCCACTGGAATGGCAAACAGTTTTGTAGAGGTTATTTATGCTGTAACTGTACTGCCAGACCTCCTCAGTGTTTCTGCAGGGGAGGTTTAGTACCACGTCCTGATGTATGAGGCGAGCAGATCATGTACTGTAGTATGGGCATGGACCCAGCTGGCATGCGCTCAGCCCAGAAGTCAGAGATGAGACTGGAAGGTCTGGTTAGGAATTCAGCTTTGCAAATATTGTCGGAGGCCCTGCGTTTATTTGCCTGTGATTACACATTATCCATTTGCTAAATGCAGGGTCAGCAATCAAGAGTTGTATTTTTCCCAGCCTCCCTCTTGTTTTTCCTCAGTCTCTCTGGCGTAGGTTGTTGGGTTGCCGCTTGCTGTTAATCACGGAAAAGCAATTAGCCTTCCAGAAAAAGAACCTCCTTTCAGTGAGGCCCGTACAGAGCCTTTGTAAATTACCAGAGCCCTGCAATTTCCCCTCTCCCCATTACCCACTATAATACACCTCTTAAACAGTTCCCCTACTTGGATTATCACAGGCCACACGCAAAAACGTAACGACATTTAAAGTAGTTGCCAATTCTGTGAAAATGCTCCAGTGTCAAATGATCCAGGTCACGGTAATGGTTAAACAGTTTGCACTAAAAGATTCTCGGAAAGAGATAACCTTTTATATAGGATACTATAATAGCTATTTAGATACTTGAATTCATTTGATATGAAACAGAAGAAACTCTCCTGCTAGCTCATACTTTTCATGAGCAGTAATACAGTCAGGTCCATAAGTATTTGGACAGTTACACAATTTTTGTAATTTTGCCTAAAGGCTAATTTGGCCTTTCTGTTCTGAAGCTTGCTGTAAACCCTCTATATTCACATTCATGACAGCATCTTTTGATTATAGACTAGGGATTACCTCCTGCAAATTGCTCTTTACTTAGCTAGCTGTTGCGAAGGGGTTTTTCTTCACTATGGAATGAATTGTACAATCATCCACTTTAGTTGTCTTCCATGGTCTTCCAGGCTTCTTGGTGTTGCTGAGTTCACCAGTGCATTGGTTCTTTTTAAGAATGCACTTGATTTGGCCACTCATAAAGTTTCTGTTTTTTTCTCAGCATAATGATAGCCTCCTTCGCTTGCAGCGCCACCTCTTTGGACCACATGTTGAGAATTCCCATGACCAGCGGCCAAATACAAATTCAGCACTTTGAATCCATTCCAGACCTTTTCATCTCCGTAAAGGAAGCAGGCCACATCTGGCCACAAAACTGCTCATCAGTGAAATTGTCCAATAACTTTTGAGCCTGTGAAAATGGAGGGCCTGTATAAAACAAAACTGTTAATGCAATATTTCTTGTCAAACCTCTTGAATTAAAGCTGAATGTCTACACTTAATCATATCTTGATGGCTTCATTTCAGATCCACTTTTGTGGCATTTCGAGGCAAAAAATTGCAAATTTGTGTCACTGTCCAATACTTATGGACCTGACTGTATTATAATAATATGTGCAATGTGAAGCACAAGGATTTTGCAGTCTGCAAATTATGCTTGTGTCTGTTATATCTCTGTGTTATTATCTGCAATCAGGTATGCATGTTGTGCTCTATCCGCTATACTAGATAAAGCCTGATATCCCCTAATGGATAATCTTACTCGGTGCTTCATTGCTGTCCTGGGCTTTGGTGTCCTTCATTCCAGGAAACATGATTCCATAATGCAATACTAACTACTACAGTGTCCCCAGTGATGGGGATATCCTTATCTGGCACGAAGATGACTTGTGGTGACCACCAGGCTGAATGTAACTGAAATAATAGATTAATGCTGCTAGTGCAGTCTGAAATAATTTTCTACACACTGTTTAGAATGTAAGTAACTGGATGTGGTCCAGCTACTAACTAGCTGCATGAGCCAGTAATTACTGCCTATTACAGCCACTCAGACAACCTCTTGTCTCTCACAGTAACAGCAATACCATTTAACCACTAGTCTATATGTCTGCTTTTTCTCTCACTGGGTCTTCTTATTCCTGGCACTACCTCGTGTCTCACTCTAACACACTTGCAGATCGCCCACTATTAATGTCTCAGTGAACAGATTAGCCTCTGATTTTATTAGCAATAATTTTTGCTGTAGGGAACTGACTTTCTGCCACTGAATCTCTGGGAACAGGTGTAGCTTAGTACTCCTGGAGAATCTGCTATATAGTTGCTGCATTATTACCAGGTCCTTTATTTGCCCTTGCTGGAGTCTAGCTTTTTTTTTTTTTTGGTGCTCTGATGCATTTCGTTTCATAGTGAAAATGATCCCTGTTGCCCTGAGCTGCTCTCATGAGGGAGTCTGAAAAGGCAGTGGGACTGGCAGACCAAAAACAATACTTCCTCTTCTGGCGGAAAAGCTATGGAAGAGGAGAGAGCTGGAGGAAATGGTTGCCCTCTTTGGCCTGTTGTGCCCTGGTCTGATAAGAGGAGGTGTTTCCTCTTGTGGACGAGAGCTGCCCCAGCATGACTCCATTCTGCATTGTGTACAGGAGGAGATTTATAATTGGAAGGTGTATTCTTAGGACTGGGGTTGTGTCACTTGGGACAGAAACCGTCTAGAGGAAATTAGGATACAAAAGAATCAGAATGAAAACTTGCCAACTCGGCTATCCAGCTGCAGCTTCAGTTTTGTATTCAAATGTATCGGCAGCAGATGTGTTGATACATATGATGCAAAATAAAACTCCAGCTGCAACAAACACGGTGATTTCCTTTTTTAATGTTAAATGGTGGACAATCACTTTATATACATTGTGAACAAACCCAAAATCTAAAACCACAGTGAAAATCTGGGATTTTTTAATTTATTTAAAATTGGAAATTATCCAAAGGTTTTACACTTTTGTAATATTTAAAACAAAGAAAGTAGAAAGTCTGGACTATTTCTAGGTCTCTATTTAAATATAAGCAAATTTCTGATATTGACCATGTTAACTGCTTTGTACAAAATGTCAGGTGGTCCTTATGCCTAATTCTATTAAAGCGTGTGTTCTAAAACGGATCGTAAGGTTTTTAACAAAGTTCAGTGCACACCATCATTAAAGCAAAAGGGCGACGTACCGAATGCTGAGAAACTCTCTTCATTACATTAACAATGGAATGCAAAATAGAAGCATTTTCACTAGTGGACTAGTTTTTGAACCCCATTGTATTGCAGTATAATACCCAACCAGACCAACCCTAGGGGGATAGTAAATTTGCAAAGACATTAAGTTTCAAATTGGGTGGCACAGTAGTACAGGAGGTGGTCTGGTTACTTCAGACATATCTACAGCTCTGGAAAAAAAATTAAGAGACCACTTCATTTTTTTTTCTTAACTCAGCATATCTCTGTATGGCAGAGATTTCATTCCAGTGATGGAATTCCAGCATTTTACTTCATGAGATACTGATTAGGTGATCACCTGAACCAAATCTCCTTTACTGGCAGATGGATACTGTGAGCATCAGGTTGCTTCCATTCTCAAAATTTAAAAGACAGCAGCTCATAAGAACAATGTCAAGCAGAAGACACTGGGGACAACAAAGTTACAAACTGGCAAACTGCGACCAGGATAATCGTCGACTCCTTCGAATATCACCCAACATACATAGGATGACAATCAAGTTACCTACAAAATGAACTGCAAATGGAAGCGGGGGTTAATTGCACGGCAAGGACGGTTCAAAACAGGTTCCTCTGGGTGGGGTTGGAGTCCATAAAGATTGGACCATTGAGGACAGGAGTAAGATCATCTTCTATGATGAGTCCAATTTTTGAGTCCAGCTTATCCCATCACCTGATTGTATAATGGTTAGACAGAGACATGGAGAGGCCTACAACCACAGTGTCTTGCACCCTCTGTGAAATTTGGTGTAGAATTGGGGATGGTATGGAGGTGTTTCAGCTAGGCTGGAATGGGGTACATTTTTTTATGACAGACAAATGAATCAAGCCATGTGCAAGGTTATCCTGGAAGATATCTTGCTTCCTTCTGCTCTGACAATGTTCTCTAACTCGGAGGATTGGGTTTTCCAGCAAGACAGTGCTCCATGCCATACAGCCAGGTCAATCAAGGTGAGGAAGGAGGATCACAAGATCAAAACCATGCCATGGCCAGCCCAATCTCCAGACATGAACCCCACTGAAAACCTCTGGAATGTGATCAAATTAAGGTGGATGGTCAAAAAAGATGAATTGATTAAATTTTTGCACCAGGACCGGCATAAATTCACCCAAGAGCAATGTGAAAGACTGGTGGAGAGCATGACGAGACACATTAAAGCTGTGATTAAATGTCAGGGTTATTCCAACAAATATTGATTTCTGAACTCTTCCTAATTTCAAGCATTAGTATTGTTAAATTGTAAAATTGAAAATAATCTTCATTTCTATGCATTATTCAAGGTCTGTAAAGACTGCATTTTTTTAATTATTTTTACCAGTCATTTTCTGTAATTAAATGCTCTTAGTGACAATACTTATATGTGGAATTTGGGGGAAATGTTGTCAGTAATTCTGCAGTGGTCTCTTAATTTTTTTCCAGAGCTGTATATTCTCTAGGTTCTCTGGAAAAAAATAAAAGTAGGTGGACTGACTACTCTTCACTCCTCAAGGAGATTTAATAAGTGAGTGTTTTCAATAGACTGGCCTCCTATCCGGGTGTATCTGTGCCTTGAACCCAGAGTTCCTGCAGTAGACTCTGATAAACCTCAATCAGGAAAAAACAACTACTGAATCTCAGACAAAGAGTTGTCAATACAAGGAGTAGAGTTCACTGATATCTGTTGAATTTCCCAGCAAGCAAGACCCATGCAGTAGATTTATCAAAGTTCACTTCTTTATTGACTATTCTTTACATTCCTGTTAGCTATTAATACAGTCAACCCTCACCACTTCGTGCTTCAAATTTCGCGGCTTCAGTATATTCATACAGTATATTCATTAAAAAGTTGATCGAGACAGTGAAAATGCAGGTTGCGCTTGGCTGTCGGGAGTCAATTATTTTTATTTTTTATTATTATATTGTTATTTTATGTCTAGAGGGCTCTAATAATGTTAAAAACTGTATTTAGAAGGTCGTAAACAGGTTTTATATGATCTAACTACGCGGAAATACTACTTCGTGGAAATTCACTTATCGCGGTAGAGTCTGGAACGGATTAACTGCGATAAACGAGGGTTTACTGTATAGATGTTCAGACTTTCTGAGCTCTTACCAGCAACTAAAATTTGACCACAGTCTAGCTATAAGATACATCAGTATCCTCTCTAAAGTAGAGTTATGGATTTATCTTTTGCAAGCAATGAGGGAGAAAGATGACGTTCAACCAAAAGTGCCAGTTCCACTGTGACAACAACTTGTACTATAAAATTGAGTAGTAAGTGAAGATTGCTGCAAGAAAAGAAAGAAAGGATTCATAGAAATGTCATAAGTTAAGAAAACACTCTAGTGAACAACGGTTTTGCTTTTCATTGCTGGAGAGACTTGAGACAAGTGTAGGAAACTTGTGAAATAAATGAAATTTTGTAAATTGTTTAGAAATTTTAAGGGTTTTAAATATGTTGTAAAAATCATGAAAGTTGGCATTGCTATTTTTTTTTTTTTTTTTAAGTTTCTTGAGCTGAAATCTGTTATTTAACTGCAGATGCTGCACAAAAGCTGGATCTGCCATCTCTTTCAGGCCTATAATGCTACAAAATGGATAGGCCATTTTGACAAGTTGTCAAAATCAGCAGAATTGCTTACGGCAATGTCCTTATTTTAAGAACTTCTTTACAGTGATGCTAAAAATGGCTTTTGATAAAGTACAGGAAATCACAGTTACCTGTACTGTATCTCCTCACTGGAGTACAATGTAAATCATTATTCAAAAATGTAGCCAAAGGAGGTTCGGTCTTATGATTAAAGAAATGGGAAGCGTAATGACTTTGGCTTGCTGATGGGTCTAGGAGAATTTATTAACATGTCTATGCATGCTTTTCTATCGCCTGAACTCTGTCTAATCTCTTTTCTTTCCTCTAGCTGAAAAGGTGACATCTCTGGGGAAGGACTGGCACAAGTTTTGCCTGAAGTGTGAACGCTGTAACAAAACCCTGACCGCAGGAGGTCATGCTGAGGTGAGTGTGTCCAGTGTGTACTGTCAAAAGGGAAGGCATTGAGGGCTCCTGAATATAAGATATAATATAAATTATAATCATTCCTGAATTTAAGACTCATCTTAAATTATGTTTAGAGAAAAAAAGCCACATACAAAAGAATGTTACAGTTTATGCCTATTCTCATCGGGATACTGGAGCCCTGAACCTCAGAACTGCTGCTGTAATCTTAGAGACTATTATGGTCATATTCCTTGAACATCCCTTCAACACACTTAGTACTGTTTGCCATTATAGTGTACAACTGTAGAAGTAATGATTTATAATCCTACTATTAGGTGTCGTCCAGAAGAAGTGAGTTACTTTTACTCTGAGTCTGGTTCCTCTCAAGGTTTCTTCCTCGTGACGTCTCAGGATTTTTTTTTTTTTGTCACCGCTGCCTCATTAGGCATCTAAACAGAAACCTATAATGGATTTCTATAAAGCTGCTTTAGTGACAGTATTTACAGGATATGCTAGTGTGGTTGTTAGTGTGGATTCTGCTGTTACTGACTGTAAGTTTTGTTGATATGTGCTGGAATCAGATGCTATTGGATAATGATTGATGATTTGAGTGTAAATGAATTAAACACAGGGTTTGATGAAATACTGTAAGACAGTATGGTGTGCCAAGACAATGATGTATTTTGCTGATTGCTTTTATGCTTTTCCTTTTTCTAACCAACTTTCTTGTGACACTTGAACGTCCATTTTACTATTAGAATACTTGCACCTCTTAGCATGCACACACTTTGTTGTTACACATCAATAATTAATACTTAAAAACTGCTGGAGTACCATACCTACAATAAAAATGAACATATATCAGTAAATAAACATATACATAAAATACCACAAGCATCATTTCACTGTATAAATTGCAGCACAGCAAATGTATGTCTTGTATCATGTGTGTATGGTACATGGACTCGGTTCTTTCCTTTAGTTTTACGTTGCAGGTACAAAAATTAAAATCAGGATCTACATTGAGATGGCAATATATTGTAAATGATTAAATAATAAAGTTACTTTTTTTTTTTTTTTTTTTTAAATTTAGAGGCCTTTCCTTCCTTTCTGTTTTGTAGTTGCTAATCTGTCCCATGAGGATAATCTGCTTTGATTTTTGTATGTTTTGGCCTTTCCTCTTTTTCTGTATCGGCATAATGATCTATAACCTGCTATTTGCATTCTTGTATGCTCGTTGCACCATTGTAGATGAGAAATGGGAGCAGGAGTATGTCAAACCTTGTTCCTGTTTCACTCTATAAAGGCAGCTTGATGAATACCATATTGTTAAACCCAACTGTCTTCTCCTTTCTTATTTATGCTTCCAGCAGCTGGACTAAAGCTTTATGCATCTGGTATTTCTTCATTTAATAAAGAAACAGGGTCACTACCATCCCCAGTTGTATGTTGGTCTGCATCAGTAGGGGCATATCATTAACTTGTCTAGCCCACCTTTGGAATCTGTACTCCAATGTGGTTGTCCAAGTCTCTATATTTTGACTGCCTAGAAAGGTAGCTAATGTAATTTAACCCAAATGTTTTAATAACATTTATCCAACTAATAGAGATTAGTTCTTACCAACAGCCATAATGCATCCTCTGTTGATGTCTGTAATACAGCAGGTGGTGGAAATCGGAAACACGTAGTGTCAACCAGTATATAACAACTAAACTTAGTATAGTATCAGCATTAGTATAGTATAGTATAAGATTAGTATAGTATCAGTATTAGTATATTTTGTCCCCTTTAAGACTGATATTACTCTACTGTTTTTCAGTTCACTTTAGAGGTCTTGTACTATTCAGAAGAAATCCCACCATAGTTCCGCCATGTGGATAATCGCAATGAAAAATCTGGATAGATTCTCTGCCGCTAATAGCAAACAGTCTTCTCGACGTTACTGTGCTATGTTTTGTCATCCAAATGTTCAGTTATAAGACATCTTCCTCCAGAAGGGCTTGTGGGGGTTCATGAGGCTGTGCTCTTGGAAAATGTGGGGTTGGGTTTCTGATGGAAAAACAATGGCAAAGACTTAGTATTAGGTTGTAGGAAGTGAGTGTTCTGGGACCTCCTAATTCACTGTAGAGAAAGCAGCCTGGAAAATAGCCTGAGAAAGCCATCACATCAGAGTCTCAGTGATGGCACCAATAAAGCATGCAAAGAAAACATATCGACACTCATTACCCTGTTTAGTAGTCGCGATGAGTAAGAATCCGCCTTTCCCCAGTCTTGACCATGTGTAGTATATCTGTCTGATATGGTGAGTTTGCAGGCATTTCTGCAATTTTTCCCAGCAGACATCTGCTGACAGGCCACTGGCCTTGTTCATGACTTCCTCCTGACCTTCTCTCACAGCTGGCCAGTTGTTGTTTCCATGATGACCACATCCCAGCTGCATACCAGTCAGAGAAGTGACGGTTATTCATATTCAGCCCACACCTGTTTGTTGTAGTATATTAATCGACAGAGCCCTAGTAACTGCTGACAGAGTTAAAGAGAAGGGTAGAGAAAGCTTAGAGGGTAAAGAATGGAACCTGAGCATCTAGCCCAGGGGTGTCCAAACTACAGCCCGCGGGCCAACTGTGGCCCACGGTCCATTCTTAATTAGCCCGCAGCAAATTCTTAATATATAATGGAATATGGCCTGCACATGAAATTTGTGCTTTACTATATTGTACTTCTTAGTTTTAACACTAGGTGGAGCCACTGTTTTCTTCAGTCCAAAGCGAAAGTCCAAAAGGCACACTGACTACGCTGACTCCCCCCCATATATAATGGAGATATTGATAGAACATTGCAGGTTGTAAACAGTTGCCACATTTCAGTACATGCCTTACTCACATTCTTCTGCCTCTTTTTTGCAGCATGGTGGGAAACCCTTTTGTCACAAGCCCTGCTATGCTGCCCTGTTTGGGCCAAAAGGTGAGAACTACAACAAACACTAGTAGTATCAAAACCATTTCAATTCCAAATGACAGAATATGAATACATACTGATACTTGGTGATGAGCCTTTGGGGGGAGCCATCAGTCCTCATGCTGAATTTTATATTAGAGATGTTATCACATTTAGCAAATTAGAAACCCAAGGCACACGTGAGACAAGTGCTCTCACGTGTGACTCTGCATGCTTGCATCACTACTCCATGCTTTACAATATATTTTTGGTTGACCAAACTTGCAGATACTCGGATTCAGGTCAGCAACTGTTGTATTCTCTGTTAACAGTTCAGTTTAAATGCCAGAAAAGGTTTCATGAGGTTGCTCGTATTGTAGGCAGATGCTTAAGTACCTCCTCTTAATATTTCCTCATAGCACAATCAGCAGTCTGCTTTGCTTTGATTGCCATCATTAATTGCAGTTGTGAAATATTTTAAGATTGCTGTCTTTTTGTGTCTCATTTTGATGCGTAACCATGCAGAAGTGATACACTTCAGACCACTTACTGTATCTTGCTTCATCAGTTGTTGTAGCTCAAAGTTTTTAGAATATGTCTTGTACATTTTTAAACGCATGCAAAAAATTGTCAGTAGACCTTATTGCAGGTTATTATGCTTCCACTTAAAAATATATGCAAGCATCGTTCGGACTGTAAGCAGTGGATTTTGGCAGACGTAGGTTGAACAAGTAATGTGTAAATTCTGAGTAATGAGTAGACAGAGCTTTCAGCTTGTGACTGGGTTAAAGTAAAAGAAAGTGAAACAAATGAATTTCGTTCCACCTGTTCACAGCTGTTGCATGACATCTGCTGATCGCAAAAGATAAATGGCTGTTTTGAAGCTTTTGTATGAAAGAGGGCCCTCTGCTGGACAGTACATTAGAGAGCTGTTGCTTGTTAAGTTATTGGATGTTGCTGCAATGATTTTATTGATATGATTACATTATCAATAATGTCATCATATCAGATATCATGATTTTATTGATATGATTACATTATCAATTTTATTGATAATGATAACACTTTAGATTTAAATAATTGGGGTCACAGATGAAAAGACTTTTCCAAACTAAACTGATCCTAAACTAAAATAAGAAAGATGTTTACCTTTACGCTTTTATTGTGTTTCATTTGTGCGCTTGTCATTTTTGATTCTTATGCAGGTGTCAACATCGGGGGTGCAGGCGCTTATGTGTACGAGGCACCTGTCAACAAAGACCCAGCCCCGACTTCTGTAGACTCTGCACCCAAACTTGAAGAGAAGCGGATCACGGCACCCAGCAGACCTCCTTCTAAAGGTACAAAAAAAGAATGAGACCGTATTCACATAAACTCATTCACTCTGGGGAATTATTAAAGCCAGTGAGCGCAGCTTTTCCCACAGCTGCAGGCCAGAAGCCATAATCAAACACTTTATTTTTCCTAACTCTCTGCTGCTCGTACCTATTGAGTATTCACTGAAAACCATAAAAAAAAAACCAGCAAAGCAAAGTGTCTGTATGGGTTTTTGTGTTTTCTCATTTCAGCGGGAAGCATCACCACCTTTTCCGGGGAGGCAAACATGTGCCCCAGGTGTAATAAGAGAGTCTACTTTGGTAGGTTGCTCAGTCTCAGGTAAATTGGTAACATGTAATCTAGTAATCTTATTAGTAGAAATCTTAATAAAGCTTTATTGTGTCATGGCAGCCGAGAAGGTGACGTCTCTTGGAAAGGACTGGCATCGGCCATGTCTGCGCTGTGAGAGGTGCAGCAAGACGCTGGCTGCAGGAAGTCATGCAGAGGTGAGGAGAAAAAAAATACATAATTGAGCAGATAAACCGGTAGAGTCATCACTGTGAGTTCCCTTTTAACAGTGCGGTCATTTAGAAGCATGATCTGAAAGGTTCCATGCAGTGATTTTAGCTTATGTGTTTAAATATACAAAATATACAAATTTAATAAACCTTAACCTAAACATTTTGTTATAATGTGTGGAAAATTGTTTGAAAGATTATGGTTTCACGGTTACCTACGCGCTGACTTTTTCAAAATCTATTAAGTATTAATCTATTAATAGATAAATCTATGAATCGATTAACATCTACCATTTCATTTTTTTTAACCAATGAAGTGCCTTATGCCAGCATTTTTAGTCCTTTTGTGTCTTACTGCAACTCCCTGGATTTTGCAACTCTCTCCCTCCTTTCCTCATTTCTCTACACGGGAGTCGTGGGCCCTACTGAAAACTCTTTGGCAGTGTAACCTGTTGCTGTTGCGTACACACTACATTAGCTGCCACTATCATATTGTAACGATGACGATCAATACCCCAAAAGAACATGGCAGTGACAACCAAAATGAAATCCTATATTTTTGGCTAAACAATCACTGCCACGGTGTTTAGCATTTCAGAATCAGTTTAGAATCAGCATGCCACCTTTCCGTGCAGCCACACTTCCTTTCAGCTTATAACAGTGTGATAAATATTGACAATAAAAGAGGTTTTATGGAAGAGTTGTTCTCAAAAATAAGGAAAGTAATAATATATAATACTGCTAATGTTAAAATCATTGATAAACTGTTCCATTAACTGTCGACACTGTGTGTTTTTAAATGAATAACACCATGATACCATGATAACTTTAGGTGAAAATGTTGTGAAAATTACTGTAAAACCCCTAGTAGAAAATGTATCCAAACCCTGATGGATTTGTTTTATTTTGTCAGCATGATGGCAAGCCCTACTGCCATAAACCATGCTATGCTGTCCTGTTCGGGCCAAAAGGTACAATCTGTTTTTACCCTCTAGGTGGAGCTGTTCAATCCATTATTCTCTTCAGCATGAACAATAAATAGATTCTAATAATACCCCTTTTAGTGTTTAACTTTGAGTGGAAGCATGTGCACTTTTTAAGTTTTAAGAAAGTCTAAACAAACCTTTTCAGTTTATTGTTCATTCATAATTTTGCATATAGTTCTCGTAAGTTATATACTTCAGTTATTCCACTGTGCAGTGTGTGTGTGTGTGTGTGTGTGTGTGTGTGTGTGGAATATGATCCTTTGTCACATGATAGGATTGTTTCATTGTGCTGATTTCAGGAGTGAACACAGGTGGTGTTGGCAGCTACATTTATGACAAGGAGGTCAACGCAGAGGCCCAGCCATGAGCTGGCATCTTCGAAACGTCCCTGCACTACAGTCACACATCACCACTACAAACACAGCCACTACATCAGCTCAAACAGGCTCACGAACACCTTCCCCACCAGATTCCTCTGCACATTCCTCAGCCACCAGCCACACTGAGTGAGAGCAGTGCCAGCAAGGACATCTACGGCAACCTGATGCCACATAACGTAACACTTCCTGACCTTTGACCTTTCACTGATGGGCGTCTCATGGCTTCGTCCTTGTTACACATATTGCAGATGCTGTTAGTCATCCTGTTTTGGATATTTGGTATGGAGCATGGGAATCTATTTAAAAGTTTTATAAATAGATCTTACGTATGTTATCCGACCCATTATTATTGTTATGTTGTACCATGCTCTTCTGCAATAGGGTGCTAGCTACAATTAAGTCATGCAGCATTGCAGAAGGGTGGTTTCCAGCTGAATGAAAAAAAAAAAAGTTCTCAAAATGTTTTATATGTAAAGGATTTGAGTTTTTTAATACCTTGCTGACAGGTCTCATTTCTAGAACCTCTTTGCCCAGGTGCAGCACTGCAATACTTAAATCCATAAAAAATAATTCTACCATAAATCTCCAAAATATTCACCAAACCAGATTTACACTTTGGCTGCTTCACAGCATTTCTAACTCGACAAAGATGTGGATGAAATCCACTCACTAAAATAAACGGTCGAATCGTATTTTTTTATGAGAGAGACCGAACATGTCTCCAGGTGATTGTGAGGTAGAGAGGTCTTGTGTGGCTTTGTGATGGGTCCCTAATGATCAAGTAGCTGAGACTAGTACTTATAGTAGCTGACAATTTTTAGCTTAAGTCCAATACGTGAAATGTATGAATAATTTGTTTAATGTATTACATTAATGTGGTAAAGGATTACTTGCATGAAAACACATTACCAGTCAGAATTAGCTGATAGGAAGCTTTAAGGTCAACTTGATGACAATGCATTCTCATGGAATGTGCTTTAGTACTTAAAGACTTACTGATTGTATGATTTATTTTTAGTCGGTTCGGAAAAGAGAACAGTGCTTCCACTTCAGTCCTGCTACTTCTGTGTTCTTAATAAATTTGTGTACAACCTTTCTTTGTTCTGATTGTCTATTTAATTTCAATATTGAGCAACTGCAACAACACCTCCAAGGTCCCCAATTTGATCCTGAGCTCACTCTGTGGAGTTTCACTTGTTCTCCCAGCATGAGTGTGTGTTTGCTCCAGGTGCTCTGGTTTCCTTCCACTTCCCAATAAAATATGGTGATTCTAGGTGTGAATGAATGTGTCCACGGTTCCCTGCAATGGAGTGGCATCTCTTCCACTCAGTATTCCCTCTCATGCCCAGTTTTTTTTGGGACAGTCTCTGGATCCATTGCAATGCTGACAAGGAAAAAACAGTTACTGAAGATAAATTAATGTTTTACTTCCATTTTTAATTCTCCGATTCTCCCTTTTCCCCTTAAAGAAACATCATATCCAATATACTATACTCAAGCTTTTGACAATCTTGATACTATGTATTTTCTACTGAGCAACGTACAGTATTATTTACCAACAAATGCATCACTGCATATGCTGTGATAGCAGCAGAACATTTGTTCACAGCATGCTGACTGTTGGACCTTTCCTCTACCACACCCAGCTATTTGCTGAAAGCCAAAGCCAGACCTGGCAGAACATTTACAGATACAGATATTTTTACAAGTCCTCAGACTAATATGCTTCCTAACAATGTAATAAGTTTGGATATGCATTGTCAGTTGTTTTATTATTATTTTTTTTTTAACGTACATTGCCGGTACAAGGTTGATGCTTTTGCAATGATACACACCTATATAAAGAATTGAGATATGAAAAAATAGCAAAATAGTATAAAGCTGTATATGTTTTTATTGCATGGGAACAGGAGGAACAAACAGATTTTCACTGGCACGCCATGCACACTCCCTGTGTGGGAGCCAGTTTTCACCCTGACCTCATACTGGGACAATGCGATAAAGGCTACATCAGCAGCAACCTACAAGTCTCTGTATGCACACAAAACTGGTAATGCTACATATTTCTCTTAAAGATGCGATCACCAAAGGTGTAGTCGGCGCTTTAACAATGGGGTGACAGGGTTAATCCCAATAAGTTTGTTGGGCAGGCAATCTAGGGTGGGGTAAAATACTAATCCACAATGATAGATAACAATATGACTTCCAATAACGTGCTTGTTCATGCTTGACATTTGACTTGTTGATAATTCTTACCACTGGATAAACTATTGAAATTTACAAATTAATTAAATTTTTCATCTTATGACCCCGGAAACTGTACTTACTAGTGCTACTACTAATACTTCTACAAATTATAATAATAATAAAAAAAATAATGTTTTAATGGGTGATTCTCTAATGACATCTCTTAACAACTAAATCGTGTCACGTGTCACGTTAAAAGACTTGAATACGGTCTATATCCAGTACCCATGCCTGATCCTACAGCTATGGAACACTGGAGTGGCTGTCTGTAACTCGATTGCACCCGGTCTTATCAAACTCCACCCAAGGAAGTAATGCTGTGGGCTGGATACAGATTCCAGAACTTTTCAGTATCCACTAGGGATGTATTGTTCTTACAACAGATGAAATACAGTTCTGTCCACGCACTCAAGGGTCCATGGTAGTTTCCTGATGTTATCAGCCAAATGAAACAGGGTCTGGCCAGATAAAGTGAGATTTAGTTTGGAGAACGTCTGATGCAGCTGTGCTTATACACTCTCACACAGCGGAGACTGATAATAATGTCTCGGAGTATCTAAAGACATCATTTAAAAGGCCTGATGTTGAACTGTAGAATACTTGAAAAAGTCAAATAAAATGTTTTTTATGTCTCCAGTGGAACACTGTGTCTTCTGAGTATGGCTATTTTCAGTCACGTGCTACAGTAACATTTGTGCAGACATATTCCAAAATGGAGATGTCATCCAGCAGGGTGGAAATCATAGATTCATCTAGCAGATGGTCTCATGGTTTGAAAAAAAAAAAAAAAAGAAAGAAAAAAAAAGTGGATACAGATTGTGGGATCTAAATGGGTGACTAAGATTAAAAGCCAAAAACATTATACCACATTGGTCTTGGTTCAATTAAGTGTTTCTGCAATGAACGTTTCATTATAAAATGTTCTGACTGGTTCAGTGTCCGGAGCAAACAGCTGCTCAGCATTGAGACCTGTGTGACAGCCAAATGAGGTTGGATTATTTGTAGGATGAGGAAAAAAAAAAAAACGAAGCTAAAGCGAAACACTTTTCATCTGTCCGAGTGATTCTGCAAGCTGTGTATGTTCCTCTCAGACAGTCGGACTGTAAAAAAAAAAAAAAAATGAACTAATGCTTTTGTTAACTCAGTTGAAACAACAATCTGGAAGCCTTTCGACTCTTGGTGCCTGTTTCTTTGCTCTTGTCTAGACTCAGAATTTCCAGACACCATCTCACACCAATACCAATATCCTCCCACTCCTATTGTATGCCAGTGACAGGACTACAGCGAGCAGATTGGGCTAGATAACCAGGGATAAACAGACCTGGGCTGAGTTTCCTGACTGTCCAACTCACAGATCAAATTCCAAAGCAAAGCTCATTGAACGCTTCTGCCAAGTCAAACAGAAGATCTGCTTATCTGCTTTTCTGTTGTTTTTCTTTTTCGTAAAGATGGTCCTAATGTAGTTAGCGATAGTCTGGGGAAAAGAAATTTCTGTTTTTATCATTCATGTAGAATGAACAGAAGGGTGTTCCACATTAGAGCGGTCATTTCATTGCAAGGACAGGAAGAGGGGGAAAAAACATCTGTATTTTCTGCAACTTCAGTGAGGAAGTAATGAACGATTCCTACATTACGTAATAGAAATAATTATTCGTTCTAAATACAGTGGTAAGTCTTAGTCTTACATGTTTGAGGCCATTTATGACTAGAGAAAGTCTGCTAAACTCCTTAGGTGAATATTTTCCCTGGTTCATTCCTTTATTTTCTGTCTTCCTGCTGGCCATGTGTTTACTAACAGCCTCCTCATTACAGAATTTAATCTGGGCTGCCATCCCATGCTAGATATCCTCATCATTAGTTCCATCCCTTAGGGATTGCAGTTGTTTTAGTTTAGTTTAGTTTAGTTTTTTTTTTTTTTTTTTTTAGGAGCACAAGAAATTTGTCTAAAAGGTATCAAGATGTAGCTGTGGATATAGCTTGTTAGTTGTCTAGGCTTCTATATTTCTAGTTGCCCAGCAAGACAGAACAGTAGAGAAGTCAAGGAGGCTACTCCCAGAGACATCTATCTGTGCTTACCCACTACTCAATGAAAGAAAAATACAGTGATGGAGAAAGTAACCACAGTGGACACACTGGTGCTCCCAACATCCACCTGGACTAAGCAAGACGTGTCCCAGTACCCACCCTAGAACATTCATACGCTCCTTTGACCATCACTGCACACCTGCACTCCAAAGAAGCATCAAAGTGCATTATGCCCTCAGAGACAATGCTCTCATGCTGCTATGAAACTCTTTCAGTACCTACATGTCATGCTGCTACACTTTTCACTGTCTTTGTTTTTCCACTGAAATTGCATGATAGTATTGAGCACAAACAACTGTTTGCACGGGTTTCTTGCATCCGGTGTTGTTCTGTTGCCAAGTCTGCTTAGCGTTCACTGTCCTCTATATTTATTGTATATTTTGCACTTGTGTCACACTGTTGAGTATTTGCATTTTATGCAGTCATGTGTACTGTGCTGCTGTATTGTTGCGTTCTTCAATGGTCCTGAAGAAATGGCCCAGTGTACATTTGTTCCAAGTTAAATGGAAACATGGCTTGCCCTGTTCTGAGAAAAATGTTTATTGAAGGCAGAACCGGAGCAGAGACGAAATGAAATTCAGAACCATGAGAACCAAAATGTAGTGATGACGGTGATTTAAGACATAACGTCTACGCTGCACATTGTCATTACTTTTGCTCCTCCATGGTTTTTCACTCTACAAATATACACATCAAGTACAAGACGAATAGAGATATCGAGCATGAGACGAAAGCTGCAATAACCAGATTGATTTGTGCACAATATCCTCGGTACTCCACAGCTGCAGACCCCTTACCATTTCACAGTGCCGCATTCTTTAGTGGTCTGAAAGTGTTCCCACAAAAACCCAGCCTTTGATACAGCACTCTCACTTGGGAAATCTTTTCCCCTCAGCCGCCCTTTCCTTGTCTGGACAGCGAATCAGAGTTTGTGTTTGAGAGCTATAGTTCCCATGGAGACGGGAGCGCTCTCAGACGTCCAGCATTCCGGAATATTTTAAGTGTGCTGACATTTTGGATCATGCAACAGGCGTTTTATATCTCCAACTTCCTGTTCATAAGGGTTCCCATTAAATGAGTCGACTCAAAAAGTCAGAGGCACCAAATATGAAAAGGAAAATTGGACTTCTATTAAGACTGATGTTGAAAGAGACAAAAAACAAATAGACAATTGAGTGTCTTGTCAGGATACCACGTGATTACCACATGATTATTGGATACTTGGGCAACAAATGAAAAAACCACATGATAGATATGTGCCATAACCAGAGACTGTAAATGTTACCATTCGAGACCACAGTTGATTGCTTTGACTTTAGAAATTGAAAATGTCAACTTTCATTGCTGTTTCCTTAAACTTGTGGATTCTTTTTATAGGAACATAGTATACTCATAGTACCCAGTGCAAAAACACTCTTTTATTACTTGGCAATAACAAGAGTACAAGACTTAAAATAACATAAATGTGGTTTATTTAACAAAAAACAAAACATAAAAATGAACACAACTACCACTTGCAGAGGCATCCAATGCACAGATTCCCATGGCCATAATGTGTAATAAACATAGTAGATAGTTGTGCACAGATTTATTTAAGAGATGCCCAGCATACAACACGTTCAAACCAGCACAAGTAGGTTTAATGACGTAAGTAGGTTTTATGGGGTAGTTCATGACGTGATTCAAGATATGATTAATTATATTAAATCATGCAAAGCAGCAGCAGCAATGTATTAAATTATTTAGTTTTGTAAAACTGCTATTTTGTAAACCAGACTTGTAAAGAGCATAACCATTGGTGTTCTTCATTAACTCTGAAATCTTGGTTCTTTAAAAGCAATGCATTGCACCTGTAAAGATCTTTTAAGGCCATTATTGATTATATCATAGTCTTAACTTCAGTTCTGAAAGACAAGAGTCTAGTCCAGCTGCCTCAGGTAATTGCTAGGAGTTAGAAAAGGGATATCACTAATCACCAAATGTGTTGTACATCCCTGAAATAGAGTATAACATTAATTACTTATAAGTATTTCATATTTTTTAGATGTACAAGGCAACACAGTAGCACAGCCTTGTGTTCTTACAGCTCCAGAGTCTGATACATGTTTTCTCTTACCCCCTTTTCCAATAACACTAAACAAGTTCTTGAACCAGTTCCATTCAGGATTCTTGGTGCAAGTTAGCAATCCAGCCCACGTTTCGACAAGTTTTGAGAACCATTGTAATCAAAGATGCGTCATCAATGTAGAGCGTTGCACAATGCACGTGTAAAAAGTAGTAGCAAGATGGTGGATCACATTGATTACCTGCGAGTTTTGTTCAATTATTGTTGATATTTGAGTTATCCTTTTCCATCATGTTCTCCATTGCTGCACTCAATTAATTAAATTCACTCATTGCATTAATGACACACTCTCCAAACTAATGACATTCCTACTGATGTCCTCATGGTTTGCACTGGAAAAAACAGCTATCTCCAACTTTTCAGGTTCTGAACCAATTAATTTTTGGTCGAAATGCTCCGAACAGATCAAAATTTTGTGCGCGAGCCAGAACGGAACCCGTGCCCTGTTGGTAGAAAAGGGGTATGAGTGTACATGTGGGTTTCTTCTGGGTTCTCCCACTTTCTAAGTATCCTGGTAGACATCCCATCCATTCCTACTTTGTGCAATGAGCTCCTGCCATGGGCTCCAGATTCTCAGCAACCCTGACCAAGTGCTTAGTGAAGATGAATGAATGAATAACGAATAAATGAATATGTTGTATATAGTCACACTCGTCATTTCATCAGATCTAATTCTCTCAATTTGAGACCCCAAACCTCATGACCACTGCACAGTTTCCATCTTTACCCAAAGCCATAACAAACAGGTGCAACTGAAATCCTTCTTAAAATAAAACAATCATTTCCACATGCAGAGGAAACAAAAGCACAAGAAATGTGAAGTGAAGTGAGCACAGACAGTTAGAAGTAAACCCTGGTGCTCCGAGGAATGTCAATTTGGGGCGTTCTCGGGAGACTTAAGGACACACACTGAAATATTTATTAAGATTTATTGGCAAAGCCAGTAAGGTGTGTTTCCAATTACTGTTCCATACCTCCATATTCATCATTAGACTTACAAGTTGTTTCCAGTCCAATGTCTATTTTATGGGCAAATTTTATGAGAACAACAGTGTTTATTAACAGCAGACCACAAAGGAGCTGCCATGCTCAGATTTGATGAAAGGTTGATGATGGGAGCTTTAACAACACATGCTTAACTTTAGTCAATGTCTTTAGTCAAAATACATATATAAACGCTTGTGTAATGATTTCTTATGTAATGAAAACTACAGAAAATAGAAACGGTTAACATTTAAACTGAGCCTACAAACGTTTAGAAGAAACCCAGTGATGCTGCACAATGCTGGGTCAATTCCAATAAAGGGAGAATGATTGCTTCTCCAGCCTTCAGTCTTTTTTTCCTGCTGTCGCACATATTTTACTAGCAGCATATTTTCCACAGCTTTCAATCATTATACTCTCTGGTAAAACAAACCAATCAGTCAAAACAGAACTGAAAATAGTTATCATCCAGATCAAGCTAACCCATTTCTTTGGAGTACACTCTCGCTCTTTGATAGTTGACATTATGTCAGGCCTATTAATCCTGAGCCAGGGATACAGAGGAAAGAGTTCACACAGTATAATCGGTATAGCAGGGATCAGTTACTGCAGCTCCCATCTGTCACAGTCGTTTCACGTCCATTCTTCTTAACTCCAGGTCCTCCATTATGAAAAAACTTCCAAAGTTCCAAAGCCTTTCATTGACTTATTACAAATGATCCTAATTTACATCAATACACTACATTCAACTGCAGCCACATTGGATTAATGTTTTTTTTTTGTTTTGTTTTTTTGCAAGCACACATTAAACACCAAATCCCAAATCCCAAACCCTATAAAATATCAGTAAATCTACATTAATGTTGATTAGATGTGCTAATCTTTACCATGCGGTGGTTGGACATGGGCCAAAAGAAACTAAGTACATGGGTTTCATGATGCGGTGTGTGTCTGTGCTGCATCAGATTTGTGCCTATGGTGGTTTAGAGCATGGGAACAAATTAAAGGAGATGAATGGTTGATTGCAGCACTTATGCGCTCTGAAAACACCCGCAAATACAGATCAGCCTTAGTACAATTTCAGAGCTAAATATAATACTGTAGATTGAAAGTTGCATTAGTGTCTGAGTTCTATTACAGTATCGGGAAAAAAGAGAGACTGGGCTGGTAATTCGATGCTTGACTGGACTGTGAAAATTATTATCCTTTTGGCTATATAAATCAGAATAACATGGATCTATGATCAAGCGCCAAACCTACTCCCCTTTGACTCACAGGATATTAAGATATCCAGACTGGTTGAGAAAGGCTGGAAAGTTGGCATGAAATGGGCTGGAAAATAGGGCAATATATGTCCAGTAGGCAAGACACCAGTGACTTCACTCACTGAACAAAGAGCAATAGGACCCTACCCTAAACTCCTATCACGTTAAGTCTGATGTCATCTTTTGCCGCCCGTTAGTTGGCATGGCTATTGTAATGTGATTAAATCAGCTCAGACACACACACACACACACACACACACAGTCACTGTCTAACATCATTGTATCATTCAAGCTTAATGTGAAAACTTGAAGCATTGAAGAATCTGCCAAGTTTCATTGCATAAAGCTCTGCAAATAACCCTGAAGGAATAATCAGGGATAAATATTTTCTCACATTTTTCTTCAGAATCATGACTACAGTTGCCAAACTATGTAACCAGATTAGTTTCTTTACATTCTGCTAAGTATAGTTCACAGTAAAAACATAAAGTGGCAATAATAAAGCCATGTAATTGCTTATAAAAACTGTACTTTACTGTTATTGGGTGGCATATAACTGACTATTGTCTAACTTGAAACAAACAACTTATATAATAGCTCTGTGGTGAATGTTTTATATAATGAAAGGAAATAATAGTGTCTACTGGTCAATATTTCCAGACTTCACCTGGATAGCATATTTTGCGTCATAACCGAAAACAAGGGTGCAGCACTGACAAGAAGTGCTCTTTGTTGGTCTGACAGATTTGACGTCATTGCGATTCAGCGTATAGTGTCGTAACCCTAAAAACAGATAACCCCTCCCTTAATTGTCATCCGAAGTCCAAGTCAAACGTCATCTTTTCCTCTCTTTTCACCTGTATCTCTTATTATAGCCTTTGCATTTGTACTGATATCAGAATTATACTGCATGTTATGAGTTATAAACACTGAAACTTACTGTTTATTGAGGATCAGCAGACATTCACCTTGTACCCTACAGATGTCTGTCCGGCCTCTGTCTTCACAGTGCTGTATCTGTGTCATGTTTCTGTAACTTTAGATGATATGTTCTATCAACACATGGGATTGGTCATGTGGGTGGACAAGCAGAGATGCAGATGTTATGAAGGATTCAGTGTCAACACTCATTTTTGTGGTTTATTCATGTAAATGTAATGGGGAAGTTGGCAAAATCTGATATTGTTCATGTAATATGCATAGTAAAAAGAGAAATAGAAATATCTGTAAAACATTACACATTTTAAACCCTTAAAAAAAAATGCTATTTCATGAAAAAGTACAATTGTTTCAATAATTTCAATAATTTAATTCAATAAGGAAAACTTTCATATATTCCATATTCATTACATGTAAAGTGAGATATTTCAAGTTTATTTATTTATTTATTTATTGTCTTATTTGTGATTATGGCTTATAGCCCAGGTTGCCTTGATAGAGGCCTTCAGCTCATCTGTATTTTTGAGTCAGTTGTTTCTCATCTTCTGCCTGACAATATCCCATAGATTCAGGCGAAGCGAGTTGGCTGGCCAATCAAGCACAGTAATATCATGGTCAGGAAACCATTTGGTAGTAGTTTTGTCACTGTGGGCAGGTGCTAAGTCCTGCTGGAAAAGGAAATCAGTGTCTCCATAAAGCTTGTCAGCAGATGGAAGCATGAAGTGCTCTAAAACCTCCTGGTAGACACTGTGTTGACTTTGGATTTGATAAAACACAGTGGACCAACAGCAGATGACCTGACACCCGAAATCATCACAGACTGCAGAAACTTCCCACTGGAAAATGCAAAATTTACTTTGGACCACTTAGCAACAGACCAGTTCGGTTTTCTCCTAGCCCAGGTACTGTAAGACGCTGCTGATGTTGTATCTGGTTCAGGAGTGGCTTGATATTAGTTGTGACTGTCGTAGCCCCTTTCCTGAAGACATCTGTGTGTGGTGGCTCTTGATGCACTGATACCAGCTTCAGGCCACTCCTTGCTCTCCCAAGTTGCTTTATCTTCCCTGTTGCTTGTGTACAGTTTCCTACCACACTTTTCCCTTCCAGTCAACTTTTCATTAACAGGTTTCTATACAGCACTCTGCAAACAGCCAGCCATCTGTGGCTCGATTGAGGTTGCGCGTATGGAACTAGACAGAGAGATACATGGTATTTATACTGTTTGCATAGTAATTTACTCAAACTTGAAATGAAATAAAAGTTTTTTTTTTAACATGTTTTTGAGCTGTAGGCCATAATTTTCAAAATTAATATAGAAAAATGCTTGACATATTTTTGTTTACATGTAATGAGTCTAGAATATTTAAAATTCTCACTTTTTTGGAAAATATTAAATGCTTTCATTATTTTAAAATTTGTTTGAGATGAACTAGTATTTGATGCACTTAATTTCACTGCATATGCTTCATTGGTTTGGTTCAGCATGGTCAATTTGATTCAGGCCAGAGCCAGTGTCATTCAGTTCAGTTAATTTTAAGATGCATTGATGTTCCTAGTTTTGTCTCTGTAAGTAACAACAATTTTAACATGTTTCTTCCCTGGTTTCATATTGCCTGGGATTCTGTAGTCCCCAAATGCTTTCTCTCTCTCTCTCTCTGACACACACATACATTGTCATGTCTATCAATTGTCAATGGCAATGTCAGTTTTTAACTACAGTCCATTTCAATTCATACCTAATCTATGCTTGGAAATCATTGAAGATCAGTTTCATACTGTAGACCTTTGGACCAATTTTATGAGCATCATCAGGCAAGAGGCAGGGTACACCCTGGGCAGGTCACCAATCAATTGCAGGGCTAACATAGGGCTAATTTAGACTCCACACAGAAATGTCCCATTCATCCAGCAGGTTCAAACCCAGAACATTCTTGCTGAGACCTGACAATGCTTACCACTGCACTACTGTGCTGCCCTGCGATTTTACGAATTGAAATGTGTTTTTTTTTTCTTTACACCCCTAGTTACGGGTGTGATTATAAAGATTGTTACTGGGTGAAATTACATACTGGCTGAAAGACATATCTGTTTGGAATGACAGGATAATCCTGTAATTGTAACCCAGAGGAATGAGGTGATATGCAGGTGCAAGATTTGTTTACTGGACCATTTCCAACATCTACAGTCGCAAAGAGGTAATAATGTTCTGATAAGGCTATACAAAGTATCAATACAAAAACAAGGGTGTATATTGTAAATAAAGGGGTCAAAAAAGTAAAGGAACTGTATAGCAACACTAGTCTATTCACGTACAGTAAACAAACATGATTCATTCTCAGTTCTTCATTTTTTTTAGGATAAATGTATATATAGTACATACTGTATAGTGTCAGAACTCCTGACATATAATGGGAGAGCACATGAGGATAGCTTTTCAGCTATAAAGTGCTATAAAACTGCACCTCGTCATTACACAGTGCTCTGCCTGGACAGAAATACACTGTGCTCTAATCTAACATCTGCACTGCCTTCACAGCACAGCCCCAGGACTAACAGTTCAAAATACATAGATCAAAACACATGACAACACTTCACTTCCTGTTTTCATTCTGCTCATTTCTTGTTACCATAGCACAGGAAACAACCATAAGCAAATAATCACTGGTTGCCAGGAAACATGCTTTTGAGGCTGCTGTTTGCTAATTTTATGTTTTTTGGGAGGAAAGTTAGCTATATGCCAAGAAGTACACAGAAATATGTGCAGCAAACCCTTCACATGGTGTAGTTTTGACATTCTGTTCTATTGGGTTCTGAAAACACTGAAAAAAAGGCTTTCCTGGACTAAAATATGTGTCCCTTTTGCATACATTCTAAACCAGAAGTAAAGCTGTAGGCTTAAAGTCTGTTTTCCCCCAAAAGTGAAACTGCAGAACATTGGATTTTATAGATCCCATTCCACTTGTATTGAAAAATACCAAAGAAGCAGTTTATTAATTTGATTTATATTTACATTGCGGCAAAAAAAGATAAATACAGTAAATTACAAATATGTCCATAAAAAACTATGGCTGTCTTTATAGCAGACTTTATTCACATCCTACAGACTGACAGGCTTTTAATAGCAATAATACCCTTTTTATTTTATATAAAAAGCACATCTATATTTGTAGACTATTAGAGTTCGCTGTATTTCCATCACAAAAATGTTTTATCCTTAATAACTCTGATGTCATCTCTATATTATAACCCAATTTAATATTATCCTAATATTATCACAT
>JAOVYU010000002.1:10974025-10992734 GCA_025674565.1 Synodontis membranacea | reverse complement strand
ATATCTCATCTCGTTTGGCTGCTTGCCTGCCGGATTTCAACCATAGCAATCGCCAGGCTTCCACAGTCCTCCACACGTGCCATTTTGCATGAGGTATTTACATAAACACCATCCTTCCCACAATTCCCTAAAATATACAAATTGCTTTTGTGTAGAACAGAGAAGGAAGATACACAGACTCAGTGTAAAAGACTGCATCAGTGAAACATGAAACACAATAAGTGAAACCATGAATTTATACGGGAATGTATAACAGAGATTTGCACAGGGAAATAAGAATGAACCAGTTAGTCCACATTTTGTGCTTGCATCAGGATGCTATAAGGGAGCAGTTTCAAAAGAACAGATTGTTAAGCAAAATACAGTATGTTGTAATTTTGTAAAGTGGGCACAACAGGAAGACTTTAAACACAAAGACTTTTAGAACTGTGAAAGTTATTTACTGCTGATGTTATACTAATCACAGTTATACACATCCATATTTATTCTGTATGGAAAATGGAAACATAATTGCATTACAATACAATACAATATAAATATGCATTATTACCCTATATATGTAAATCACCTCTTAAGGTATTGTAATATACTGCTATACTCTGCAGACATTTGGGTTTGAGATCAAAAGTTGAATATGAGATGAATTAATGTTTTGAATAACTTAGAACATGACATTTTTGTTTGAACCAACCCAAATTTGTGGTGATCAAAAATATTGGAACACGCGACTGGCAAATGTTTCTTGTTGCCCGGGTGTGCCATGTTAGATCGATTGTTTAAACAATTAATATTACTGAATGTCTACGCTTGGTTTGGACCTGGGTTTCAGCTGTGAATCCTGCATTTGTTAAAATGGATAAACCAACACGAAGACCAGTGTATGGGTGAAAAACAAGTCATTTTTGAAGCTGAGAAAAGTGCAGAAATTAATCAGAGACATTACACAAGCATTGGGCATAGCCAATTAAACACAGTCAATACATTCCAACAAAATTTGGAATGTCCTGAAAAAGAAAGAAACCACTGGTGTAGTAACAACCACACATCAAAAAGGTCGGCCAAGGAAAAACAGCAGCAGCTCATGACAGGAACGTTGAGCGAGCTGTGAAGAAAACCCCAAAAATAAGTCAGTAACATCACCAACAACCTCCAAAGGCCAGGGGTGAAGAAGTCACAATCCACTGTTCAAAGAAGACTTCAGGAACAGAAATATTGAGGCCATACCACAAGATGTAAACCACTCATCAGCACTAAGAATCAAAACGCCAAACTGGAATTTGAAAAGAAATACAGAGATGAGAAAAAAAAATCAAGATTGATCTTTATCAAAGTGTGGAGAGCCACAGTGTGGAGAACGAAAGGACCTGCTCATTATCCAAAACATACAAACTAATTGGTCAGCACGGTAGAGGTACACAGTGCCATGACTTGGACTTGCATGGCTGCTTCTGGAACAAGCTCTCTAATCTTTACTGATGATGCAACTCATGATGGTAACAGCAGAATGAATTCAGAAGTCTACAGAAGCATTCTGCCTGTCAATCTACAATAAAATACATCCAATGGGAGGAACTTCATCATGTAGCACAACAATGACCCAAAACAAATTTCCAACACAGCAAAGGAAAAAAGAGAAAGGTTTTAGACTGACCAAGTCAATCACCAGACCTTAACCCAACTGAGCATACATTTCACCTCCAGGACAGGAGACTGTCCTCCCAAAACAGAAGCTGCTGTACAATCCTGGAGAAGCATCACAGAAGAAGAATGCAACAGGTCATTTACCCACAACCACATATTGTGTTATTTACTTTAAGACTATCTGTTCCAATACGTTTGGTGGCCTGCCACCACAGGTGCCATGTTCTAAGTTGTTTTACACATTTAGATGTACATATCTTGAAATAAAAGATGAAACTGAAGCTGATCTGACATCTCATCTTCATCTTTTGATCTCAAACTAAAATGTCTTCAGTGTATAGCAAAAACAAAAGAATTGGCCCTACCTTTATAATACTTTCAGAGGGGACTGTATGCTTTCTAAATATGTGTGTCCAAATAAGTTTTAATATCAACAACTCTTGCTGAATTGCTTAAATAGTTTTTTATTCCACATTATGGTCTGTTCTGAAAAGAATGTCCTCTGAACCTTAAACCATCCGAGACGTTTATTTTCAACACTTTGTCGCATGGCCTATTTGTATTTGGAGCTAAAGTACAGCAAAAATATATGTAAATAAATAAATACAATGTAAAACATTGGACGTGCTGCAGGCCCTGACGGACATACTAGAAGTCCTCTGTATGAACCTCCGGCTAGCTTAAGACACGTAGCTTCTTTTGTGTTTTGATATGCTTATTGCTCTCCTATGGCCTTACTATTTATCATGTCTGAACAGGCCAGGTGTAAGTGTCAGTGTTAAAGACTTTCAACTACCAAAAAAATGTCAGAAAAACCACATCATAGTCACATTCACAAGACATCCCATGGTTACCATGGTCTTGTGTTTATCTATATATGATGTGTGTGAGTGTGTGTGTATGTACTGACTCAGTCATTTTGTAACATCTATTTTTCCCAAACCACAAAAAGTCTAGACCAAGTCAGACTATTCACTTCATTTAAGCTTGTTTGTTCGCAGCTCCACGCCCCTGTCACCATACAAAAGTGATGCTTTTAGCTTGAACAGTGTCTGACGCCATAATATCTGATCAAAAGCGGCTGCTATCGCTTTCATACAACAGTATCATAAACAACAAGTGAACTTTGAGTAAGTGACATTTTGACACAATATGACCAATTGTTCTGATTCTTTTTGCTCCGCTAACAAATACAGATCCAGAAGACCCACTCTTTATAGCATGTCAGAGAGCTAGCTAACTCCTCAATTAGTGTACCGGAACTAACTCTTGTATAAATTAATACGTTTTATGTGAGTGTATATATATATATATAAAATGTCTTTGTGTTAAAGCCTTTATTATAGCCTCATTCTTATATACATTACGTAACAGAGAAATTCTTTTCTTCTATACTAGCTTGCTAAGAAGTTTGGGAAAGAGTGCAAGGACACCCATAATAATGGCACCCCTGGATCAGAGAGGGTCATGGGTCTTTCTCCGCATGGCAGTGCTGCTGGGGCCTAAAGCCTCAACCTTCAGATTAGTAACCCAGAACCCAGAGCCTTAACCACTGAGCCACCACTGCCAGGCACCCTTCATGCCTGCACATGCTCTTCTGTAGGTTGGCACCTCTTCAGGAATGAGGAAAGCCCTGCAGGTTCTGAGGTCAGACATTCCTGCTGAGGTTAAGCGGGGCTGTGAACATGTTAATAAGCAGAAAGATAAGAATATGAGAGAGGGAAAAATCATTACAGAGCCACATGGTTTCCTGGATATACTGTCAACAGCAAGAGGAAATTAAATTTAACATGGAAACATCCTTGAAGGTGAATATCCCAGCTCATAAAGCAAGGAGGTGCACTGACAGAGCGTAGGAACGTAATTAGAAGGGAGAATGTGAAATCCCAGCCTTGAAGTGGTGATGAAACGCAAACAGGGTGTTTTACCCTGGAGGATTAACAGGAAAGTGAGGTCATACATGACTTGGGTGGCATTATACATAGACCTGTTTTTAAGGCATTTAAGTCTGGTTTATTTTATCTCAACTCAGATGAGCCAGGAGCATCGAATCACATTCTTGGAGAGGATCATATGTGAATTTTGCTAAATAAAGTATGAACCGAAATATTATTCAGACAACTACACAGATTAAAAAGCAGCTCGTTTTATCTGTGTGTTTATAAATAGTCTAACGTCATTCATATTTTGCAATAAGATCTTTTGCGTCAGCTAGACTCGTTACAAGAAAGTAATATGAAAATAAAACTGCCTCCACATTTTTCCAACAGTTTTCAGACAGTTGACATGCCACAACAGTTAGATCTGTGTGTATCCATATTATGCGTGTGTATATACATGTTTGGACACATTTTACTGAGCATGAAAAGCAAGTGGTTGACATGGTGTATTTCAGCAGCACATGGGTTTGGTCTGGTGCTTTGTTGTCTTTACTGCTACAAGTCAACAATGGTGAGGAGTGGCCATTGGAGGTTTGCAAGCCTAATGCAAAGTGACCACCTGCACGCAAATTATTTAGGTTCAAAGCCAAGCTGTACAGAAAAGTTTTAGAGCATCTTTGCCCTTTGCATAGCCAAAATACATATGATACTGAGTATTGTTTTACAGGAACTTACATATTGTATTTGTTTGGAACCTGTTATTATACCAATCATTACTATTCATTACTCACTACTGAATAACGTCTATTATATTTTCATGAATGTAATGTTTCGAAAAACTACCCTGATGTTGTCAATTTCCCTGAGATGTACAAAGAGCTCTCACTTTTTAGTACATAAGCAAAGCAGCAGATTCCAAGCACAAAATACCCTTTCAACAAATTTAATATAGGCATAATCAATAAAGCAAAATCCCTAATCTCTTTTGAGAAAGAGCTAATATTTGAACAAGATTAATTATTCAATTTCCCAGGGGTCATTTTTTATTGTTCAATAAAGCACCATTTCAACTGCTTGTAATCTTCTGTCTGTCTCAGACTGTAATTATCTGGGAGTCTGTGATGTTAAGTTTCAAGAACTCAGAGGAGTGCCGTTTGTTTCCTGAACAGCACAGACCTGGGATTTGTTTAAATAAGGATGGACAGTGAAATGTGATCCATTGTTAAGAGCAACATCTGTGAAAAAAGAAACCCATGTAGTTTGAGCAGCAAAATTTCGAATAAATTCCAAACAAGCAGAGTACAAAGGTTGAGAAACAAAATTAGCCTCAGGGTATTTTGCATTTCTTGGGAGCACCTGCAGCATCCACCAACTAACGATCAGAACCAATTATTCATAAACCTAACTTTGCCAATGAAGCAAGTGATGATCACAGTCAAGGAAATAAAAGAAGGTATCTTCAAATGTTATATCTACATCAGGGCATCACAGTGGTGTAGTGGTTAGCACCATCACCTCACAAAAAGACGGTATTGGGCTCGAAGCTGGATGGATGGATGGATGGCTACATCCACATCAAAGCTTAGATACTAGGGTCATTATCAGTTGATAGTTACTGATGTATTCTTGAATCGGATTGCTCAGAAGGTGTTGATTCATTGTCTATCACTGTAGAATTAATCTGCACTGACAGCAGTTTGGCCACAATCTACATGGTTCATATTTTATCACAGGTTTATATTAATGTGCATCTTCTAATATGTTATTACAGTAGCAGCTAATTCACAGACTCTAATATGGTGGACACGCCACAGAAACAAAATTGGTAACTGTATTTTTTATTGCGCATCATCAGTTATAACACTTATAACAGTCAGTGGTAAAGCTGTAACTTTAAGTATTGCATTTTGTGTCTTATTAACTTCAAGAAAAAGAAAAAGTAGAGACTGGCGAGGGAACAACTTTTTATAGCAATAATACGCGATATCAGAAACTAACTCACTGCACAGAGGTTAAATGTAACTACAAATTGAAAAGGTACAATGTGTCGTTCTTCGATAGACAATTACTACTGTTGGCAAATGGGGTACAAGAGGAATAAAACATATGTGCTGTTATTGAGAAATAATCCACGTTGTTATTTTTCTACATCAGCCTGCCTCCTTGTGTAGTACTCCAGAGTTAATATCTACAGATCTATAAAGTTTGGTATTCATCTAGGTCCATGTTATGTACCTTTAAGGCCAAATCAGGAAATGCCTATATAATCCCAAAAAGCAAAGAAAAAAGTGAAGACCAGGCAGCTGTTTTAGAGACACCTTCAAATAGTTGGCCTTAACTTGAACAGCATAGGGACAAAGAGAACAGTGTTTACTGATGGTCTATTATCCACATGACGTACAGGGTACAGGTAATACCCACTGCTTCAACACAATATGATTATACTAAAAGTTATACTATAGCCTGCACAGATTGCAAATCTTATGTTATAGTAATAGTAGGTTATAGTAACAGGCACAGCACTTAAGAAAACATAATAAAGAAGACATTAACCATGAATGCATGAATAGATACACGAAAACACCCCACAGCTATGATTAAATGATGCACTGTTGGAGTTTGTGTGCATTTTTTTTGTGAAACAACTTAATGAGGAGAAGGAGGATGACTGGGAAATATACACACTTTTTTACTGTGTTCATATACAGTCTATAAACATTCGGTTTATGCTGCTACTGCATGTTATATTTTTATACGTTTTACTTTTTACTGTCATTTTTAATCAATCTCCTCAGGTTGAACTTACGGAAAGACTGGTTATGGATTTGGCAAAGAGTGAAGAGCGTGTTATTGCTGTTATTGCAGTAAATATGAATTAAATAATGTATCTTAATATAATTCCGGGTTCGTTAAACATTAGAATATGTTGTGTGTTAGCACTGTCACCTCACAGCAACAAGGTTCTGTGTTCAAGCCTGAGTAATCACTGAGGCCTTTCTAGTGCCGTGTGCATGTTCTCTCTGTGCCTTGTGTAAGGTTCCTCCGGGCACTCCGGTTTCCTCCCAAAGCCCAGACACAAGCAGGTTAAGTCAATTGGCTACTCTAAATGACCCATGAGTGTGAATGGTTGTTTGTCTCTGTGTTAGGCCTGCAATAGATTACTGACCTGTCCATGGAATTCCAGGCCCGAAGTCAGCTGGGATTGGCTCCAACTTCCCTCTAACCTTGACCTATAAGCAGTACAGAGAACAGATGGATGAATTTGGAGATCTTCAGGTTCTGTTACTGAAATCTGATTTAATAATGCAAGGGGAAATTATGCTGCAAATAAATGCAGTGAATAAATGATGTCCTTACCAACCCAATAATAATAATAATAATAATAATAATAATAATAATAATAATAATAATCTTTCCCAATTTATAAACGTGTCATTAAAAAGAAAAGGGTAAGTGATGTTTCTAGACCTTAAAGATTTCAGAAATGTATGGTGTGTTTCATTAGGGATTTTATGTTATGTATGGCAAGAAAGCTTAGACAGGTCAAAAACTGTTCCAATACATACAGTATGAATTCACCACAGTGCTCTGATGTGGGCAAAAAGTTCAAATTATTCTTACATAACTTACTCTCTCTCTCTCTCTCTCTCTCTCTCTCTCACACACACACACACACACACTGGGGGAGAGAGAGAGAGAGAGAGAGAGAGCCTCCCCTTCACCGTATAAAAGCCGGATGGAGCTGAAGGCGAGGTCACTGCAGGTGGAGACTTAATAACCGCCGCGAGCAACTTTCTTCCCGGACCTACTTCATTCTAGTGAGGAAGCCTTACTGCAACTGCCAACATGCCTAAATGCCCCAAGTGCACCAAAGAAGTGTATTTCGGTAAGGAAACGTGTTTCCACTTTGTTTGTTTGTTTGTTTGTTTTTGTAAGAAAGCAAAAATGAATTCGTCGAAATTTCAGACGTCGGCTGCGTTAACGCGCGCATTACGCGAACAGGGCGCGTCGAGGAAGCGCGTGAGTGATCAGACTTGTGCTGTGTATATGAACTCACTTCCTGTTCACTGAAACTATATATCCGGGGGAAAAGATGCTGTGAGGATGTGCTGGCTTTTCATTTGTATTCATACTAATATTGAGCTCGAGGGAAATTCTCGAGAAAGAGAGGGGCACAGAATAAAGTGAACGTGAAAATTAATATTATTATTATTATTATTATTATTATTATTATTATTATTGTTGTTGTTGTTGTTCTTATTGTCTGTATAATTATTCTAGACATGAATAGGTTTGTTCGTTTTATTCTAAGAAGCTGAAATCTCTTCTTTATGTATATATAAGGTTAGAGAGACAGCCCTTGCCTGAAAGTAATCTGAAAGGTAAAAGTTTAAAAAGTGCCTGTTAAATCCCTTCAGAGCCCCAGACACTGCAAGTTGATCCTGTGTGGATCATAGGGGAATTAGACGTGAGGTGCTCAGCTTCAGTGTTCTACAGCCTGAAGCATTCCTTTACACAGGTGTCAGGAGGGATTTGCACCAGGCTTGTAAATCCACTGAATCTACAACACAAAGCAAGATGCAAGATGTCTCTATCTGTAATGCCTGGGCTCCTGCACAGTACCAGCAGAAGGATGAATCCATGGATCGTCCATTCTTCTTTTTTTTTCCTTCTTCTTTTTTTTTTTTCCTTTCCTGTAATTGAACTGCCCAACTTCTGCCAAAGAATACACCCTGGTTCATTGACTAAGCGGTTAATCTTTATCAGGGTTTCAGTGTCTCGGCCCTTATTGGTTCTATATATATATATATATAAAATTTTTTCCTGTCTCGTTTAGTGGTCTGTGAAAAGTTTACGGATTTTGATGAACTGATAGGGTGGCCATAATAATATCATTATACGCCCGTCAGGAAGGCCAGAAGGACTCTAAAGAGCAGAAAACTGGGAGTTGTAGTGTTTTCCACCGGAGTGTGCATTAGTTTCAAAGTGCAGTGTGCAAGATTTCCTACTAGTTACTTCCTCTTAGATGTACTCTTTCGAAATGCAGCTGTTTTTTTTTTCTATTTTCATTCGGGTTCAGTCAAATGAAATAACATGCTCTGTGTTAATAACTGTTAACCTTTGGATTGGAATAACTGGAAGCAGTTGTTCTGCTGTTGCTTTGCTGACTGAGGCTTAACGTTATCATCTTCCAGAGACAGGAAAAAAATAATAATAAAAAATCAAATCTGACCGTAGAGGAATTCAGAAGCCGTCTGCCTTCCTCCTCCAGCTACAGCAGCAGTGTAGGAGGATTGGTTTAGGAGAAAGCAGAACAATCGCCATAGTGTCTGGAGATTTACCAAGAATCACAGAAGAATTCAATGTCCATGCACAACTTCTCGTAATGAATGTGACAGACGTACACACGCACACCACTTGAGAAAGAGCAATATTTAGTCTAATATGGTTTAATGAAGGTTGTCTCAGCGTGTACGCTTTTTTTAAAAATGTGAAACCTGTAACTATTTTTGCGCTTCCTCTGAAAGGTTTTCAGAGAGCACTGAAAGTGAAGTGTGACGTGCAAAGAATATCAGAACGTGTGCTCTATAAACCAGTGTTTTTAGGAAAGGAAACGTCCAGATGAAGGAAAAAAAAAACAGCAACCTGAGTAATTTCCATTCACGTCTGTCATTTCCCTTCCTGTCATTCTCGGACACCTTTTCTCAGTAGAAAGATTTTCCATGGGTGTGTGTGTGTGTGTGTGTGTGCGTGTGCATGTGTGCATGCTTTGAATGAACTATACGGCTCCTTGGTGTGCGTCACTGGGAGTAACCAGGACTCTGATATACAGAACAGATTATCTGTAAAGTCCATTACACTCAGTAAACTGATGAGGACATCATGGCAAAAGTACAACTCTCTCTCTCTCTCTCTCTCTCTCTCTCTCTCTCTCTCACACACACACACACACACTCATTCACTCCGATCATATTATCCTTCAGGCCACTTCAACCAGACATGGTGTACTTAACAATAACTTATACCTTTGCAATGTTTCACTTAAATTTTTAATTTATTTTAGTTTTATTGGTGTGCTGCACATAAAGCATTTGACATCTTTTCTCATCTTTTTTTTTTATGGGAAAATCTCCATGGGGTTGCAAGCATTTGGCCTCTATGCAAAGCAGACACCTCGTGAAAAACATCCTTTGACATGAAAGCATGTGCAGACATCGATACGAGTAATAAGTCTCATGATGCATGACTTTCTGTCCTTGCCTTGTTCTATGATATTGTCATGGGAGTTGTTTTCATGTCTTTTATGCACTGCCCCACAGATAAAGCCTAGTTTATTGGTCTTTGCAAGGGAGGGTTTGCAAATTCCTCAGAAATCATCCTCTTGTGCGGAAACATATTGACCTAATGGCTTCCTTGCCATAACTTAAGAGACAACTGAGATGGGGGGGAAAAAATACTTTACTGAGCGGCACTGATTCTATTAGACTCGGCTTGCAACTATTCCAGGAAAATAGTTTCGATCATCTGAGGAATATTTAGATAGAGATGTATTTGTTGAATCAGGATGAAAAAAAAAAAATTACAACGTTAACCGTACCATGGAATTACAATAGTGCTCGTCTCTGTATTTCAGCCGAGAGAGTGTCATCTCTGGGTAAGGACTGGCACAGACCCTGTCTGAAGTGTGAGAAGTGCAATAAAACCCTGTCTGCAGGCTCCCATGCAGAGGTAAGACTCGCATCACTAGCAAATCATTACACAAACGTAACTCAGCATTGTTTCGACTCTACGGGCTGTTGATTTTGGCATCACACTGCAGGGAAAACAATGTCTGGAACTACAGTAGCATCAAGTTTGTCTTGGAGAAGGGTGCACAAATGGGCTTCGCTCTGTATCCACTTATATTACAACAAATCGAATTATGTTTTCTTTCTCAGCACGAGGGAAAGCCGTACTGTAACAAACCTTGTTACGCTGCACTCTTCGGACCCAAAGGTGAGTGAATATTCGTTGCTGCATTACCACACCTCTGGATTATAACTTGTCATAACTTATAACGACGTCATTCAGTCAGGGTTGATTATCAACTAAGAATGTTTTGGAGAAAAACCACTAAATCTTTCTTACATGCGTTTAACTGTGCTCGGAGAGCTAATCTTTCAAGGCTTCTTATCAGTAGTTGTTATCTTGTGCCATCAAGTTGCTTCTTTCCTAACTGCACTCCACGTGTTTTTCTGCACTTTAAAAAGGATCCACCTTTCTAGGACCGGTAGCAATTTAATGCAAGCTGACTTGGTTTGTTGGTTCCATATCGAAGAAAACCTTGCTATAGGCGGCCAGTGTCTCCTTACTAAATTAAACCATTTTTTTCAACATGCTGTACATTAAAATTTTCACCGGTTCTGTTTTAATTCCTTTTTATCTCTCAGGGTTTGGGCGTGGAGGCACCGAGAGCCACACGTTCAATTAAATCCAGACTCAGATGAGGGCTTTAGGTGAGTATTTGTAGAGGTGAATTCTCAATAATTATGTAGTTTATGACGTAAAGAAAATAAAAATAAAGTCTATAGTTCTTATCAGTTGCTTTGTTAAGTACACACCCAGTCGAATTCCATTGATAATGTGCTGTTTATACCGGCTGTGGCTTTTACTTACAGGTTTCCTCCCTCTACCACCCAGCAGGGGAAAGTAGGACACCATGCTGCAAGCCTTGTTTTTATCTATATATAGCTCAACCAAAGAAGAAAAGTGACCAAACCATGGCCCTCTGGTTATGGACCTGTTAGTTTGTTTTATGAGAATTGAGGACTGATTTCTGAGATATAGATTAAGCCTGAATTTAGACTAAAAGTTTGTTCATTGGTTAATCTCCACTGGCATTCCATTTTAGTCCAAAACCAGCCTTAATGCAGTGTCAGAAATAAAGCCCAGTAGGTTTTAATTTGGATCAATGTAATGTAGTCTGATATACACAAAACCATGGAATGATGTTTAGGATAGGTCTGAAGCACTAGACAATATCATTTTTGTAATTAAACATGGATTTGTAAACATTCGCGTGAAGAAGCGTGTCATTTTCTCATGCAGCCTTTCAGTTTTACCTTCACACACGTTACTGTTCTTTGACGTTTCTGTTTATGAGCATTTTGCACATCAGAAGAGAGCAGAGGACAATGTTGCCACTTAAACTACTGCCCTTCTAAAAGGCCTGAAACCTACCCAGCAAATTAGTGCCTACGAACTGCACTGTAGTCTTCAATCTTCAGAAATGTGTACACTCCCAAGAGCTCTTAGAAGGCAGTGTTAATTTCACAATAACGTCCTACTTCTTACCAGTCATTTCCTCTATAATAAATCACTCAGCTGCTGCAAATGACTGAATGGCTTTTAAGCTTAAAATGCAATTAAGTATCAACATTACTACAAGAATATCCTTTTATGGTAACATTCCTTCACCTCGCCTACATACGGAATGCTCAAATCTGGACCATTCCCACACTCACTTTGAGAACACTGACTCAAGAGGAGACTTAAAGTGAGTTTCGGTCTTCTCAGCGGCCCCAGAATTGACCGGTTCGAGTTAGACGGCCCCTCCTATCTGTCTTCAAATGTCATACTCAGTGCACACGTACCGCACTCACTTCCTCCTTCCATCAGAGGGTGGGTATTGCCATGGCAACAAACCCAACAAGACCCAACACATGCCCTGCCAACACCCTGTCTCTTTCACATGCCTTTGCCCTCTAAACAAAGACCCTTTATCTCGTTCGGAGAGACTGTCCATATAGAGCCAGAGAGATAAAAAAGACATCTGTGTTGGCTCTAGCCGTTTATTTATGTCTGATTTTTCACATTGTTAACATGTAAGAAGTTGGCCATGTGACTACAGCAGTTGGCTCCTTTGCCGTCTAAATTCAGCAGGGTTACAATAGCAAAATACCCTTTATTAGTTTTTAGAAAAGGACAAATATGTTTTAACTTGTTAATGTAGTTTCCAGCTCTGATTTTTAACATCTCATGTACTTTATTCCAGAGAGAGAGAGAGAGAGAGAGAGAAAAGTGCCTACCAAATGAATAAATGTAAATGTGCTCCTCTGTAGCTATCGATAAAACACATGCTGCAAATAAATGAATCCTTTGTGGCTAAGAGCTGATACAGGCTAGTAATGTTAGATATGTTAAACCTATTATTACCAGCTATGTTACGTAGATGGGCGGCAGCTAACTAATTAGGCAAACAAAACAACTACACTTACTTAATGGGCTTTACTGATCGCTGAAATCTTGTGTTACTACTTACTGTATTCATAGTCCCTTTCACATTCCTTACCATTGCACTGTGCAGGTGCATGGGCTCAAAGACAGCTGTGGTTAAAGGTATTGAGTCTGATAAGCCTGGATAAGGACATTATCTGGAAAATATGCTTTCTGCCACTTGTACTGTTTTACAAGTGAGAAAAAAGCACTTGCAGATTACCTGCGTATCGGGTCATCCGTTTGCTGCTGGATTCACTTGACAATTCTTTTGAAATATATAGCAAGCATTTTTTGTGACATTCTGTTATAATCCTTCCATGTCAACATCTTTATACTAAAGCTTAACTGTGTAGTGTGCTTAAATTAGAGCTGAATCACCACGTTCATTATGTGCAGATAATACAACCCCATCTCCAAAAAAGTTAGGACGCTGTGTAAAATGTAAATAAAAACAGAATGCTTCGATTTGCAATTCATGTAAACCCATATTTAATTGAAAATAGAGCAAAAGTAACATCATGGGTTTTTTTTTTTTATTATTGCTTTATGAAAAATATATGCTTGTTTTGAATTTGATGCCAGCAAAGCATTTTTTTAAAAATGTTGAAAAGGGCAACAAAAGTCTGGAATGTTCAAACACCTGGTGGAACATCTCACAGCTAATTAAAAGGAGCTTCCCAGAGAGACAGAATCTCTCAGCAGTAAAGATGGGGTGCCATTACAATTACGCACGAAGAGCTAATATGAGGAAGCTTAACGTTGTTTTTTGAATGAATTCATCTCTGAATGATACATGCAAATGCATGAAAATTGTGCTAAAAGGTGAAAGTAAAAAAAAAAAAATGACACCTACAAAACTGTTAAACTGTTTTTTACAACTGTTTTTACATACACTACTTTGTGAAAGACTGCATGGGCAAACAGTGCAACAATTAATGAATAATGTTCCTCATCTTAAAATTGCAAAGAATATGGAGATTATGCCATCTATGGTACATAATATCATTAAAAAGATTGAGAGAATCCGGAGAAATGCAAGGGACAAGGCCGAAAATCAATATTGGATGGCCATGATCTTCGGGCCCTCAGGCAGCACTGCATTTATATTAATGGAAACCATATTTAAACATGATCCAGAAGCACTGCCACCTTCTCTGGCTCTAAGCTCATTTAAGATGGACTGAGCTAAGGTGGAAAACTGTCTTCCGATCTAAAAAGTCTTTTTTGGAAATCTTTTAGAAATCATGAATGACGCGTCCTACAGGCCAAAGAGAAGAGGGGCCATGCAGCTAGTTATCAGTGTACAGTTCCAAAGCCAGCATCCATTGATGGTATGGGGTGCATTAGTGCACATGGCATGGGTACCCTGCACTTCTGGGAAGGCACTATTAATGCTGAATGATATATACAGATTTTTGAGCAACATATGCTGCCATCCAAGCAACATTTTCGTCAGGGAAGGACTCACTTGTTTCATCAAACCAATGCCAAACTGCATTTTGTATGTATTACAGCAGCGTGACTCCATAGTTGAAGAGACTGGGTGCTATTCTGGCCAGCCTGCAGTCCAGACCTGTCACCCATTGTAAACATTTAGCAATGTAAAGCAATGTAACATTACTTTTTTTGTGTGGCATTTGCAGTATTGGTCAAGTTACGTTTAGTTGCTCCTGGAAAGTAATTTTAATCTTAGCTGAATACAAAAGCCTCTGATGCAGAATAACAACGCTGATGTCCAAAAGCCATACTGATGTCCACGCACACCAAATTGTTCAAAAGTGCTCTTCCATCCCAACCCTCATACGGACCTCATTTATATGCTAATGTTTTGGCATCCAGTCATGTGCGAAAATGTTATGTGTGAAATCCAGTAATGTGCACAGTATTGAACTCCTACCAAATCATAAGCTGCACTCCGAAACATTATGTTCCTAATAAATCACAGAAAAGTGTTAATTCAACAGGACAACTCAAACAATGTTCTATTCATAGGTTATAAGAGAGAGAGCGTTACTGTAAAATCTGGTCTCCATTTCTCTAATTGACCGAGTTTGAAAGGCTCTCATTTCTGTCATCCCTCTCTCCAGTTCACCCTCTCCTTCACTCCACAGTAATGAGATGAACTGGAAGCAATTATGCTTGTTGGAAGGATTGGCATACGGTGTAGCACTTCTCTGCAAAAAGCACTATAGGGGGCTAATGAGGGCAGAGTGCGAAGGAGGACAAACATTGTGCATTTGAAAGGTCACCACATTTTTGCCTCTGGTGTATGAATTAGGGCTTCCTTAAAGAAACTCCAAGCCTGCTGGGATAATGAATCTCCTAGACAGCTCCACAGCTCTTGGCTGATGTTGCAGCAGTGCTGTAGTTCTCCAGGCCAGCTCCCGCTGTCCGTTATTTGTGGCAAAATTAACAATGCAAACAGGAGATGTCAGACAGGCCTGGCAAACAATTACTGTAATCTCTGCACAGATTCAAGCAAGAGAAGAACTGTGAGTTGTGGTCCAGCTGATCCAGATGTTTTGTTCCTACGTCCTCCGTAAGGAGCATGGTTTCAGTCGAAAATGATTTGGCTGCTAAAGTAAAAATGCATACAAACCGAGAAGCAATTGTATATACTGGTTCCTTTTTCACTCGACACAGCCTTTTGAAGTATTTCCCTGAAGGTAATGTAAGCTCTAGGAAGATCTGGTGTTTACATGCCTGTAATCAGATAGAAGTCAGCAAATGGTCAAGTGGACTTCACCACAAGGTCAGCTGAATAGAACAGGGATCATTTATCTTCTGATATCTATGATCAGCACTTCAAATGAAATTCCACCGATCTAAACATAATTACAGGGGCCGTTTGGTTTCAAATTTGAGAAGATGAAAGACAATATGAAAGCTCTCTTTCCACGAGTTCCCCCATTTCTCTGGAGCTGACATTCCACTGATTAATAAATGTAAAATGTTGCAAGTTTACACACGGCCTTATAGACTGACGCCTGCATTACATTGCGCAGACCCTGCATTATGCACTTTTGTAAAAATATATCTTTCCGTAAAAGAGCTCCTTAGATCTTTCATTGTTTCCATGTGTCCTTTCTATGTCTGATTCATATTCTTTATCCATTTGTCTGGGGTTAAACCTGAGTGGAGTGTGTGTCTGTGAGCACAGTATATATATATTCACTAGCCACTCATTTGTCATTCCCTGAATCCAGATTGCTTATCCTGGCATGTGTTTCAGCGCAGTTCCTGTCTCCGCTCCAGCCTGGATCTGTGCTCTACCCCATAGCAACATCCTACACATCTCCCTAACATTTCTCTTTGCGCGTTCAGATCACAGCCTCTCTGGAAAACCTTTGAGATTATGCCCAGGCCACAAGTGATTTATAATGCCAAATAATAGCTTCCTATTGAGTAAAAACACATTGATCCGAATATCGCCAGGATTTTCTGAACCGAGTGTACCAAACATGTGCTGAATGCTTCAAAGGCTTATTAAACCATGCTAAAAAGGGATCAAAAACAGATGTAAAGTGGAGCACAGTGTCACCATTCAAAACAAGAAGTGTGAAATGGTTTGTGACTTTGCACTGTTCGCTTTCATTAACCTACATTCACAAATGCCGTAAACCTACATTCAAAAATGCCGTAGCTCATTTCAGGCAACATCTAATTTTTATTTATTTATTTATTTATTTATTTAATTATTTTTTTTTTTTTACAAGGTTCCTTTCTGACTTTAAGCCTCAACAAGCTAGATAGAAAACATTTATTTTATTTTGTTGTAAACTGTCTGCAAGGCATTTACACTCACCATCCACTTTATTAGGAACACCTGTACAACTGCACATTCATGTACTTGTCTAATCAGCCAATCAGGTGGCAGCAGAGCAATGCATGAAATCATCCAGCTACAAGTCAAGAGCTTCAGCTAACGTGTGCAACAAACACCAGAATGAAGAACAGGTGTGATCTCTGTGATCTCTTTGCATCTCCGCACGCATAGAACGTTGAACCTTGCGGTGGTTTAGTAGATCACTACTAGATCAAGTTTCCGCACGTCAGCAAAGATCTTCGCACAAAAACCATCCACGTGCCGTCTGCAGGTCGAAACCCTGATAGCCTCAGATTCCTCTTCTTGGTTGACAGTAGTGGAACTTAATGTCTTAATGTCTCCTGCTGTTCTAGACAATCCGCCTCGGTGGACGGCGAGTGTTTAAAATGTTTGAAACGACTCTTAGAATTTTGGTAAATAGAGCATCAGTGGGACCCAAATCTTGCAGTCCTCCAGAAATCTTTCTCTCGCCACTACACTAAGCTGGGGTTGGTTTGCAATAGAAGACTGACTCCATCTAGTGATTCATTGAACAAAGCAAGAATCACCTGAGGCATGAAGGATAAAAATAAATAAATAAATAAATAAATAAAAACCTATTTCAATGTTTGTCATCGTGATGGTATTCTTTGTATCATTTCCTGTTTGCTTCTTACAGTACTTAATGGGCCATGAATAATGTAATCTTCAGAAAATAGATATTTATAACACGGGTCCTCCGAGAAAGCCGACAGAAGCTTTTTCTGACCTGTGCCTCATTTGGAGGTCTCTGGAAGGTTTTTTTTATGACTTGCTGTCTGCCAGTGACCCTACCTGAACCCTGACCTCAGATGCACCGTCACAGGGAAACTTCAAAAAGTTCTGCAGAAGTGCAGGGGAATTCCACAAACGCATATTTGCCTCAACTGCCAGTCCTGAGAGGGGTTTTGTATTTTGCACTCGATTTTCGATCATAAATAGATCTACTCTGGGTAGCACCATGCCATAATTAGGAATTACCTAAAGGTGACATAAAGTAAAGCTTCCCTAAGCACTGTAATACAGTAGATCACCTTAACTGGCAGTAATCTGCAAGATCCGTTTGAACAATGATGCCTGAGCTGCAAAGCGTCTAAAAGGAAACTCAGCCAGTGATGAGTTCAACGAGTGAGATGTGGGAGAGGTCCTAGCCCTCAGAAAGTCAATCCAAATTACACCCTGCTGAAAGATCTAGTTTGCTCTGTCCAGCACCTGCTGCCAACAACAGACACGGTCAAGCTGCTAAGACCATCTTTGCCAGGACTGGAACATTATAATTGTAAAATAAATTTTTTTTTTTTTCAATCTTAATTGAATGTCAAGAGTAAAGTTAGCCTCAGTTCAGAAAGACTGAAGGTGGTTGAACTCATTAGTAGCTAGTGGACCTCTGTTGCAGTCCATCAGGAGGAATCTACATGGCCTCGTCTTTTCATGCCTGAGATTTTTTGTGCCGAGTTTGGTTCTTAGGAACGGTGTGTTCAGTGTGGGATTGGACTATGATGACTACAGACATATTTTTGAACAACTCCCTAGATTTTTCTATGCGTACATGTCCATTGTTCAAAGACCTACACAAAAACTGACCTGAAGATTTGGTTGTGCTGACGTAAAAAAAAAACAACAACAACATTGTGAAATATTTTTTCTTGAACCTTGTCTGGCCATGACTCCATGCGCTGCGATCTAAACGAATGAGAGATGATTCTAGTGTAAGATCAAATCAAACGGCTCTGATCAAGCCGAGCTGAAATGCAGACAGATGCAGAAACAGACTCCTATCCCTGCGTGAGCTCTGACAAGACTGACATCTTGTGGCACGTTGTGCAGTTTTGATTTCAGAAAATGGAGAAAAAAAAAAGAAAAAAAAAAAAGCATTTTTGCTGTAATGGCCGGGCCAAAAAATTATGACTTTACGTTTTAAACATATTTATTTTTAAAACAATTTAACACAAATAAATTATGACTGTAGTAAAAAGCATTTCTATGTAGGCCACCATTAGTGTATGATCCCCTATGAAAATAGCATAGAAAGCATAGAAAGTACACATTTTTTTTTCGTTTTCATACACAAGCACTATATATAGAT
>JAOVYU010000002.1:10945145-10957028 GCA_025674565.1 Synodontis membranacea | reverse complement strand
CCTCTCCTCCTGTCAGCCGAGAACAGGAAACTGAGGCTGTCATGGGCACAGATTCTGGACAGTTTGTAAAATAATAAGTTTTTTTTTTTTTTTCACTCATCAACTATCCTGTTTCGGTGAGCACGTGGTAGCCTAAGGTTCTTGTTCTTGGATGACCAGGGGTGGGACCAGATATGGTCTTTTGCTGTTGTACCCCATCCAACTCAAGGTTTGACTTATTGTGCTTTTTTGTCACCCTGGTAGTAATGAGTACTTATTTGACTTACTACAGACTTCCTGTCAGCTCGAACCAGTCTGGTCCTTCTCCTCTAATCTCTCTCATCAACAAGGTGTTTCAGCCTGCACAGCCTACGCCCTCTGCACACAGGACATTTTTTTGTTTTTTCGCAATTTCTATGTAAACTATAGAGACTGTTGTGTGTGAAAATCCCAGGAGATCAGCAATTTCTAAACTACTCAGACCAGCCAATCTGGTACCTACTGTACAACCATGCCGTGGTTAAAGGCACTGAGATCACGCTTTTCCCCCAGTGATGTGAACATTAACTGATGCTCTTGACTTTAATGATTTCATGGCATTGTGCCGCTACCGCATGATTGACTAACTGGATAACTACATAAATGTGCAGGTTTCCAGGTGTTCCTATTAAAGTGGACTGTGACTCAGACGGGCGACAAATAAAAGGGAAAAATCTGAACCCGTAATTGGAGCTCCAGACAGACGTACAGCTTGATACAATTAACAACCTTCCATGCTCTGTGCCATATCTAAAATAAAAAAAAATACCGAGTGCACACACGGACTGTGAAAGAGAATTCATTATCGCAGACGGACGGCGGGACCTTCAGTCCCAAATACTGCTCAAGTGGCTGTCTTTCAGTAGTGAGAATGATTAAAGGAACATAAACAATTAGATCTACGGGACACCCCTGTAATAGGGTTAGAAATCATGTTTGAAAGTGCACATTCATTGACTGGGATGCTAGTGCATTTGCCTGACAGAAGAGCAACTGATCTTCAGGTGGCCGAGATTGTCAGTGCCGGACTTGATATCCAACCCACACAGAGACCACTCCTCATTACAGAGATAAACACACACTGAAGAGGTCAGTAGTGATCTACAGAGATGTGGTTTATTCTCAACCAGTGGTCAAGAGCACGAGTGAGGTGTACCAAGAGACCAGTACCGGACTGATGCTCTGATCATGATCTCTGCTGAGCTGTAACGGTTTGGCTTCACTGAGGATCAAGATAAAGTTATTCCGACTAATCATCTGTATTTTATAAAGAAACATTACTATCCTGATAACGACCATGTCCCCATCCACAAGGCCTCACTGAGAACTTACCAAGGCAAGCTGTAGCTGTGCAAAACACACCTTGTGTAAGACGCCTTGTCTGGTTTTTTTTTCATTTGTCTACCTGTGACAAGACTGATCTTGCTCAGTTTTTACTAATGTTGATAACAAACTACATTATGGATATTCATACACATGCTGATGGAGTGTGAATGAAAATGCTTTTCTACTTCCATTAACTTAGAAAGAGCATAAATTTGAGTGTATGTATGTATGTATGTATGTATGCATGGATAGATGGATAAAAGGATGCATGTGTAGTCCGAGAGATTGACAGATCGGTAGCCAGATCAACAGATAGACAGGAAGATAGGCAGATAGACACACGCGGTCTCAAATTTATGCTTTCCTCTGCTGTCCGTTCTGCCAAACAGTTCAGATCGATTGGTCTGTACGATACTTCACAATAGTTCTGACACTACGGAGAGCTAGTTATGCAACGGCAAAACAAAGAAAAAGCTTCTCGACAACTTTCACTCTGAAAAAAAAAAAACACCCAAGTCAATAAAGCTACCTCTCTCCTGCTGCTGGCCTTTGGACTCCAGCTCAGGCAGTGGCGCCCACACCAGCTCAGCCTTGTGTGGGTCGAGCTGCGCAGCTGAGCGCTCCTTCAGCTCGGGCACCTCCGCTTGGTATCTCTGTCCAATGTTTATCCGCCTGAGAGAGAGAGAGAGAGAGAGAGAGAGAGCGAGAGGGAGAGTGAGAGAGAGAGAGAGAGAGAGAGCGAGAGAGAGAGAGAGAGAGAGAAGTAAAAGGAATAAGGGGATGGGCAGAAAGTATGAGAACATATTTATACATATAAAGTCTGCGCTTCATTGTGTAGACATCAAAGGCATCCTGATCAATTAGCAATGTAACAATTTAACAACAAAGAGAGAATCTATTAAAGACATGCACCTCGACTGTCGGCACTTCTTTAGAAAACTTAACAATGAAGTTTATTTGAAACGTAAAGCAGCAGTATACTCTGTCAGGTTCTGGCTAAATCCAAGGCTTTCTTCATTACTAATCATCATCCGATGTTCAAAATGACCCCCCCCTTAGTTGACACCGAAACTGAAAATCATAACTGAATTCATGCAGAGGTGTTAACTAGCAACTTGAACTCCTGATATTACTTTCAAGTTATAAGTCAGGTCTAGAACAAGTCCAATGTCCAAATCCGTCTTTCCTTCATTATACATAAATTGCTCTTCTGATTAAAATTTTCATATGAACATGTTGAATAAGATGTATAAAATGAATTCTTTTTACTTTCACACTAGAAGTGCAACGTCAGCTTGTAAGGGGTTTATTTTAGGCATACACGCGAAGGTGGGCGTCACGGAAATGGTAATTTAGCACAGGCTGCTTTATCACCCTGCTGGGTAATGCTGGGAGATTATGAGCCTGGAAGAGCTGCCTATCTAGACCTATAGACCGGCAAGTAGCGAGTAGACTTTGGCCTTGGATAATTTACACAATATTGGCACTCCATGCGATTCACAGGCAACTGCTCCGAGTCGCTAAAGGCTGATTTCGGTCTAGCCGCAGAGATCAGCCAGATACATGGGTTTCTAAGGTGGCTGATGTGAACAACTCTTAAACTACGCTACACATCAGGAACATCTGGACTGCGAGAGACCACTGTGCTGGGAATATTTAACAGCGCTGGATGTGGGATGAGACTCAGAACAAAACTAAACTAATAAATAAATAAATAGGTCACAATTTTGAATTGTATATATAAAATAAATAAAGCAGTATGTAAACTGACAATCAGATCTCGCTCATATCTACGCGTGACAAATGCGAGTTATTTTAGCACTTGCCTAGCCGGCCAGGAAACGTAACTAATGTTAATCACGAACTACATTTTCTTTGTTTTGGAAATATTATGCACCAGTTTGGCAAAACTGAAATAATTGACTAAAATTATTATGACGTAAATTGAGGGTCGAGTGAAATCTCACTTGCGTCTATCTTTACAAATAGACAGCAGCGGATTTTAACACGGGATTTTCAGTTATACTGAGTCTGGCGTTTTTTATAAGGCTTCAGGACGATGCCGTCGCAGTAGCTTTAGTTAAGATTTACCATGCATTATTGTACACGTTCTATTTTAACGGTTTAAGATAAAGTGACATGTTCTATGTCATGTTCAAAGTCATCTATGTAAACATTTTTACATTTGCAGATTCTGATTTTTTTTTTTTTCCTGGATAATGCCTTAATCTCACTTCTGGAAAGCTCAAATGAATTATCTGTTTGTATATGCGTGTGTGTGTGTGTGTGTGTACACAAATCAGTTGGTACCAGTCAGAAAGGATATCACTATTCTCTCTGCTGGGACCCCACAACACAAACACACGCACACACACACACTACTACAGCAGCCAAATCAAGTGACACTGAAACAGTCAATGAATACAATGAAGCTGAAGGGAGTCAGAATAGCAGACTCGGTGCCAACCATTATAAAACCCATGCAGACAACCACACGCAGACACACACAACCATTATAAAAATGCACACACGCTCGCGCACACACACACACACACACACACACACACACTGAACAGTACGGTAAAGTCTGATCACTTTTACAATAGTGACGTGAGTATGAGGTGGAAGTGAGTGATAGAAAGCTGTTACTCTAAATGATGATGCCTACTGCACTTCCACTTGGATGTGGAAGTAGGTCAAGGACTTAACAGTATTTGCTTGTGCACGTGTCTGTGTGTGTGTGTGTGAGACGTCGTCGGGACTTACGGCTCAACGCTGACAGGAGTAGCCTCGCTCATAGCAGACAACACCGGAGGTGTAATCTCAGCGCTGTCTATACACGCACACAACAGCAAAAAACAAATGACTCCATCACTGACATGTAATTACAGCCAGGGTTAATTACAACAGTCATCTGCATTCGCCAACGATTCTTACTGAACGCAAGTTGAACACACTTTCACACATGAACCAGTGTTTTCAAGAAGTGATTCACGATCACTCCACAAATAGTCAAATACTACACAATAGGAGGGTGTGCATGTGTGGGGCACTCACTAGAGCGGAGGAGGCTACGGGTGGCTGATTTGGGTGTAGCGGGCGGCGGTAGGCCCTGTGTTCCCGCGACAGCTGCAGCAGCAGAGAGGATGGTCGAGAAGTAAAGGCCCGAGCCCTCTCTTACAGGGCTGAGGATGGGAGGAGGTGTGTAAGGGGGCAGCGTGAGCGGGTTATCGGCCAGCCTCACTGGCGAGCGGAGGTGGCTCTGGTAGGGCGTGATGCTGGAGTAAACGGGTGGCGCAATCAGCGTGCTCACTTTGGGCGGAGGGATGAAGAGCGGCTCCGGCCGAGGACGCCGTTTCGCCTTGGATGATTTGCCATCTACGTCGCCACCAAGATCAGCTCCGCCGTTCTGGAGTACGGAAAGAGACACAGACGTCTAGTGACTTATAGCATGAATGTTTATGAATATTTATGGATATCTAAGGGAACCCTTGCTTTAGTTTGAATTAACTGCGTGCTTTTTCTCTCTTTACGGTGGAAAAAGAAAGTGGAAAAGTGATGGAGAAAAGGAGAGCATGTATGGATTAGGTTTCAAAGGATGAAAAACAAAACACTAGGGATTATGGTGGAAGCTTTAATCCAGGGTTTAACTGATGGGGGGATACAGTGGATCAAAAAGCAAAAAAAAAAGAGATCATGGTCAGAGGATCGCTACCCCTGCTCAGTGACGCTCTCACCTGGCTCGAGCTCTCCGACAGAGAGTTGCGTAGCGAGCGGCGGCGCGTGACAATGACGGAGGGTTTGTGGTCAGTCCGGTTTGGGTCGCTGGACCGCTGGGGCCAACTGGCTGAGAGAGAGGGTTGTTCCTGGTCCAAAGAACTAGGGTCTGCCCGCCGTACCGGAACTGACACCGGGATCACTAGAGGCACCAGACTCTCATCTCTTGCACGTTTGGCACTCAAACCCTCCATCTCTCCGACCCCTCGACCGGGACCTGATGCCGGGGGGCTCCAGGACCTGTGAGACTCCTACACATATGCAACACGTATCACAGAGGACCTTCACACATAAACACTTTAAATAACACACATAAATAATTGTACTTTATTACAACCACAGAAAATTTATTAAAAAAAAAATAAAATAAAATAAAAATAAAAAAAAGCTTCTTAAGATTATAAAACGAAGACTTGGAAATAAAAGAAATCATTTCCGAGGTGCTGCACTTTCATAGCAGAGGAACGGCATGCATGCAGTGGAATGAGTAGAGTGGGAATCATCCAGTAAATGAGTATTGGAAATGACTAGACTGCACACGGGCATAATATTGTGTTTCAGGCGCTTTCATTACTCAGATAGGATACGACACGTCTTAATATCTTTGGTATATGTGAACGGCAAGTTAAAGCTGATACCTCGTGCTAACCATATAATCAGCTGACATTTTGATATCCTCCTTCCTCCAGTGTTTCTTTTTTAACAGAGAAAAAATTAATAAAAAAAAAAAAAGCTTCCGAATTCACTCTGCAGGTTATGACCAGAATTAAGCAACATTCACACGCAAATATGCGGTGGTAACTTGTATCAATAGCAAGTTAAAACAAAGGCATGTGAGTACAAGTTCTCAGGATAATAAAGCTAAGCTTTATTGTGGTTATGTAGGTGGATCCAAAGCCAAAGTTCCTTCCTTCTAATAGAACTGCATGCACCCCTTAATAGAAACGAAAAGCAGGCTTCGATTGCCACCAGTTTTCAAATCCTCTTTATTTTAAATACAATTTCAGCCGATTCTGAGGAACAGAACAAACTCTCCTGCGAAGGCCTTGTTTCCTGTATCCACTAGACATTTCCTGTTTCTCGGGGAGACCAGACCAAAGCAAGCATGCGAACATTTCACAGCACGAAATGAAAACGACACATCTTATTAACGAGACTTCTTAATTTTCACTGCAAAATAAATAAATAAATAAATAAATCCATGACGTGAAGAAATAATGCGCACAAGCGAACAAATAACAGTCTGATTTAATGGCCATGTCTTTTCTGCTGCAGCTGACACTTGAGATTGCAACAGCAGGAATTTCCAGCACTTACCCTTCCTCGAGCTGGAGTCCTGTCCTGGATTACGTACACAACAGCAACAGTCTAAGACAAAAATTCTTGGGAAATTTTTTACCTACTCGTGTAGAACATACAAGCGTGGGCTGGTTGAGGGTTTTTTTTTTTTTTTCATTGTTGCACTGGTTAGCATAGGTTATGGTTATGGTTTCGGGCTACTCGTGCAGTGCCTGAGGTCACTAGCAGATCTACCCACCCACCCAATCTGTTGTTACTGGAGCTGCTGACCTTCTTAAAAAAAAGAGGGCTTATGTAACACAAACTTAACAGTTAACATGCACCAGCAAAGTAAACCGAGTCTCAGCAGTTCGAACAACGGACATGAAAAAGACAAAACAAGTCTAGACAGATGCATAGATTCAAGGTGCATATTCCGGCATACTCTAACCCGCTCTTTTTTTTTTTTAAATCACTCCTCTAAAATGAATCTATCAATATGTTAACGGCCATAATGAGTCAGTCGGTATGAACAGATGGATGTGCAACACATTGGAATTTCTTACAGAGGTTGTTCATTCTTTTGGTGTGAATCTATTAATAAATGCATACTAAGCACAGCTAATAGAGTTGTGTGTGACATGAAAGTACTCCGTTGCCGCTCAAGAGCTGTAGAAATGTAGTTGACCAATTTTACTACTCTGTACTTATGTCACAAGCAAGATTACAATTTTGCTTTTGCACCCACACATTTTGTCCGTAAACCTGGGCCAATTTGAGCCATTTCAGCCAGGGAGGTTCGAACACTCGCTGCCAACTTTCAACTCCACCCTGGAACTCTTAAGACTGCAGAGGCACAACCTTTAACACTGTGCACACTTATACCTAATACAAGAACTAATGCGTCCTTCTGCTGCTCCTTCGTGGGAACCAAGCAACGCACACGTAGTGCATGCGTGAAATAAATGAAACGGAAAACAAAAGAAAAGGAACCCAGTGCCGAAATAATGAATTACGACTCAACGTAATTTAGCGTTTCTATACGTATACGTTTATTATATGAGAGAGAGAATCGTGGCGTGTAGGCCTAACGTCTTGTATAAACAGGCGAGGCGTCAGCAGAGGCAGTAGTCTGAATCGACATGTGAGCTAGAACAGCAGCACCTGCTCTATTCACATTCTGCTGAAAGCATTCTGCTACAGTACAGTAACAAAACCTGCAGAACCAGAAGTCTCAAGCAAATCTTCCACACGAGTGACCACAGTCATGTTATAACTATTCTTGTTTCATCAATGGAGCACAATAGTCATGCATTCGCTTCACAGTACAAAGTATAGTGTCTTGCCGATCTTACCTTGACTGTGTGTGAAGGTAAGGATTCCATCTCGGAGGCCTTCTGAGCCAACGTCTCCAAGTTGGCCTCTTGGGACACCCTCCTCTTTCGCCGCGTGCTCTGGATGACCCCTGTAGGAGCAGCTCGGATGGTCTGCTTGGCCCCAGCCTCGATTGCCTCAGTGGCTCCATTATGAGAGCCCTGAACCGGTTGCTCAGCGAGTACGAGGATGGGGTTCTCTGTTGCCTGCCCTCCACCCTCTCTGGAGAGGCGCCGAGACCGCCGAGGTCCGGGTTGCTGTGTCTCAACGGATGTCTGAGGAAGAACAGGAGGGCATTGAGAAGCATCTTCCTCGGGCTGTGTTGATTCAGGTGTGTCCTGGGATTGCCCTGATGATTGCTCGGGTTGGGAAAGCGATTGTGGTTGTTTGGCAGCAGAGGAATATTCCACTACTTGCTGATTCTGCTGAAGCTTTTGTAATTGTTCAGCTTTTTGCTGATTTAGTGACTGGGGCGGTTGCACTTGCTGCTGTTGTGATTTTTGCAAATGTTGCTGCATTTGTTGTTGTAGTGGCTGTGCTTGCTGTTGTATCTGTTGTGACATTTGTATTGGCTGCTGCTGGATCTGGTTTAAATGCTGTGCTTGCTGTTGTGGCTGTGTCGGTTGTGACTGCGCTAGTTGTTGCGACTGTTGTTGATGTTGCAGTATTTGTTGTTGGTGATGCTGTACTAACTGTGTTTGCTGCTGAATTTGCTGTTTTTGGAACATCTGGAGTCTCTGCATTTGCTGCTGCTGCTGAAGTTGTTGCTGCTGCTGCTGCTGCTGCTGCTGAAATTGCTGCTGCTGAAGTTGCTGCTGAATTCGATTTTGGGAATTTGTTTGGGTGCTGTTTACAAAATTCACATTTTGCAAGGTTCTGTTACCATGGAATACTGGATAATAGCCTGTTGCCAAGTTTTGCCTGGGCTGCCCAAAAGCTAACTGAAAGGGCTGAAGAACTGATGTGCTCCCAGTGGTGGACGTCACATTCTGCTGGGGATTGAAAAGTGCAGGTTTGTGACCCTGCTGAAAGGCTTGTTGCTGCTGCTCCCAGGCCAGACCACCGCTTGCTTTAGAAGCATCTCTAAAACCTTCGGCGCCTGTGTTAGGTGCCTGTTGTTGCTTTTCTGCCATCCTAATGGCAGCTGGCTGCTGCTGTGGTACTGCAATGCCGTCAGAAACCTGCTTCACGAAACCAGTCTGCGCTCCAAGGTATGGAGCATAGTTCTGAGCCCAAGTCGTCGTCGTCGTGACACCCTGAGACCAGGCCGCAGGTCTCTGCTGAGGTTGCTGGGGTAACTCCTGGTGTGCCCACTTCATCGCCATAGTCTGCTGGTAATGACCTCTGTTCTGGTTGCCCTTCTCTGGGCTGAAAATGACAGAATTGAGAAACATATGTGGTGCATCAGCTGTGGAGCTTTCCACAGCAACAGCCTCATTGTGACCTGACTCTGAGGGAGGGGCCCCCATGCCATAGTAGGAGCCCTCGTTGCGCTGAGAAGATTCTTTCATTGCAACACCCTGGTCGTTAAAGAAAGTGATGCGTTTGCCTGTCCTCTTTGTGTTGGCTTTCTGTTGAGCTGGCAAACTCATGACTAGCATGAATAAAGGTGGAATGAGAGGGCTGGAGTGCGCTCGTGAACAGGTAAAGAAGAGTTCAAACCTTCAGACCACACCAAGCTCTCTCCAGTGCAATTAATCTTCTAACGTCCCTCTTTATTCACAAATGTAGTTAAGAGGTTTTAAAGAGTCTGTGATCATCCAAATCTGCTAAGCATCATTGGAATGGAAGTCAGCTTTAAAAACTGCAGCATCCCATTAGCAGAAAACACAATGTCAACTGACACACCCTCAAACATGTCTATTGCTTTCCTAGGTACCAAGTCTTCTACTACTCCTGGTGTATCAAGACAAGTTGATTCTCCTGGGACTTTTCTTCTGTTGTGTGATCATGGGCGAGAACCTGAAGAGAGAAAGACCAAAACCATCAGTCACAAGTGTATGCACTTAGAAAGGAAATCCTCTTTTTTTTTTCTTTCTTTTTTTTTTTTTTTTTTTAAACGAATACAGACCCAGTGGAAGGGTTTAAGTGGAAAAGGTTCATTCACCTGATGGTCTAACGGTTATTTCTTTAGTATCATAGGTATGAAGGTATGCAAATGCTGACTGTTACATTGCTTATAAGGTTTTGACTCCAGCGCATACAGAGATGAACAAATAACACTTTTGGGGTCCACACTCATTTCAGAAAACCACCAATGATACCACATTCTGAGTCAAAGCAGAAAAAGTGAGAATGCAATCAACTGTACGTTTGAAAAACTTAACTGTAAGTATAGCGATTGCAAATTGTTATTTCTTTTCTGATATCGTCTGATTTCAGAGCGAGTGAGAAAGAGAGAGCGAGTGAGAGCAACAACGAAAAAAGAAAAAAAGAAAAGAAAAAAAAAAAAAAAAAGCTATATAGAGTCCAAAGCAAGTGTGTAAATGCACCAGGCACTTTACATTAAGTAATGAAATCAAGTTACAATTCCGAATAGCATTATGCTGTTTCATAATATATTAAATTTACATTACATTAGACATTAGCATGCCTTAACATACAGAGTGTATTAACATTATGTGCTGTCTTTTCTGTTATTCGGTCATATTTGTGAACCCATAACATATTTTACCATATGACAGCATCATGATTTACCATGCAACATGTCTGAGGTCTATATCACAAAGGTGCCACAAATAAGACCCCCAGGATACCATGTCATAATTCATTTATTTACAGCGTGAGGTCCTGAAAATCTGATGACATAAAGGAACACTGAATACTGGCAGCAATTCCTCGTTCTCAGCACGAGCCTTTAATTTATGAATGCAATATTGCTAACTTAGGAATGAGCTCCTGCAAGATACACCGGGTTATTCATTTAAAAAAAAAAAAAAAAAAAAAAAAAAAAAAAAAAAAAAAAAAAAAAAAAAAAAAAGAAAGAAAGCACCCTGGATTGCCTTTGCTTAGAAAAAGTGAGCAGAGGAGGGACGATGGGGGAAAACCCAGCACGCTCTCAGATCGCACATGACGATTTGCATTTGCACTCTGATCCTTCCACAACACTAAATATACCAATACAACATTGTCACACCATTAACATGGTTATGCATTACTTGCAGGTGCAACCTATTAAAACAAAAATAATAACAATAATAAAAAAGGAGCATCATCTACAGTATGAATGAAAGGAAAGCAAGTGATCACACAGACCGTTGTAATTAAGGATCTATAACAATTTCGTACAAGACACAGAGCAAGGCCCGCAGAACTCTGTGTGAGAACTGTTTTAAGGCAAATGGTTTTGACATTAATTGCTAATGCAAATGACGACTCAAATTTTACGGTAGCATTAAAGGTGCTGGTTTCTGGATGGTTTCACTACATGTGTGGAGGAGAACAGCACCTAGACAAGAGGACAGAGCCACACACTTCAGCATACTGCCATAACAAATACATGATCATTACTATTTGTTCTTTTGTTTTTTTTTTAAGAGACAAGTCTACTGTTCTGACCTGACACAAGCTTCCACTTCCACAGAACAGCAGAAGGTTACTTAGTTTGGAACTAGCTGTTATATCTATATACTACATGCATACAGTGCGTGAACATATACAGCCTGGGTTTTGTTTTATTTTGAATGGATATTATATCTACATTAAACTGAATACCAGGGCAAAATGAATTAAGGACAGCTATGTAAAAAAAAGAAAGAAAGAAAGAAAGAAAGAAGAAATACACATTCTCCTAAATCTTAAGTATGAATTTTCCCCTAGACCTAAAATTGAATTACGTTCAGTTCATGCACCTTAATTCATTTAAGTACTCTCTCTCTCTCTCTCTCTATATATATATATATATATATATATATATATACATACATACATACATACATACATACACATATACACACACACACACACACACACACACACACACAATACTGTGCAAAAGTCTTAGGCACATGCAATGAAATGATGTAGAGTAATGGTGACTTCAAAGATTATGAAATTAAATCTGTCTACTTAAAATAAAAATATTACAACATGCAGTAAACAGTGATGAAC
>JAOVYU010000002.1:10904450-10915966 GCA_025674565.1 Synodontis membranacea | reverse complement strand
AACATTTCAGAAAACACAACAACATTTCAGAAAACACAATGACGTACAAAACACAATGACATTTAAAAAACACAACAGCATTTCAGAAAACACAACATTTCAGAAAACACATTTCAGAAAACACAACGACATGTAAAAAACACAATGACATTTAAAAGACACAACAACATTTCAGAAAACACAACAACATTTCAGAAAACACAATGACGTACAAAACACAATGACATTTAAAAAACACAACATTTCAGAAAACACAATGACATTTAAAAAACACAACAACATTTCAGAAAACACAACATTTCAGAAAACACAACAACATTTAAAAAACACAATGATATTCTGTGTGTTTTTGTTGTGTTTTCTGAAATGCTGTTGTGTTTTTTTTAAATGTCATTGTGTTTTTAAGATGTTGCTGCGTTTTCTGAAATGTTGTTGTGTTTTGACCTTCAGGACCACCGTACCCCAATCTTCTCCAGAATCACAAACACGTTATCCACTAAATCTACAAGTTGGAAGCAGATCGGCACAAGAACATATATAAATTATACAAATTGATAAAGTTAAAAAAAATTGAATAAAATTTTTATTATTTTTTTATTTAGAAGATACGTTTATAAAAATTTGTATGAAAAATTTACAAAACAACGAATAAGGAATGCTTAATGTTTCTATGAATTGACATAGAACGCAATGCCATAATTAAATAAATGAAATATATGTATAATACAGTTATTTTAAACCCAGTTCCCAGTGCTAGATATCTCACCTTTCATAACTGATCGATGCTGAATGTTTAAGCCACATATGAGTCTGAGCATGCGGTAGACACAGAAGCATCTTTCAGCCACCTCACCTGACCCGAACCCCACAGAGAATCTACAGTGGCTTCAGAAAATATTCAGACCCCCTTCATTTTTTTTTCAAATTTTGTTATGTAGCAGCCTGATGCTAGAATCATTTAAATTCACTTTTTTTTCTCATTAATCTACACTCAGTACCCCATAATGACAAACAGAATTTTAGGCATTCTTGTACATTTTTTAAAAAGAAAAATCTGAAAAATCACATTTAAATAAATATTAAGACCCTTTATTCAGTACCTTTGGCAGCAATTACAGCCTCGAGTCTTTTTGGGTAAGATGCAGCAAGCTTTGCACGCCTGGATTGGGGGATTATCTGCCATTCTTCTTTGTGAATCCTCTCAAGCTCGGTCAGGTTGGATGGGGACCTTCAGTGGACAGCCATTTTCGGGTCTCTCCAGAGATTTTCGATAGGGTTCAAGTCAGGGCTCTGGTTGGGCCACTATAGGACATTCACGAAATTATCCCTAAGCCTCCCTGTTCAGGGTCAATGTCATGTTGGAAGGTTAACCTTTGGCCCAGTCTGAGGTCCTGAGCAGTGTGGAACAGATTTCATTGATGATATCTCTGTACTTAGCTCCGTTCAGCTTTTCCTCCACCCTGAACAGTCTTCCAGTCCCTGATGCTGAAAAACACCCCTACAGCATGATACTGCCACCACCATGCTTCACTGTTGGGATGGTATTGGGCAGGTGATGAGCAGTGCCTGGTTTCCTCCAGACATAACATTTAGAACTGAGGCCAAACAGTTTCATTAGGCCAGAGAATCTTGTTCGTCACAGTCTGAGAGTCCTTCATGCTCATTATTGCAAATGCCAAGCAGGTTTTCGTGTGTTTTGTACTGAGGAGATGCTTCAGCCTAGCCACTCTGCCATAAAGGCCAGATCAGTGGAGGGCTGCAGTGATAGTTGTCCTTCTGAAGTCCAATCTCCACACAGGATCTCTGGCAATCAGTCATAGTGACTATTGCATTCTTGGTCACCTCTCTCTCTAAAGTACTTCTGTAGTAGTGTAGCAGGCCGACCAGATCTTGGAAGAGTCCTGGTTGTGCCAAATGTCTTCCATTTGAGTATTATGGAGGCTGCTGTGCTCTTGGGAATATTCAGAGAGAGAGAGAGAGAGAGAGAGAGAGAGAGAGAGAGAGAGAGAGAGAGAGGGATTATTACAATGTTTCATTATTGGCTTTATTGAACTACCTGCGTGCAAGAGATGAACTCTGTCATAATAACAGCAAAGTCCCTGGCTCCTCGTGTTGTATTTGTAACACAGCATCAAAGTCTCAGGCTTTATTAACCAAAAAAGACAAAGAAAAACGAAAAAAAAAAAAAAAAAATACACGAGTACATGACATTTATAACACAAAAAGACTCAAGTCCATAATTTGCTGTAAGGTTTTAGAGGTTGTATAATTCAATTTATTAATACATAATAATAATTTAACAACAATGTATTTAATTTACTGAATAATAAATTAACTATAAATTAATGTCTTAATTAATCTGACCACATAACACACAGGTATAGAAGCATGCTATTTGTAATCGCACTATCCGTTACCATCCAAATGAGGATGGGTTCATAAAGTTTCATACATACTCTCATGTCCTCTCAGGGAGTTTTTCCTTGCTACCACAGGCTTGCTCATTAATACATTTTCATGTTCATAAGTTTATATTAAATATTTATATATTTCTGTAACGCTGCTTTGTGATAACGTCCATTGTCAAAAGCGCTATACAAACAAAATGGAATTGAATTGAACTGAATGTTTTATTTTTAAAACAATGGTAAAACTTAATAACATAAAACATTATTATATTTTTTTTTTTAAAAAAAAGGGTCCTATTATTTTTATGAGTTATGTTGATTAATCACTAAATGGTGGCCTAGTGGTTAGGGAAGAAGCCCTATGACCGAAAGATTGCAGGTTCGATTCCCACGGCCAGCAGGTACCACTGAGGTACCCTAAGCAATGTGCCACTCCCAAGCACCGCTCCCCGGGCAGCCCCCTGCTATGTGATGCGTCACATATGGGTTAAATGTAGAGAAACAATTTCCCTCAAGTAATAAATAAAAATAAGGTATTTCTTCTCTAGAAGACGGCGCGGTGCAGCCCGAGCAACGCGTAGCAATGACGCGCATGCGCAGTGACAACTGGGCAGGACACGGATCGGGTTTAATGACATTGCTTGGGGGGGAGGGGGGAGTGTCTGCGCATGCGCAGTGGCGTCTTTCTCTGTGGTGCATGACCAGTTCCGTAAAGTCCTAACTGTTTTAGGCGTAACTTAGCTGGGGGGTTTTTTCCGTCTTTGCCACAAAAGTCGTTTACGTTTGTATTCTTTTTTTTTTCCCTTTTGACAAAACGTTGTCGTTCGCGTTTCATGAGCTAGCGGGTGAGCTAACTAGCGAGTTACTTTTGATCGTGCTAAGTAAGTAAGTGGCCCTACAGTAGCTAATATAGCTAGCAGCTACTGCAGCTAAGAAACTTTTGACACTCAGGGAGCTTAACGTCGCGCTAACTGTCTTCATTAGTCGGCTTGGTTAGTATGAGCTGCTCGTGGTGAAGTGTCTTGTTTTCGAGTCGAGGATTAGGGAAGGGTTAGGGCCGCCTGCTTTTTCACACTTAGACTAGTTCATTGAAGGAGCGTCCGCTCTGAAGCTCCATGCCAAATGGCCAAGAAGACCTACGATTTGCTGTTTAAACTCCTGCTCATTGGAGACTCAGGAGTCGGTAAAACCTGTGTGTTGTTTCGCTTCTCGGATGACGCGTTCAACACCACGTTCATTTCAACAATCGGTAAGGATCACACGTGCATCCAGGTTCATTTGATCAAATAAATCATCCGAATTCAGGGAATGCTTAGTGACCCTGCAGCCTAACACAGGACCCTGCCACCTCTACTTTACATGTATGATCTGAGAAACCCCCCAAAAAAATTGCTCATCCACTGTCCATAATTAACTGTCTTTAAATCCGAGATGACTCATAACAACTGAAACCCCAGGCATGTTTATGAAGTAACCTTTATAATGCAACTTTTCAGGAATAGATTTCAAAATCAAGACGGTTGAACTAAACGGCAAGAGGATCAAACTTCAGATATGGTAGGGTTTATGAGTATTAAAAGGTTCTGATGATATGTCATGTCATTAGATCTTTAAGCCGTACTTTCTTTTTGCAGAGTCGTAATCTTCCATGATGTGTTTCAGGGACACCGCTGGACAGGAGCGTTTTCACACCATCACAACCTCTTACTACAGAGGAGCCATGGGGATCCTGCTGGTGTATGACATTACCAACGCTAAAAGCTTTGAGAACATCAGCAAATGGCTGCGAAACATTGAGGAGGTGAGATTTTAACCAGCTAGATTAATCCTGTATATACTGTAGGTGTAGGGTGACGTGAAGGTGGATTAGCCAGAATCTCCTGTGCACATCTGTATGTTTTTGGACCATCGCTCTGTTTTTGTTTGTTTGTTTTTTTTTTCTTTTCTTCAAGTATTTGTCTTCCTCGGAAGCCTTGTCATCTCATGTAATATAGTTGACGTTTATGGCGATATGATGCCTCAAGCTGTTCCTGTTAGTGGGAGCTGCAACTTTGCATTAACCTAAGGTTGTCTGTTAATTTTTTATAACACATAAGTGATCAATATTACAGCAATGTTGCATTACACATTTGGCTTTTTTATTTAAAAAAAAAAAAAAAAAGCAACAACACATTTTCACGGCAAGCAACATGACCCAACAGTCATCAGGTCATCAGATTGAAACCCATGATTTCATCCTAGCTGTGAGCCATGTAGATTAAAAACATTTACGCGCCACTAGGCGATGCTGTTGCTCAGGAGACAACCTTTATTTTATTTTATTTTTTTTTTGGTCCAGTGACTCCCAAGGTTTTAGTGGGGATGAGTAGAAATTATAGGTGTGCTACGTTCAACTTGCAAGCACGTTATTGTAAAAACAAACAAACAAACAAAAAAAAAGCGCACAGTCAACATACCTTTACATGAGTTTCTTTTTTTTTTTTAAAGATTGAAATTGCTCATGAAATTGAAAAAAAAAATCTATATAAAATATATCTTGGGCATTGCATTTAATTAGAAAAGATATCACCCTGCTCCCATTGTATGTAGTTGAAAGTGCACATTTCATGTAAGCAATTACATCTAACTAGGGCTGGGTGATATGGACCGAAAATCATGTCTCGATATATATTTTTTTAAGCTGAATCGCAATATATGATATACATCTCGCTATTTGTTTCTCATAAAGCAATAATAAATATTTGCTCTTTAAAAAGTGGTTTTCTGCTGAGATCGACAGTTCTTTCTTCGCCAGAGTGCTTCCTCCTGTGTGTGGCCCTGTACAAAGTAGTGTTTTGTGCAAGTAAGAAAACATAAACAGATTGAATGAAATTAATGAATGTCCACATCACAGGGTGTCCAACTCGCACTAGGTTTGATTGCCTCGTTCCACTCCCGGGGGCGCTCGCCTCATCACAGTGGAACTTTTTGTATTGAAGAAAAGCTGTCTGGCTTTGCATGGTGGAGATTTTTTTTTTTTATATGAAGTGAGATTACAGACTAATAATATGACAGCACAGACACTATAAGCGCGCAGAATCGGGGAAACAGCGATGGCGAGTGCGCAGAAAATGCACCGAGCATTTGAAACGCAGTACAGAAGAGATAAGTGCACTCGCTCCTCGCAGCCCTTCACTTGCACCGTTTCCTGCACGCTTCTCACTTTTCTTCTTGCTTCGGAAAATTTTTTGCCTGTTCGTTACAGTGTAGAGGAATCACAACAAAACATGCGTAACATTAACTGTAATTTAAAAAAACAGTAAACTGCGCAAAGAAACAGTGTCTGTCTCCATGTTGTCACTGCATGCAGGACGTCTGAGAGAGTGAGGGGGAGGCATGCATTGCGTTCAGAGAGGGAAAGAGGCGGGATGGGGGAAGTTGCGTGAGAGACAGACAGGGAGAGGAGAAATAGGCAAACTGGTGCCTCCAGGAGTATAATTTTAACACAACGTAAATATTGTATATATCGATATAAACAATACTGTCTCATCCTATATCTCGTATGAAAACATATATAGTAAAAACTCATCCAGCTCTATATCCAACTAGATTGCTACGAAGATTTGATGCACACAAAGGCACTGAACCCTACTTTCCATAAATAGCATTTGTCTGGAGTTGTTAGTATATCAGTTGTATTTTGTAGTGTTTTTACACAGAAACCATGACGAAGCTTCGCAAAAGTGCATTTGTTTTATATAGCCACTCTTTAATTAAGTTGCCGGCATTTGGTGTAAAGGCCAACTAGTCTACATTCTACGCTGTAGCTATTCTGGCAATAAATCTAAACGCTGGGAAATGAAGAACCCTAGGTACAATCAATATAACAGAAACAGTGAGGTGATGAGGTGTTAACGGTGTAAAGCCTTTTCTGTACGTCTTGCATGCAGGTTATAGTCTGAAAATGTTGGCACTCTGAATAGTTAGTGTATTGTTTTTTTTTTTGTTTTTATGCTGACGGCTAATTTTAATGCATATCTTATTTATTTTTCTAGCATGCAAATGAGGATGTGGAAAGAATGCTGCTTGGTAACAAGTGTGATATGGAGGACCAGCGTGTGGTATCTAAAGCAAAGGGGGAGCAGGTAAATGTCTATGACAGGGTAATAGTCTTTTCCTGCACGAGTTTTCGATTCATCGGGAGCAGCTGAGGGACGCGTGTATTTGTATTTTTCAGATTGCGTCAGAACACAACATCCGCTTTTTCGAAACCAGCGCAAAAGCAAACATCAACATTGAAAAGGCTTTCCTCACACTTGCTGAGGATATCTTGCGAAAGGTAAGTCCTTCAAATCAGAGGCTGTCAAACGGTTTGCAGTAAAAAAAAATAAAAAATTCCAACTTGTTCAATATGGCCAGAGGTATGTAGACATTTTAACATCACATCCTTGTGCTTTTTTTTTTTAACATCCCAGTCTGGATTCAATCCCAACTTTGCTGTTATAATAACCTCCGCTCTTATTGGAAGGCTTTCCACTGGATTTTGGAGTGTGACTGTGGGGATTTGTGGTAATTCAGAGGTCTGGGGTGCACTCAGCGTTTCAGTTCATCCCAAACATGTTCAGTGCGGTTGAGGTCACGGCACTCTGAAGGCCACTCAAGTTTGCCTGTATATCTGTCTATGTATAGAACGTCTTGGCAAACTGTGTCCACGTGGACCTTGCTTTGGCACACGGGCATTGTTTGAGCATCCCGTTCCAGCAATGCTGCATCATAGTCATTCCAGACCGTTCAGTGCTTCCAACTTTGTGGCAACAGTTTGGAGAAGGCTCACATATGGGTGCGATGTTCAAATGTCTACAAACCTTTGGACACATAGTGTGTTAAATGTGTGCAATAATATTTTGGCTGTTTATTGGAGCCAGTTTTTTTTTTTTAATATAAAAAGTATATGTTTTCAGTATACTGTGTCTCAATACGGACTTTGGTACCCTTCCATGTAGTACGCCGTGCACATTACTGTATGTACTTACTTGTGTAGTATTTGGACTTCAACAAGGGTAGCATTGTCTCAAATCTAACACCGAAAGTTGCGCACTTACTGGAAATGACGATTGTCGCATCATGCACCGAATCGTTAAAGGCCGTTCAATTAACGCGAAAAAACATATATCCGACGACAACGTGTACACATTAATAACTTGCGTTAGTATGGTGAGGTGGCCATAACAGTTCGAACTACTGGACCTTCCTCGGCTGCCATTTTCACAAGTTTAAAAATAGGTTGTTGGTCCCTCCCCTTTCTCTACATAGCCAAGTTGGAGATGATTGTGAGTGAGAAGTATTTGACCTTTATGAGTACACCATCCAGGTACTCAGGCTGCATGCTGCCATACTTGTCAGTGTGAAGGCACTTGTGCACTCAAAATAGCAAGCATAAGTACAGAGAAGTACGAATTGAGACACAGTGATATTTTAATTTTAACAATAGATTCCAGTTGACGTTACACATTACAGGCATAATAAGGCAATGATTGTTGGTTGTGGTTTTCACCACCGTAACGAAGTGATGCTTTCGTCCTTCTTTTAGACCCCTGGAAAAGAGCCGACCAATGAAAATGTTGACATGAACAGCAGAAGTGGCTCTTCCGGAGGGTTCAGGTGTTGCAGCTGAACAGCTGTTTCGCTCCATTGCTTCCAAAAACCCTCACACCATTTACAATGCACAAGATTGATCTCTTACAACTATTTTAACCTAAATGCCCATAATGCTGGACAAGACCTTTACCTCTCACTGTACTTTAACTTTAACTGTAAAAGCAGAACGTAAATTTCCCCCATTTCTGTTAATAATATCCGAACGCACAGGACCTTTGTTACTTTAGTGTTGATCTGACAGCAGTAGTGTACAGGGAAACCAAGTCAACACAGTGATCACACATTTATTGAAAAATACGAAAGGGACACGTAACACTTAACATTCATGTTATGGTGAACTCTGTGCCTTAATGCCGTTTAGAAATAGGAGAGCTTAGTTTATTGGACGGTTCTTGGATAGTGGTTGAATTTTCCTAAACTGTGAACGAGTGTTTTATATGTCACTTCCCCTTACAACGTTCGAGGTTGTGCCTTATGACCTGCGGCAATGAAATCAAAAAGACTGTTCTCTGTTATTCCACGGTGTCACGTTTTTATACGCCCAGTAGAAATACAATACCTGTAAAGGCACAGACCGGCCTGATTGTCATGGTCTTTATTGTGTTAATAGCTCGCATGCCAGTTGGCCTAGAGAGTCAGTGTAAGATATCACATTCAAGAGAAATAATTCAGTCCTCCTTGTTTGGTTCTAAGCACTGAGTTATTATCTTTAACAATTAGTTATAAGTAATTATACGCACTTGTTTAATGAACAACTGCTGCTCAGTCCCATTGATGTTTTATCTGTCTGAGATTCTGCACTTTAGGGACTACGCTGAACATGAGTCCCAGATGGAAACATCTATTCTGGATACACGTGTGAGATTTTTAGGCTTATGAAGTGAGCTATGCCTATTTACTATGTTTGGTTAATTTGCTGCTCTTTGGTATTTCTTTTTTCCTTTCTAGGAAGTTGGTGTCAGCATGTGTCACTTCCCTGTCCTTTCCAGCATTAATCTTTTAATTAGAGTTTTCATTAGACAATTGCTGTGGGGGTGCAGAGGACCTTTTTGTTGATGGTGAGGGCAAGTTCAGAATACACTCGTATTTCAAAGCAGTGATTTATGATGTACTAACCGTAAAGGTATTTCATCATCAAATGTTTTGGCTGTTAGTGATTTTTGTCACCTGTACTGAGTTATTGAATTTTTGTCTCTTCCTACTATTCTCCTAAACAGGCATTACTAGTATTCAGTACGTGTTGACTGGTATATCTTGGCTTTCTTTCTGAATCTAAATAACAGCTTTATTATTATTATTATAATTATAACTTCTTACTGATACATTTAGCACTTTTTTTACTCATGAATTTAAGTACACTAGTTCATGGCAAGATGACTTGAAAACTAGTTGCGAATGTGGACGCTGGCAATTCCAAATCAAACACAGGATCAAACACTTTAGTACTTGGCTAGTAAATACATAATTTTCCTTAAGTATGGTGTTTTAAAGGTCTGTTTTGAGGAATGCCAGTGTCCACCTTTGATCAGGCTAAGAACTGACCTTGGTTTACATTTGAATAACTAATTCTGTAATAATAGAACATCAGAATGATGAATAAAATGTTTCTTGAACTAGAAGACTTAATAGCATGACATTTTCTGCTCACAGAATTGTGTATAGTTAAAATAAAATAAAAAAAGGGAGTGATGGGTTTTGGATGGTAGTTTCATAGTGCAATAAACTCACTTTTCAAAAACAGACCCTGTGTTTTCTTGATTTAGGTTGTTGGATTTGTACTGCGTTAGAGTACACAAAGTGGATTTTAACAGCAAACCACACAAACGTGCATCTTCTATTAATTATACTCAGGTAATGCCTTAAATGGCACAGTAGAGAACAGAAATGAATAGTGGTGCTGTCTGTACTGTACAGGAAAAATAGACCGTGACAGCCGAATTGGAAGATGTTGGCAAAATGGCCACGTACATGCAAATTATTCAGTAGAAAATGCGTATTTAAGAGAGGCACATCATTGACAAGTTTGAACATTTGATCTTTATTCTCTCACTGACTGTTTGCACTGCATCTATTAGAAGGTGTCCAAGTAAGTGATATTGATTTGGATCAATATTAAAATAAAATAAAAGCTGAAAAGTGCTGAATGGAGCATAATGCTAACCTTGCACCGAATGACTTTCCAGCAGTTATCTATGATTTGGCCAAAGCTGGGGATCTGACAATGTCACTATTTGCCAAATCTTAAATTTACGATATTAAACACAGTTGATATTATTGGAACGTCAAGACAAGAAAAAGAGCGATGCAAATCAGCTATCCGACTGCCTTACCTCAAAACAATGGAGATGGCAGGAACGCACCTCAAGTTTAGGGAAAGTCGCTTGAAATGTCATTTGATGTAAGGCCAGAACAATTGAATGACACTGGTGTGTTTTACTGATAAGTACACCTGATGTGCCACTTAACCACTTCAGTAATGAGCTCAAATCCAGTCTGAAAGCATTATTACCAATCTGTACAAGCATTAGAAAAACAAAGCAATGAGGCATGTTAAATTAGAAAAACGAAGCAACCGCAAACACCTTTAATTCAGTAAAAATATTACTTGACTTTCTGATGGTCACATTTTCTATTTTATGTTCTATTAATAAAAGGTCTTTTACATACATATTACATAACATGACTTCTAAGTGGGGCAACTTTTCTGTTTACAAGAAATTCTTTGTTGGCACATCATACTGTAAGGTCACTTATGGAATTTTTTGCTTGGATCCTTGGCATGTTCAAGCAAAAGTGGGCATGGGGTGAACTGGTTTCCGTACACCTCCTCGAACCGTCTCATCTTCTCCACCAATTTGTCGGCGCCAAAGCTGTCCACAAAGCGGAAGGGACCTGTAAAAGTAAAACGCTAGAGTAAATATTTATCCCACAGCACTGTTCAATTCACAAAATCTGATTGGTCAGAAAGTGTTGATTAATGTTGAATAAGAGCATGGCAGAAGTTCTGGTTGTATTTCAAATGACAAGTTTATGTTGATGCACTCGTTTATGTCTATAGCAAGTACTCGCTCGCTGGGAGCTGCATAGCAAACACTCCATAATACGCCTTTGTAACCTCTGCTGTTCCACTACAAAACTACATAAGGATAAAAATGTACAGTGGGTCATTTTATTTATACTTTAATAAATTTAAAAAAAACTGTAATCATTGTCAAATTGCTTTCAATCATACAACCTAGTCATTCATTTTCCTATGCTCTGGGTTTATTCTTTATTTTATGAACAGATATGCTGTTTGGGGATGAACAAACATTCACTGCTATTACTCATCAGATCATCCATTCTATTTGTGGCATTTGAGAAAAAGACACACACACTAGGCCAGAGTGGCCACCAGTGTTGGGGCTAGTTACTCAAAAAAGTAATATATTACATATTACATATTACTCTCAAAAATAGTAATGCTTTACT
>JAOVYU010000002.1:10873919-10888347 GCA_025674565.1 Synodontis membranacea | reverse complement strand
ATTTAGGTCACATTTGGGGTTTAAACTTTAGAAATAAGCATTTATTAGCATTTTTAGTGACTCCACCAAACATTTGCAGATTTTCACACATCCGCGCCGGGGTCTGGAACCTAACCCCGCGAATGCACGAGGTATTACTGTAACATGAAACTCCCAGTTACAAAATTTACAGTCTCACAAATAAAAAAGCCTAAAACATACTTATCTCATTTAGCCTTTACTGAAATCAGCACCAGAGGCCTGTCGTGAGATCTGATGAAATACAGGCATGAAGAGGGAGCTGCTTCCATCTGCTACCACATGGATGTGGGGTTGGATTATAGTAATTAAAAAATTACTATTTACAGGAGCATGAGAGTGCAAAAAACACACAACCTATAACCTAGTAAATACCCCCCCCCCCCCCCCCACCTGAAATACTAAAGTGTAAAAAAAAACCTGCATAAAAAGTATTCCAATGTTGGGAAGCATTTCATGGCAGTGGTCACACAGTCCTTAGATGCCCTAGATGATTTCTGAATTTGTGCTGATCTCAAAAAGAAGAATGTCAATGTCAAAAGGTGTTACACTCTTAATCTTGTTAAAAATTAGACACTGATTATTGGCTCTGTGACTACCAATCCTTCAGGCTACAAGTGGGAACAAACAGAACCCCCATACTTGGACCTTGAACAGGCTGTGCAAAAGGGGCTAAAGATATACAGTGTACAGCGTACACAATGTTTTCTTCCAGCTGAGGCATTGTCTCTTTGGCAGAGGTAGAGGTGTCTACAACTGTCAATGTATAGACAGCCTGTCACTGCAGATGGACATTGTCTCAGACTTTCTGTGGCCTCCTCACTGAAGCCAATGTATGAGAATTTTATGTTGTGCATTTGAATGTTATTTGTTACAAAAGTACATTAAAAGTAGTTTTTGGTAAATGATGGTCATTCACTAATAACTGTATGGACAAGTTCAAAAAAACAAAAATAAAACCCCAAAAGTGTTAAGACAGAGAAACCACAAATAAGATACGTACACAAAGAAAGCAAATTATGCATACTACTGTAATAAACAGTATGTTTCAGATTTATACAGGCTTGTCCATAAACATGAAAAATCTGAAGGAGTTATCTTCAACCACTAAAATTTAAACACAGGTAAAAACATGTGAATGTCTCTAAACAGCACCAAATCTCTCCAAATGGCACAAAACCTCTCCCACTGATGGACACTGTCTCAGACTTTCTGTGGCCTCCTCACTCCTGAAAGCCACAACTCTAGACCATGTAGCGACCATTCTTTCACTGATGTCAAGGTTCTGCTGAGGCTGGTCACTATGAGCTGCTTCCTGATGGGCTTCATACAAAAAAGACACTCATAGCCAGCGGTGTCTTTTAGCCGGTCACTCTGCTTATCTTTGATGTTGCTCATGTGCAGTTTCCCAAATACTGACTCAAATCTGTAGCCTTGACAGAGGCTGGGAATGGAATGGGAACCACAAACACAAAGTACATTAAGTACCCAAAATCACCGTTAGAAAATGCTAAATTGACTATCATATAATAACAGTAATTCTATAATATTTATATTAAGCTATCAAAGAGCCCATTTTGGAACATTTGCTGTTTATTACTACAGGAAATGTAAGACATAAAACATTTCCATGCTACTGTACATGTAAAAATTGTACAGAGACCCTAAAAGACCCAAAGGTCATTTTTTTTACATAACACATTAAGTCATTTGTTATTTTCAAGTTACCATGTGTGCACAAATGATTACAGTAGTAGTAGTGACAACTTATTTACAGGGACTTGTCATACACTGCGTAATCTAAGTCATAAATTTACATACCCTGGCAGAAAATATGACTGATCATGCATAAAATATTTTCTTTCTTTCAGAGTTAGTGGTTAGGCAAAGCCATTTATTATCACACAATTGAGTTGGGTTTTGTTTTTGTTTTGTTTTTTTGTTTTTTTTAAATCATAATGACAAGTGGAAGCGCCCAAATGGCCTTGATCAAAAGTTTACATACCCTTGAAGTTTTGGCCTGATAATATACACAAAAATTTACACACCCAGGTTAACTGGATAATTAAGGCTAATTGGCCACACCTGTGACTTGTTAGCTTTTAATTAGTGTCTGTGTCTGTGGAAGGTAAAAAAAGGTCAAAGGACCTGAGAGAGAAAGTTATTCAACTTTATAAAACAGGAAAAGGATATAAAAAGATATCCAAAGTGTTGAGGATGTCAATCAGCAGTGCTCAAACTCTATAAAGAAGTGGAAATTAAGGTGTTCGGTTGACACCAAGCCATGGTCAGGTAGACCGACAAAAATTTTAGCCAGAACTGCCAGGAGAATTGTTCGGGATGCAAAGAAATAGCCACAAATAACTTCAGCTGACATCCAGGCTTCTCCACAGAAAAGTGGTTTGGATGTTTCAATATAATTCACAATTAGGAGGCACTTGAAGAAAAATGGGCTGCATGGTTGAGTTGCCAGAAGAAAGCCATTAATGCGCCAATGTCACAAACTAGCAAAACACAATATGCAAAATTAAGTCCTTCATCCACAATTATCACAAAAGACTACAAGCTGTCATTAATGCTAAAGGGGGAATACACGGTATTAAGAACAAATCGTATGCACACTTTTGAACAAGGACCATCTCAGTATTTCCTTAATTGTGGTGTTTTTTTTCCCTTTTTTTTTTAATGATGGTGTTATTTTGAGATGTCTCATAGTTTAATTTGAATCCCTTTGAAATAAGAGATGTGTTTTAATCGGGTTACGCATGTTTTCCTTAAATAATGGTACACATTTTTACAAAATCTGCCAGGGTGTGTAAACTTATGGGCACAACTGTATCTTGTGTGCACGGGTTGTTATATTGTGTTACTCAAGTTATTATCCTGTGTGCACAAGTTATTGATAATAATAATAATAATAATAATAATAATAATAATAATGACTTTCACACAAGAAAGTAAACTTGTTATTACAAGTTATTATCTTGTGTGCACAAGATACTGATGACAACAACAACAACAATAATAATAATCATCATCATCATCATCCTTTTGGGATGTATAAATGAATGCACACACTACAAGCAAAACTTTAAAATAGAAAGCACCATAGCTTATGTACATTTCCAGGTTCCGGTTCTGTCCTTGCTGCTTTGCTTATCCAAAGTCTCATGTAGTCTCTTCCTCTTATAATAATAACATTCACTCTTGAACAACCCGTCCAGAACTTCTGACACACTCAGGCTAATAAATAGAGCCGAAAAACCAAGAGAAAACTGCAGTCAGGGACTGTATAATAAATGCCAAAAGTTAGTCTATCGTTGTTTGTTTGTTTGCTTGTTTGTTTGTTTTTATTGACAAAACATCTATCAACCCGCGCGTGAACAGCGATCAAGCTTGCTCGCACACACACGCAGCGCCCGTCGCTCTGCTCCAAGCTGATTGGCCTGCGCGCGTCACGTGACACCTTCACCAAACAGCGTGCGTAAAAGTTGGGGGTTGAAGAGGTTACGCATTTCTGTACCACTGTCTGTGAATGGTCAAGCTTGACAAGTGAGGTCTTATTTGTTACCTAAACCTTTCTACTGTTGGTTCATATGAGTGTCAATCAGGAAGTACTGACCGATTAAGCCGTATACGGTGGTTCTTCAGGGCATGTCATGGTTTCGAATGTGAATCACTTTCTAATTACTACATTTTAGAGCATTGGGATACTAAAACACTTAATGCTTTTCGAAGGTGATATCTGAGACTAAATGTGAAACTTTGCATTTTTTTTCTTCAATAATGGTGTAGACTATATACCAATAGAAGTGCGTGATTTATAATGGAAAAAATGGATTTTCGTGGTTTTTTTTTATTATTAAAAGTCCGTTATTTAGTTTTATACGTTATAATTTTTTATTGTGGCAGTTGTATACGGTGTTTTACTACCAGGAAAAAAAAACTTTAGGTGCGCTGGCAGTTTTATCTCTGCACCAGAGTTTTTGTGAAGAGGTTTGAATTGTCTGCCCAGCAGGGGGCGCACCCCCTCCATTTCCCATCGACCTGAATGATGGCAGATAAACTCACAGACAGTCTCCAGACTAAAACGATAGCAGACTTGAGCCGCTAAAGTATTTCATTCGATTACACTGCTTAAAAATGTCCGATAAGCCTGTTTCCATTCCGCCGGCGGGATGGAACACCAGTGTATTGGTAAAAAGAAAAAAAATTGGTATTAAAGGAATAGAAGAGAATTTACGACCAATCTGGGGATCTAGAGACTCCCAGGAAATAATCATGGTGAGATGAGGCCACTTCTTCATGAGCTAAGAACAAATAGAAAAAAATAATGCTGGCGTCCCAAATAAGAAGATATGCACCGTCTGTGTCATATGAATCTTCTGCTTCTGGGTCATGCTTTAGCTGTTGTGACTTGCTTTGCACCTGAGCTGATTGAATACTTTGAAAGGATTTTATTTGTCTCGTCTTGATTATGTCAGAAATGTGGAATCTCAAATTATTAGAGTATTTCCTAAGATGAATCAAACTAGGGTTTACAATACAGAAATGTTCTACGTCTGGAAAGTATATTCATTTATACAGTCAATACTTGGTTGGGGCTCCTTTACCACAAATTACTGCATCAATGTGGCGTGGCATGGAGGCGATCAGCTTGTGGCACTGCTGAGGTGTTATTAAAACCCAGTTTGCTTTGATAGCGGCCTTCAGCTCATCTGTACTTTTGGGTCGGGTGATTCTCATCTTGACAATCCCATAGATTATCGAGTTGACTGGCCAGACAAGCACAGTAATATCATGGACACCAAAACCATTTGGTAGTAGTTTTGGCACTGTGGGCAGGTGCTAAGTCCTGCTGGAAAAGGAAATCTTTGTCTCCATAAAGCTTGTCAGCAGATGAAACAAGCATGAAGTGCTCTAAATCTCCTGGTAGACGAAGCATTTAATTTGGACTTGATAAAACACGGTGGACCAACACCAGCAGATGACCCTGACTGATCTGCCGCAATGCAGACCCATACGCAACAAACTATGATAACACTGTGTATCCTGACACCTTTCTATCAGAACCAGCAGTAACTTCTTCAACTATAGTAACTTGTCTGTTGGATTGGAAAACACGGGCCAGCTTTCGCTCCCCACATGCCTCAATGAGCCTCGGCCGCAATGACCCTATCACCGGTTCACCACTGTTCCTTCCTTGGACCAATTTTGATAGATATTAACCACCGCAGACCATGAAGACCCCACAAGAGATGCTCTGACCCAGTCGTCTAGTCATCACAATTTGGCCCTTGTCAAACTCGCTCAAATCCTTACACTTGCCCATTTTTCTTACTTCTAACATATCAACTTTAAGGACAAAATGTTCGAATGTGCCATGATGAAGAGATATGTATATGATATTTATATATTTCTGTAAAGTTGCTTTGTGACAATGTCCATATACAAATAAAATTTAATTGAATTTTTTTTTTTTTTTTTTAGATTTGGATTAAGTACACCCATTCACTTCAAAAGACTAGCCAAATAATATTAATTATATAGTAATAAATAATAATTGTAAGAACCCCATCCATCTATTACCTTTATTTGTTATTATAAGAACTCATGTATGAAAGAGTGGTGGGGATATTGATCTGCAGGGGATATTGTTGATTAATGGAAAGAGCACTATGAGCAACTTAAACTTGTAGACATGACCTCCAGGAAGAAGGTGTTTTGGTGTCTATATCTGTGGCTGAGGTTACCATGGTGGGTAGAAACCTTAATAGTGTGGATGACATTTGGCATATGAGAAGGTTCAGGTTGTGTGGTTAACACACCTCTTCAATGTTGCATGGAGATTTGGGGCAGTGCCTTTGGACAGGCAAACTAAGAATTTGGTCGCTATTTAAAAGAAAAAGAAAAACAGTTGGGTTGTGCTCCAACCTCAGTTTGCCAAATCTATGCTAGTATGCTAATAAAGTCTACATGTGTTTTGTGGGTTTGGTGAAGGCCTGTAGTCATGTGCCTTGAAAATCATGAAAATCCTTGAAAGTCATGTGCCTTGCTGTGGGAGATAATGCAGGAATACAGGGTATTTGGGTCACTTTGTGTGATCTGGTCTTTTTTATTTATTTACATTTTTTTTAGTTTTTCAGCAAGCTTGTTGTTTTAATCAAAATCAGTTAAGATGGCTGTTGGATTCCATCAAGGGTGTGTCTTGACTCCACTCCTGTTTGTGATTTTCATGGACTGGATATCAAAACACAGCCAAGGTTGGAGAGGTGAACAGTTCTGGGGTTGTGTGTGTGTGTGTGTGTGTGTGTGAGAGAGAGAGAGAGAGAGAGAGAGAGAGAGAGAGAGAGATCTTCTTTTGACAACATCCAAACTGTACTTCTGACACACAATCAAATGTTTTGGTGATGAGTGTGTAATGGCAGAGATGAACATCAGCATCTCCATGTCTTGGGCCATGCTCCTTAATGTCCCTCCAGAAACCACTCACCCCTAGTGATTATCTTTTTTTGCTGTATTGCAACATCAAATCTAAATATATTAGAATGGGAAAAAAAGTATTATATTAGAAAAGTGACTCTCTACAGAAATAAATTGGTTAGTTAGGAATATTTAAAAATAGAAAGTCTTAAAACTGTATAATTGAAAGTATTCAGTAGCCTAACAAAAAGTCAAACTTAGGGCTGCTTTCTTGACCACTCACACTAGGTACAAGTGTTACAGTTAAAACCAACTGTATGATTCCACAGTAAATATTTCTGACCTTTGGGAGGCCTTTCAGCTAAAATGGCAGATCAGATAAGTCCCGCTGTCATGACGACCAAGGAATTGCCCATGAAGCTTTGAGATTAATGTTGTTAAAACCAAACATTTGGAGACGGTTATAAAAAAGATCAGCAAATCTTTAAACCTTCTTAGGAACCCTGTAAAATCCATTATAACTAAGTGGAAATAAAATGCCACAACCCAGAAACTACTAAGATCAGGCCATACTTCCAAATTGAGAGTGCTGGCAAGAAGGGAAATTGTCAGAGAAGTGTCCAATAGGCCACAGAAGGGGTTACAGAGCTCAATGCCTGAAATAGTAGAACCTGTTTGGACCTCAACAATATCATCAGCTCTCTATGATACAGTTGACAGAAAGAAGCCGCTTCATAAAGGCAAGTCTTGAATTTGCTAGAAGGCACGTGAAAAAATCTGAGATCTTTTCTTTTGATTTTGAGATTTTGAGCCATATTGTCTAAAAGTAAAGCATCCTGTTTGGCACAGACCAAAAATACAGCCAAATATACAGATAACGCCATTCTTATCATCAAGAATATTGGTGGTAGCAGGAGTAACCGGAAATCTTGTTGTCACCAAGGGCAACATGGATGGAGTCGAATACAATCAGTTTTTTCCCCCGCCAGCCAGAAATCTGTCTAGGTAAAAATGCCTGTCCCAAAAAAGACAATGACTTGGAATGTCCTTCAAGGTATGGCAAAAAAAAGTTTTGGAAGAAAACTGCCAAAATCTAAATATGCAAAAAAAAAATATTGACTCTAGGGTGTGTGTCCTTATTTATTAAGCAGTGTTTAGAGTTTGTATTTTTAAATAATTCTGAGGACAAAGCACTACCAATAATTTCCCATCCTACCTCCAACTACTCACCAGGGCCCTTTTGTGCATAGAACATGATTGGGTCAAATTACAAAATTGCTTTGTTTATCCATGGATTACAGTAACTCCATTGTAATATTTAGTATGGAGTGATCTTGACTGAAATCAGAACTGTTCTGACATGATCATGTCTAACAAAGGAGTAAAACATATCATACTGTATATGCTTCCCACACATATAGTACTTATATCAATGGATGTATTGATTACCATTCCACTTTACAGCACAAGACAATGAAACCCTGATTACTGTAAGTGCCAATCATTATTTCTTAGAAGGTATACAATAGCAGACATCACAGTCGGTCTCTTATCCTAGAGGACTGATTGGAGGACTGTGCAAAGACTGAATAAGGGCTATTCTCTATTGTTTTTTTGACACAGTGCCCCATACACTGCATTATTGATTGCATCACGCTGCCCTCATTAAGTTGTGTTCTCACTCCATCCCTAAACTATTGTTTCTTAACAACCCATTCAAAGCCTGAAGGGGATTGGACATTTTGGAGCCGTTGGAACAAATTTAACCAGTAAGCACACAATGGATATATGTGTAGTTTATCTTAAGGTTCATCTGAAACATGGTGTATTTTGACAGCTGTGCAGAGGATAAAATTTTCTACAGAGTCAGACACTCCCTAAAACATGCAACATTCATGACCTTAATAACAAAACCTTTCATGTAAACACAAGTAGCAGGTGATATAAATATTAAGTTTGGCACAGATGTAGTGAACTGTTAATCAGATTATAAGGACTGGCATCTTGGCACAAAGTTAACACATTCCGTTTGAGAGGACTTTGTTACTTTGTTTTAAAAACAGACCTTACAATTATGCCCTCAGTTAAAACAGATGTTAGGCTCAAATAAATAAAATGACAAAAATAAAATACAATGATAATGCACATGCACATGTAACCTTCATGGTTTTTTTTATTTATATAAGGCACATACAGTAGATAGTATTTTACTATGTGCAATGACAAAACATTAATACCATAAAGTGCTCCAAACGACACATTCTCACAATTACAATTTTAGAAATGTTCATAGTCATGACAAAGCATCCATGCCACTACAGGTATAAGAGATTAGATGTATTGTATGTAGTTGATTAGTTAAATAGGTTTACTGTACATAAAGTTGGGAGGAATAAAACTCCCAAAAAATGTAGAAATTCTCAGAAATATAACTTATTTGATTCTATATTAATGATTGCTGTAAAATTGCATAGTCATAATTTTATCAAACCTAGACTGTGGATTCCACTTCCATCTGCAGAAAAACTTCTGGCTTTTGCTGAATATTCCAGCTAGCAGTGGATCGTTGAGGAGTATTTTGACTGGAGGAGTCGTCTGTGTACACGAGTGCTGATTCAGATCTAGATTTCCAGCTCGTGTCACAGCAGAGCTTCAGGGTACACTGACTGTAACAAGGCAGTTCACACTCTGAGACACCGGGCTCTTTGTCATCCAAGAACTCAGGCTGGACTGTGGTAGCATGGATACCTTCTTCATGGAAGAAGCTTTTGATGCGTTTGGCTGTGTCCATGTAGGAAGCCGGGTCGTGGCACTTAACGTGTGCCGTGGCAATGATTCGGCTCCCAGCCAGCTGCCAGATGTGCAGCTCATGGACTGCCAGAACCCCTTCAAGACTCCTCAGCTTTTTGTCCAGCCTCTGCATGTCGATCTGCTTGGGCACAGACTGCAGCAGAATGAGCGTTGACTCCTTCAGCAATGGGAAGCTGGTATAAAGTAAGATGGCCACCATAATTACACAGAGTGTGGGATCCAGGTAGAGCACCCAGCACGGTCCTGCTAGAGAGACAGCACTGGTGCCATTGTTGTAGATCAAGTGTGTATTTACAGGCCAGTGGTCAGGGCAGTAGCTACTGAGGCATGGATTAATGCATGTCTCTTGACTGTCACATGTCCTCCACACAAATGTGAAAATGAGAGCATTAACCACTACAATGACAGAGCCAAGAGCGTCACCCAGCACATGCAGGAAGACTCCACGCATGTTGAGTTGCGAAGATGAATCTAAATCATGCTCCACCTTCTCTGGTGAGATTTTCCCATTCAGTGGGATTTCCAGGCTATGTTTTGAGACAATGTCTGAAATATATCAGAGCAGTAAGTTTCACAATAAAAAAAAATCCAAACAGTAAAACAGCAAGTTGCTTATTATTATTATTATTATTATTATAATAATAATAATCACATCCAGATATATAACATGCCTTCATCTTTTCCTAATGAGTGTCTAATGACTGAATTCCAAATTACTACGTTCTCCCCATATGTGGGTGTAAAATAAATCCACGTAGTGCGTTATATAAAAAGAGATATTAGCATTTCAGCTGATCACTGAGTAAAATGGGAGCAGATTTACCAGAAGAGTAAAGAGTTTATCAGACAAATAGAGTGTTCATCAGAAGAATAGAGTGTTAATTAGAAGAGTAAAGAGTGTTTATCGGAAGTGAACAGAGTGTTTATCAGAAGAGTAAAGTGTGTTTTTCAGAAAAGAAAAGAGTGATTATTAGAAGTGAACAGAGTGTTTATCAGAAAAGTAGAGTGTTTATCAGAAGTGAACACAGTGTTTATCAGAAGTGAACAGAGTTTTTATTAGAAGAGTAAAGAGTGTTTATCAGAAGAGTAGAGTGTTTTTTAGAAGAGTAAAGAGTGTTTTTCATAAGAGTAAAGAGTGTTTTTCATAAGAGTAAAGAGTGTTTATCAGAAGAGTAAAGAGTGTTTTTCATAAGAGTAAAGAGTATTTATCCAAAGAGTAAAGTGTGTTTTGTTTTTTTTATAAGGGGTAAGACTGTTTATCAGAAGAGTAAAGTGTGTTTTTTAGTAGAGTAGAGTTTTTATCAGAAGAGTAAAGTGTGTTTTTCAGAAGATTGAAGAGTGTTTATCCGAAGAGTAAAGAGTGTTTATCTGTAGAGTAAAGAGTGTTTATCTGAAGAGTGAAGAGTGTTTATCAGAAGAGTAGAGTGTTTTTTTAGGAGTAGAGTTTTTATCAGAAGAATAAAGTGTGTTTTTCAGAAGATTGAAGGGTGTTTATCCGAAGAGTAAAGAGTGTTTATCAGAAGAGTAGAGTGTTTTTTTAGAAGAGTAAAGAGTGTTTATCCAAAGAGTAAAGTGTGGTTTTTTTTATAAGAGTAAAGACTGTTTATCAGAAGAGTAAAGTGTGTTTTTTAGTAGAGAAAAGAGTGTTTATCTGAAGAGTGAAGAGTGTTTATCAGAAGAGTAGAGTTTTTATCAGAAGAGTAAAGTGTGTTTTTCAGAAGAGTAAAGAGTGTTTATCAGAAGACTGAAGAGTGTTTATCCGAAGAGTAAAGAGTGTTTATCAGAAGACTGAAGAGTGTTTATCCGAAGAGTAAAGAGTGTTTATCAGAAGAGTAAAGAGTGTTTATCAGAAGAGTAAAATGAATTTATAGAACAGTAAAGAGTATTCATCAGAAGAGCAGTGTTTTATCAGAAGAGTGAAGTGTAGTACTATTAAGTAGCAAAATAACAAACTTATCGTATAACTTAAAATATTGTTATTCTCATATTTGGTAAAACATTTTTGCTTTATAGGTGAATCATTAGAGAATAAATACCTGCTTCAACTTGAACAGCTTGGTCACTTCGGCCAGGACATTGGTTCTTCACCAGCAGATCGTAAGCCTCCCCTGATGTCTCTGATTTCTCATATCTCTTGTCACTTGTGCTGTGAGAGTGTCCGTGTCCAGCGTACCCATGAAAGAGCAAAAGCCCCAGCACATTTACAACGAGCCCGACCAATCCGACCCACACCACAACCCGCGGGTTCTCAATCTCATGCGGCTCGGTGAAGCGCTCCACTGCCTCCAGCAAGATCGTGAAACAGAGCGCAGTGAGAAACACGGCATTGACCAGCGCGCCCATGACTTCTGCACGGACCCAGCCGAATGTGTTGAGGCTCGTGGCCGCTGTTTGATCCGCGAGTCTGACCGCGAGCAGCGCCACGAGCAGCGCGATCACATCTGACAGCATGTGGAAGGAATCGGACAGCATCGCCAGAGAGCCGGTCACTCGACTCACCACCACCTCCACCACGAAAAAGCCGAAAGTTAGACAGAGCATGCACAGCAGCCTCGCCTGCTTCGGTTCCAAAGCCATCTTTCTGATGCGAATCAAGATTTCAGAGGAGCACAAGATTACATCCTAGCTGATAATACTACTGTATAACTACTGCATAACACTCCATCCATCCGGTGCTCGCTTTGCGCACAGCACAGTGCCTTTAAATGCACTGTCACTGTGCGCTGTCGCTACTGGTAACGATCCAGTTCTAAACAAAGCTATACAAAGCATCCAATAAACATGTTACACTTCTCATCTGGTTTCCACAATAGAAGAGAAATATGATCTAATGATCTAATCCAACAGTTCGCTTTAAATCCCGCTTAGAATATCCCTTTACACCCGGTTCAGTTTACTTTCTCCACACGGACCGTCGCCGAAACACGCCTTCTCCTTTTCTTATTGGATGAATATGATGGGACGTCTACAACTAATGACTGAATCCCAAATCAACACCTATTCCCCATATAAAGGCACTAGGGGACAGTGCCTATGGGATTGATCATTTTCCTTGAGGATAACCAAAGCATTTTTATAATAGGTTAATAATAATAATAATAATAATAATAATAATAATAATAATAATAATAATAATAATAATAATGCTCAATATTCTTAATCACTACAAGTAATTATTTCTATGATTTATATTTAAAAAAAACAACAGTGACAACCGCAATGAGTAATATTGTATTTATCCTAAACATATAGATTGTTTGTTTGTTTTAACATCCATATTTAAAAGTACTGTTGTATTTTCTGGGTAGGTTAAACATGCCATAACCTACAATTAAAAATCCCCTTGCAGAGAATAACTGAAGACTGAGCCTTGGAGTAACCTTTTCATCCTGATCTCAGGATCACTGTGGATCTGGAACCTGTCCTGGGGACACTGGGTTCCAGTCCCTTGCAGCATGACTTTGAAATTATATCAGATTAAAACACAAGGCCCAGTACTGATACATAAAAGTCCAAATTAATTCACAGATTAAAGATTGCAGGACCACACTGCTTCACATAAGGAGGCAGTTTAGTTGGAAGAACCACCAATTATTTGCATTAAAAAAAAAAAAAAAAAAAAAAAGCCATGCTGCCATTATGCTGACCAGCTCTGATTCAGTATTTTGATGAAGACAACAACAATGATGATCACAGTTAAACACAATTCAGTTCATTTGAATAGTGCTTTTAATAATATACAATTTTACAAAGCAGCTTCACAGAAATATATAAATTCTAAACCTTTACCCTTAATATGGTTGAAATACTTTGAAATTAAAAATTTCAAACATAGAGTGTTATTGGAGAATTCATTTTGCAAAATCAAGAGCAATAAAGTTACCATATAGTTAAATGTGCATATATATATATATATATATAAGGTAAGAACACTTAAACTTAACGGAACATTTATTTATTTACAAAATTAAAAATCCATGTCATTCTACCATTTTGGATGTCTGTTGAATTTACCAAATATGGTTTCTTAATTTGATGTCTATTTTGTTCCAGTTTTCAACTGATTCCCTGATGGACACTTGAGTCCAAGACTCTCCACAATTTTTAAGTAGTATGAGAACGAGAAACATATTGTAAGATATGTGCATTATCAAGTAATGGTTAAGAACAGTGCATATCATGTCCGAGTGCAAGCAGGAACTCCAGCAAGACTAGCTATGACCAGCACAACTAAAAGGGAGAGATCTAACATTTAATACAGCTTTAGATCAAATATGCTGGCTGTACATTCAGTATGCTCTACATTCATATTAATTTAGGTTACTAAAACAAACTCGCTGAGTATTTCCACATTTCTTTGTTTAGGTCGGGGAACAAACACAGTCTCGTTAAAGTGACGCTTCTGTGCAGCTAGCAGACGGACGGTTTAGCCTGCTTGTCTGCTCCCCGGCCTTCTCTCTGGATTGTCACACATTAACTAGGCCTGTTCCTAGAATATGAGCTTCGGTGCAAGAAATGAGAGCAGCACTCTCCTGAGTGGGATGGATACCATCCCGCCTAACAGGCCAACCTTGCCCTCAAAACTTTTCCAATTATATATAAGACCCATTGTTTTCGGAGCACCACCTGGACATCAAGCAGTTCAGCAACCATAACCTAACGTAAATTACATCAAGTTACATTGGGATAGATCCAGAGCATATTATGGCATCGGACATTGTCTTCACTAATTTAAACACCTCTGCAAAGTTGCACGTATATCTTCAGCTCCTACAAGAATAACTCTTTTTGAAAACCTGTGCATGCATTACATGGACCATTAATGTCCCACACCATGGTTCCCGGTATACGCCTAACTAAAGCTGCTGGTGCCCCTAAAAGCCTAGCGAATCTCATGTGCCTCAGGATACAATCTCTTAAAACCAGAAACCTTTCAGGTTTCCCGGCAGATGCTTTACTGAAGAGCGCGACCCGGTTAGACACGTGACGTGGTGCTCCCGTTGACAAGCATTCTCCAAGCTGTGACGTCTCTAATGGACGAGCTATTTCCCCTACAGAAATACACAGAGAAAGAGAGAGAGAGAAAGAAACAGAGAGAGAGAGAGAGAGAGAGAGAGAAACTGGATGCGCACTTGCTCTGTCAGACAGATAAGTAATATACACTTATTACAAGTAA
>JAOVYU010000002.1:10838732-10855044 GCA_025674565.1 Synodontis membranacea | reverse complement strand
TAAGTGTGGGAATGTTGGTGTGTATGCCTGCCGACTTGCAGAAGTTGAAAGCAATGTTCTTGTTAATTCTTAGGGCCAGCAAATCTGCAGTCACAGCCATCTTCCCCACAGTCTCGCTGCTCTTCTCCTTCAGTCTCCAGCAACAAGCTCATCTCTTCTTCTCAGAAACACAGCAAAAAAGCACTTAAACAGGTGCATATATCCCTTCTATCTTCTATCCGTACACAGATTTGCTTACTTGTTATATTCGAGTACATACGTCTATGCAGTGTCTGTCGTATTAGGGTGCCTTGTATATCGTAGGCACTTATGAATTGAAATGTATGTGCAGATGTAGTATCAGTTCATTACTCGGACATAAGTACAAATTTGATGTTGAGACATTAGCAGTTTAAGAATGAAGTCATACAAGATAGTTGTTGATGTTGCCTATGTAATTTCATAACCTTGTACCATTGGATGAGATCTATCTAACCCTAACATAACAAAAACACTGCTGCTTGCATTTTAAGGCCCTCAAACAGCAGCAGCAAAGGAATCAACGGCGTCAGTGTGGGATCACCACAGCCTCCAGCCCACGACTTCTTCTTAAAACTGTTAAAAATATGACCGATTCTCCATCCCCCAAAACGGGTATGCTCTTTAATGCATTTTTTTTTTTTTTTTTTGCCATTTTTTGGTAATAAAATATTATCAGCTTAAATTACATTTCCAAACATACATATTTTCAACATGTTCGTATTATGATGTGTTAGTTAGGTTTGTTGTATCACTGCTGCTAAAAATCCTTGCGTTTAATATTCATTTAAAATGTCGAGTCAAATCTGTGCTTCTACCCGTTGTAGGCTGGGAGCTAAAACAGTCAGAGCGTTGCCCTGTCAGTCCCCAAAACTCCACATCTAGTTCCTCCTCTTCTGTCAAAGCAGATGCGTGCCACACCGTCGGTTCCAGGAAGATGTCTCAGCGCTCCAGTCGGCTCAACGCCCGTGGGTTTCTCGCTTCTTCCAAAATCGTTTTGTCCGTTTAATTATCTGCATTTGTCCAAACTGACATTTCTTATCCTGCTTAGGCCAGTTGAGACGAACCAAGTGTGAGATTGACGTTGAGACGCCTGATTCCATCTTGGTCAACACTAATCTACGAGCCTTAATCAACAAACACACGTTTTCCAAGTTGCCCCCAGAGTGTCAGCAGAAACTTCTGAAGCTACTGCCAGAAATTGACCAGCAGGTATGTGGACAGAAAGGAGTGTTCCACCGTTGCCGTGGTCGATGGTGGAAATAAAGGATGATAAATGGGCATTGCCTTTTCGTAAAAAGAATATTACACTTATTGCAGTGACAGATTAGTATCATCCTGTATTCTAGTCATGCATGGATGGACTCCTGAGAGTAACTAGTTCTGCTTTGAACAACGAGTTTTTCACATCTGCAGCGCAATCTTGGAAGGAGAGGCTAGCTGAAGGTATGTCACTTTCCTAGTTTTTGTACATAAAAAAAGACCTTTTGTACAAAACGCAATCTTAATACAGAGCTTAGAGTAAAATGTTATGGGGTGTTTCCTGCAGGTGAATTCACCCCAGAGTTAAGACTAAGGATGCGGCAAGAAATTGAGAAAGAGAAGAAAGTGGAGCACTGGAAAGAGTGCTTCTTTGAAAGTTTCTACGGAGAGCAGTAAGAGTGTCTGTTGGACTGAGTGTATATTTGTAAAGCAGATCAAAGAGTATGTTAGAGTGGGAGGAGTGTAAATTTTATATCAAGCCCATTTTTATTCCAGGTCTGGATTAAGCCTTGAGGAATCCAGAGAGTTGACAGAGACGGAAAGCAAGTCTACGCCAGCTAAAGATACAGCCCGGCCTGGAAAAACAGAGTCTAGCACAGAAGCACAGAAGCCAAGCCACACTGTTGAGGTCACACACAAGGAACTGAGATCCAGAGAGGTGATAACATCGGTGTCTATTAGGCATCAAGAACCAGAGTTCTTCCATGCTGACCCAGTCACGGAAAGTCATTCAGCTTCTGACGAGGCGTCTTCAAGCGAAAAGACTGCATCTGTGACACAGGAGGAATCTACAGTTACTGCAGCGAAGGTAGCGGAACCATTAACGTCAAGTGTAGATGAAGAGGCAGAGGAGAGCAAGACTAATAGTCTACCATCTTGTCAAGAACCTAGTCATAAAGGAAAGGATAAAATAGAGAGTGAGTCGGTAAAGGTTGAGGGGGTTGTGTCAGAAGCGTCTGAAGTTACCGCTGAGCCATTAAAGCGGAAACTCTCCAGTGAACAAGAAGTAGCAGGGAAGAAACCTCGGGTTGCAGAGGGGTCACCCCCACCCCCAACAGAAGGATCTCCCCCAGCAGCAACTTCAGTAACTGCACAGCCGAGAGTGCCACCTCTTAAAGTATGCTTTACTTTTACATCTTACTCACATTTCTGTTTTACTGCATTTGAGCGTAGTTTCTTTTGGGTGCTGAAGCTGTTTCTAAATGTTTCTAGATCCCTGTGTCACGGATCCTGTCTGCCCCTGGCGCTCCAGGCCAAGTGTCTCCAAGGACTCCTCATCCCTTGACACCACCCAGTATCCGCCCAGGATGCACCGGTGCACGCACTTTAGCTGACATCAAGGCTAAAGCCAAACTAGCTCGGGAACAACGTGCTGCAGCAGCTGCAGCAGGTGCAACACGTAGAGGATCCACTTCAGGACCTAGCTCATCTGGATGTACTTCCACACCCTCCCCAGTCCAATCCTTGTCAGAAGAGTTTTCACCAGCAAGCAGTAGAAGCCAATCTGTATCTCCAGTAAAGATGAGCTCTGTATCTCCTCTTCCTGAGAGCACAGGAGCTCTCTCACAATCATCTCCTTCCTCAAGTGGTACTGGGCAGATGGACCCTAATTTTGTTCAAAACTCTAGCACAAACCAATTAATTTCAAAAGAAAACAAGTCCTTTCTGGGTTCCCAGGTAAATCAGCATGCATCAAATCCTCATTTGAAGGAGCACTGCGTTCTTTTCCCTGTTGGAGGAATGCAGATATCACCTTCAAATATGCTGGCATGCAGCCAGAAAGCACAAGAGGCTCCTTTGCCAGGGACCTCAGTGATCAAATCCAGCTCTTCAATTCCTGCCAATAATCCGCTGGTAGCTCAGCTCCTTCAAGGTAAAGAAGTTCCCCTGGAGAAGATTCTTCCAAAAGCACCTGCCAAGGTAGCCATGCAGCCTGCGACTGTTGTAGCACAAGATAAGGGGAACGTGGCTGTTAGGACATCAGGGATGGGGAAGGAGAAACCTCTAGACGCAGAGGACGTTAGCAGATCTAGACTGCTGCATCATTCAGGCAGACCTGGGGCCAGTGTGGACAAGCTGGACAAGAACACCCAGGAGCAGATTCTCCATGTTCTAAGACGCAGAAGTCAGCAGAGCCGAATCTCTCAGCCGCCCCAACTCGAGCCTTGTCTTCTCGGCTATCCAGAGAACTCTAATGACCAACCAAGGTTCCGACTCGGCCTCATTGGACGAAAGAGGGTATCCAAACCTGCCATGACGGGACATTATCTGCTAAATATCTCCACATATGGCAGAAGATCTGAGAGCAGCAAACGGCCTCATCTGGCCAATCTAAAGAGAGAAAATGTGGAAGGAGAAGAGAAAGAAGGGGTAGAACTTAAAGAAGGCCATCAGGCGTCTATAAAAGGGCATTCTAACCCCCCTGGGATTAAAGTTGAACAGCAAGGATGTCAGATCACAAAACCAGATGATGCACCAGGATACCAACACTGTCCTCAAATAAAGTTAGAGTCTCCGTCACTGAGTTGTTTGTCTAATAAAGAAGAAGGTGGCACTTCTACGAGAACCAAAGAAATAACTCCAACTTTGCACCTTGACCCCAGTACACAGGGTATCTCAGGACCGAATCATTCGGGTGACTGTAAGCCACAAGTAACATCCTTCCAGTCACAGAGGTCACAGGACGGCCAAGAAACTATGACGGGTACTTTCTACGGTGGCACTATAAGCATGTCCATGCCTCGCTCAATAAATCATGGCATCGCTGACCCTGGTGCCTCTCCTACGGTTACATGCAGTAACGAAAACACCAGCGAGGGGATGATGTCATTTTCCGTGACTGTCACCGCCATACCTGCTGGTCACCTTCTCGATCAGGGTAAGGGTGAGACCTCACCCGAGCAGGCCTTCATAGAAGCTTCTGGAATGGAGGACGTCCAGTCGAAATGCTACTGTCGGCTAAAGGCCATGATCATGTGTAAGGGATGTGGGGCCTTCTGTCATGATGACTGCATTGGACCCTCCAAACTGTGTGTCTCCTGCTTGGTGGTACGATAATGGTGATGAGGACCGAAGCTGATCTTAAAGTTAAAGTTAAACTCTCAAGTAAGTGTGACGATTTTCAAGGGAATGGTGAACTTCTCACTGTGTTGATGTGTCCATAGGAGTTTTTTTTTTTTTTTTTTTTGCTGTTCTGGCTTTCCAGAACATTTCGTATGTACATGTACATAATTTGTGCAATGTTAGAGTAAAACTTCCTCTCAGTTCATTTACTGAAAACTGAGCACCTTGTTCTAGATGCAAGACTTCTTGAATAGTGGCAATATGTAAAAGCTGGTCATGTTCTTTAATATATAATAGATACATATATATATATATATATATATACGTATATATTTTAATTTTAGAAATGAAAGTAATGGTATACTACTATTTTTGTAGATCTGAATATCATGACCCTCCCGTTCTTTTCTTCTTGCTTCCTTTGAAATTAGTTATTTTTTTTTTAAAAACTGTGCAGCTTCTTGGATCACTAACAACAGTAATAATGTGTACGTATTCAACAAAACAATTTTTGTTGAACGGTTTAAGCCTTAGTAACTCAAGCAAAGATCCAGACAGCTAAAATACCAATTACTTTTGAGAATTACTGTGAAAAAAAAAAAAAAGAAAGAAAGAAAAAAAAAAAAGATTATTTTTAATGACTTGCCTTATGTCTAGGCTAAAAGTGGTACTCTTAGATGTGAGTAGCATGAGTGGTAGCTATAAACATGAAGTTATTTATGGAGCAGAAGGGACTAAATACCACAGGCTAGCACTAACCTTCAATCACTTTTTTTTTTTTTTTTTTTTTGGTATATCACGGAATATAAAGACTGGATTATTTTGGTAACTGAAAGTGGCAATAATTTGTACATTTGTTATATTTATTAAAAGAATCATCTAAATCATCTAAATTTAAGAGAGAATCAGAATCCCTTATATCTGTCTTCTTTTTTAGGGTTGCACTTTTGTATAAAAAGAGAACGGTCACTTGAACGGACTGCTCGCTGTGTAGTATGTTGTGAGTAAGTTGGCTATGACGGGAGCTAAAGCACTTCTCAATAATATAATCTCATGTTCGCTCTCAGGAGCAAAAACCCAGGTCTTTTGTCATTTGACTATTTGTCTAAGCAAATGACAATGAACTGACAATGTAGTTCCAAGACTGTAGATATTCTTTAAATCTTTCAAAAGAAATCACAGTTTAAAAAAAAAAAAAAATTTAAAAAAAATTGATAAACGTAAGCCAATGTGTGTGAGAACCTAATTGTTTTTAGTATGTAAATATACTCTTTTCTGAGATTTTGTTCACTTTTTATGACCTTTTTTCTATGACACATTTCTTAAGGCAAGTCATACTACACTGCAGAAAATGATGCCTTAGCAAGTGACAGTAGCTTCAATATCGTCCAATGTTTAGCAATTCCTATTATAATATCACGATGAACCAAATATGAATATTACACCTAATTCAAGCCTAACTATACTCGTTTCAAGCTTTGAGTTCTATTGGCAGGCCATTTTAAATGCTTAACTTGAGCATAATGATCTGCCAGTAGAACGAGACTGCTTCAAGTTACTTCTCATCCTAAGAAATTCTAGATAAATTTGATTATATTCAAAATATTTTCACTTGCAAATGCAAATTTTTTTTTTGCAGTGTATAATACCGGACTGTCTCTATTCAGATAAACATGTACCTTCTGTCATGTTTGTAGTAGATAACATAAAGTCGTGCATGTTATCCACCTGGTTTGTGAAATTTCTCCTTCGTACTTCAGACATTTTTAAACCATTTTTGTTGGTAATATACCAAAGTCGATCTGTGGGAATGAGATAATCCGATACATCTTGTCTGTAACGTCTGTGTAGTTTTGAAAAGTAATATATTTTAATTAATATATTTTAATATAAAAAGACTATTTGCAATCAATTTTAGAGAACATTTCAATAAACAGGGTATTTACTATGTCTTCTTTATATTTGCTGTCCCATTTTGTAATGCCTCTATCCAGGGTGTACAGAACACTTTATACACATTTTGTTCGTACCAGAATTCCCATGAATCTATTTTATGTGACTGGTCTTACCTGGAATACATTGATGTACTACTCGAGTGAGTTTTTCTCTGGTTGAAAAGAACTTTGTGTGGCATTAGCTGGCATTATTGGAATTTTCCTTTGAAGTCACAATCACAACTGAGGATGTTAGCATCTCTTATTCTTCCTGTATTTACATATATGTGTGAGCTCCACTGTGTCGTGTTTGCTTGTGGTGTATGAATAGAACTATGTGTATGGAGTGTCGTTTGGTGTGAAGGTCTTTTTCAGGTGACTTTGCTGGTTGTCGTGCAGGTTGGTAATTGTTCATGATCTGGTTGTACTGATATATGCAGTATGAAATACAGTGTGTGTATTTACGCACACACACACACAATAAGAGACACATAAAACAACTGTGCTAATTCTTTTCCGTTCCTTTCATTTATCTTTTTTTTTTGGGTGTTGGGAAATAATTATTTTAATTTAACACAATTTTATGTACATTTTAGATGCCTATATTGGTGGATTGTTATACTTTGCTATACAGTAAATGAACAATTTGGATTTCTCTTTTTCTGGATCAGTACTAATAATAAAATGATTATGTTTTCCTTGCCCCCCCCCCCCCCAAAAAAAGCAACCTCTGTGTTTTAGACACGTCTCTTCATCGTCTCTGTACATCGACTTTAATAATGTCAATAATGGTCATAAAATGACATGTTAGACATTAAGAAATGGCACGTTCTTCTTAGGGACATTTTCAACTCTGCAATCTGTGACGTCGAATGCAATCTTTTATCATAATTGTGGCAATCACAAACCCTAATGGCGTGTGCCTCCTTTTAACGTGTTGGTTTTTGTTTTAATATTCTACAGTTCTATGTAAAATAAAGGTGAATGTAATATACATAACTGTAATCATCACTTGTAAGTAAAAGTGTGTTTTATCTAAATAATAACAATAAAATGCAACAAGTGAGCAAAGTTAGTGTGTGTTTTTATTTCTGTCACCGCACAGCGCAGAAGTGACATGTTTTCAGCCACGTAGAATGATGATGACTATTAAAGCCTGGCACGGATAAACAGAAACACAAAAGGACATGCAGTTATAGGAGGGGAATTCACCTCAAACAGCATGTCCCAAAGTGTTCCATTCCTGTTATAGCGCAAGTGATTTTAATGACATTAACGAACACATCGTGCATTTTAACCATTTATGTCTGTTTAATGTCCTAGAGACAACTTCCTGTTCTTATTATTTGCCATATCAGCAGTCCATTACCATCCAGTCGTTCCCTCGTCAGCCTTCCTCTTGAAGTTAAGGGAAAATACAGAACAAGAAACCAGAAAATTCAAAGTCCTCTGTATGAAAAACTCTAATATGATGGGGAAATGTACCGACATAAACAGGGGTCTCTTAACAGATCATTTGACCACCAGCAATTATATGCCAACACTTTCTTTAATCCGTTTATTATAAGACTTCATTCACTTTTATTATAAGATTCATCCTCTATACAAATCCCTGTGAATGAGCTGAATGAGTATTTGGAACTAAGTGAGAAAAAACCACAACACACCTTGCGTGTGTTTTTCCGCTTATACCACAGCTGTTGACCAATAATTATAATATATAATTATTAATAAATATAGTCAATGTGGAAAGTCCGAGAGACAAGTTAGTTCCTATTATTACCCACTGTATGTTGTTTTCCCACAGTAGTCTCTCTCTCTCTCTCTCTCTCTCTCACACACACACACACACACACACACACGCGCGCGCCTGTCATTTTACTCATGAAACAGAGAAAGGAAACAAATTGTAACCGAGACTCTTTCCATGAATGTTAAATAAATGTCCCCGAACACCACATCAGCTATTAAGATAATTATTATATCATTTTGTTAAACAGGCGTTTAAATCAGTTTAGTCTTAGCTGATTTGGATTTTGATTACTTAATAGTACAAACAATATTGTACAGCCAATACCCCCCCAGGGACAAGCCCTGCCCCCCCTGAGGTATGCTCTGTCCATCCAAAGAAAATTGTCTGGGGGAAAAAAAAAAACAAGACTTGCCACTATTTACTAGCTGTTCCATTTGTGTCTTGTATTCATAGAATCCCTAAAAAGATATTTGGCAATAATAAAAAATTTTTTTATTAAATTTATTTATTTATTTTTTTTCTGACATTCTGGTCACACCTCTGTGTGGTAGAAATCAAAAGAATCCCTATACAAATATATCAATGTCTCAATACACGTACAAAATGCTTAAGCAGAGTTTTAAAAGAAGTAAAAGTTGAAGTCTTTCCCAGTGTGGTAGAATCAAGGGCAGTGTCTGTGTGACTCTCTCTCTCTCTCTCTCTCTCTCTCTCTCTTTCTCTCTCTCTCTCTGCTGCCCTCTGCTGGTCGTCCCTCAGAGGTGCAGCTGGAGCGCGCTCGGAGCCGAGCCGCTTCTCGCTGATAGTGGGCGACTTCTCACTACTGCAGCTCGTTAACACTGAATCACACGGAGCTCTAACCAACCACGACACACGCGTAATGACGGACAGCAGCACGGCAGTGAAATGCCGACCAGACGCCGGATTATGATGATGATGATGCTGAAGCGCTATTAAATCAGAGACGGAGACGGGCTTTGTTGTGACATGTCAGGAGCGCCTTTTCCTCTCCCGAAGCCCGAGAGCGTTTCTCCCTCTGCTCGGATGCCGCTGCCGCTGCTGCTGATGGTAGCGCAACCTGCGTGATTTCCTGCTGGTAAGCGTCAGATGATTTGCAGAACGGCTGTTTCAAGAGGCCTAGGATTTAATGCTGTACTTCTAATGATGCTATATAATGACACCCGCATTGTAATTTAAAACAAACAAACAAACAAACAAACAAACCCCAAAACAAACAAACAAAAATAAAATAAAAAAAAAACCCGTTGTAACCTGCTGTAGCTCACGCTGGTTTTTTTTTTTATATCTGTTTTGGGTTTGTTTGTTTTTTTGGACTAAATAAGATCAAAGAGAGCTGAATTTGTGCCAAGGCGGCAAACTGACGTGTCGTCACCGTGGAGATTTTGTGCGTGTTTTCACGCTGTCATGGCTCTCACGCCGAGATGCCGAGCGGATGGAGTCTCTCTCCTGTCCTGCTCTGGGCCGCGTGATCACGTCGACTCACGTCAAAGCGCGATGTCATTGCCGCGGATCGAGGTGCGGTTGTTTCATTCGCCGTTTTTTTTTATTATTATTATTATTTTTAGATGATTATTGTTATTTATTTATTTTTCATCACGGACAAGCGTTTTTTCAGTTACACGCTCCAGCATGCAAAAACAGGAGCGCTTTTATGACGGGCGCATTGAATTATTATGATGCCCAAGTGGTTATGCGGTAATGATCTCAGTGTGTAATTCACACTCAGCTATGACATAATGCTGTGAGCCTGAGCGAGGCGAGAGAGAGAGAGAGAGAGAGAGAGACTCAGTGGACACTGCTCCTTTCAACTAGAATGCATTTGATAACATCATCATCATCATCATCATCAGTGATAATAATAATATTAATAATAATAAAAATAATAATGATGATGATGATGATGATGATAGGGATGGAATGTTAGCACTGTCACCTCACAGCAGAAGGGTTCTGATTGGTCGATTGGAGCCTTTTCTGTATATACAGTACAGTAGAGTTTGCATGTTCTGGCCTGCATGAGCCTGCGTGGGTTTCCTCCGGGGCGCTCCGGTTTTCCTCCTACAGTCCAAAGACATGCAGATTAGGTCAACTGGCTACTCTCAGTCGGATATTCGTTTCTGTGTTGTTAGAGCTGCAGTAGGTTGACGACGAGAAACTCAGCGGATAAGCGGTACAGATAACGGATGGATAGAGAGTCATAATCATATTAATGATAGTAATAATGATAGAAGTGATCTGTGTCCTGCTCAGGGTTCTCTGGTTTCCTCCCAGTTCCCAGAAACTAAAATTGGCTGCACTCAGGTGTGGATATGTCTGAATGGGTTTGTGTGTGTGTGTGTGTGTGTGTGTGTGTGTGTGTGTGTGTGTGTGTGTGTGTGTGTGTGAGAATGAGTGAGTGAGTGAGCATGACACCCTGTTGTGGACTCGCTGGCATCCCATCCAGAGTGTATTCCTACCTGACACTCAGTATTTCCAAGGATAGGCTCCAGATCCACCATGAGCCTGACCAGGATAAAGCGTATACTGAAGATGAATCAATAATAACTATTGATTTATTTGGTAATTATTTGATAATTTATTGATAATAATAATAATAATAATAATACCCCATGTCCATGTGAATTGGCTCCATAGATGTGTGTGTGTGTGTGTGTGTGTGCATGGTTCTCTGTGAGAAATAGTCCTACCCACGGTTCTCAGAATAGGGTCCAGAAAGAAAACGAATGAGCAAATAATAACAGTGCATTCATGTATCTATGCAGTGTAAGAGTTCATATAGCAAAGTAAACGGATAAGAAGCACAGAAGTAAAAGCAGAATGAAAGATTAATTAAGTTCAATAGTAAGTCCCTAAAGTCATTTTTTCACACATATTATTTAGCAACCAGTAAGAATTATTCAGTAGCTACAGAGAAACTAATGGGGAACATATGTAGTTATGAGAGTCAGTAATGCATGTCGGGAGCCACTAACCGATCCTGGTTAAGCAAACGCTTTTTTAAAGTTCTTGTAAAACGTACTAAAGCTCTTGGCCTTTTGAATTCCAGAGCTTGGGGTCATAGCAACAAAAAAAAAAACTATTGCAAACATGTTGAGAACTAAATCTCTTACAGGCCAAGCATGCTGTGAGGCTACAGCAAAGCTGTTTCCCCACAACAATCCATAACGTCTGGCTTTTACACTGACTGAAGGGTCTGCACATGAAATGATGCCTTTGCAGATAGAGGTTGGATACAGAATCCTTATTTGCGATCACAAAAGGGTCAAAACCAGCATAAAAGCATCATAACTGATATTAAGAAAGTTCTTGCCATCACTGCATTTCTTACTGCGATGAGGCAAACATATAACCTTTGTATGACATCTGTTCAGCCAATGGTCTAAATATATATATATATTTTTATTTTGCAGGAACTTGCCGAATTTTCTTCCTTTTAGCTGAGATTCAGCCCAACCGACAGGTGAACAGAGAATTATTTACTTCATAAATTTATTTACCCTTTATTGTCAGTCTTTTTTTACTTACAACATGCTTTTTGACAGCTTTAGTTTGTCTGTAATTGGAAGCAGAACTATGTTTTGTTCACAGCAGCAATAATAGCTTAGTAATCACTATTTTAGAACATTTGCATGCCACTGTTGGCCCTGATTTTATCTGAAATATGTACTTAATGACAGAGAAATTTAATATGCAGCAAAATGTATTGTTTCTATGCACTTCTTTTTTTTTTTTTTTTTTACATTAGTAGGCATATGATCATATTAGGGCGGTGCATAAGTTTGTGGACTTTTGAACAATTTTATTTGCAATTTTCTAAAATGATACATAGAATTAGTCTTCAAAGTAATCTCCGTTATGACTTTCTGCCATTTATCTGGCAAAGAATGAATACCGTGATGAAAGAAGGATTCAGGTTTTGAGGAAATTAATTCATCTGTGCAATTTCATTTATCCTCGACCTTTTTTTTTTTTTATATAAATGTCGCCCGAGAGCGTATTTTGCAGTGACCTAACCAAGTGGAAATCCGATAGAGCTATGTCCGGTGAGTAGGATAGATGTGGTAAAACGTCCCATCTAAGGCTTAAAATGGTGTCTTTTATCGCTTTTGCAACATGTGGCTTTGTGTAATCACAAAGGAGGATGATTTTCTGCCACTGGATGATCGTAGTTCATTGATTTCTTTTCACTTCATTTGATCAGTTAATCACTGTAACGTTCAGCGTTTGACAGTTGCTCCAGGATCGAGCAGCTCGTAATAAAGGTGTAATGCAGGTGTTAAGCTGTCGAGTGATATTTCTCTCAGAAAGTTCATGCGGAACCCACCTACCAACTTTCAGAATCTTTCCCATTGCCTTCCGAAGCCTTAGAACAGCAGAATGATCAATAGTCAAGCATCTCGCCAGCTCTCGAGTCGATTGTGAGATTGTTCTCGTGGTTTCCGTTGGTCTGCCACTTCTTGGCTTATCATCGGCTAGAATCCGTCTTTTTAAAACCAGTTCTTGACCGCAGAGATGCCGATTGCAGCGTTGCCATAAACCTTTAAACAAATTTCGTCTCTTGATTCCGCTGTTGAACAAGAATAGAAGGCAATGATGTATATGAATATCGATAGGCTCAATGCTTGACTGATAAAATACCTAAAACACCTGCTTGTACAGATAGCTTTGATAAATAATTAAAGATATTTACTAGGCCACAAACATATGCAGCACCCTGATAGAAAAGAAGATTGTGTGTTTGTGTTGTTTAGAATGATTGAGGAGGCCAGCAAGAGCAGTAAGGTCACAGTGGAGAAGAGGCAGCTCTTCATGGAAATGAGTAAGTTAATTCTCATTATACAATCCTTTGCCAAACGCATGGACATACGCGGACACAGGATACACTTCTCTTTGTTGTATAACAGGGCAATTGAATTTATTAATGTGTGTCCTTAAAAATAAGAACATGACAAATATACACTCGCAGGCTACTTTGAAAGGAATACCTGTACCAATTGTCATTCTGTTATCCAATCAGCCAATCACTCATGATAACAGCACAATGCATACAATCATGCAGATAGAAGGTGCTTCAGTTAATGATCACATTAAACATTAGAAAGGGGGAAAAAATGTGATCACACTGACTTTGACAGTCACATGGATGTTGATTCCAGACTATTTTGAATAGCCTATTTCAGAAACTGTTTGATCACAAAACAGTCAACTAGACTTTATACTTTATATGGAATGGTGCGAGAAAAAATACTTGCAGTGAGCGTCAGTTCTGCAGGCCGAAAATGCCTGGATGATGAGAGTGGTCAGAAGAGAGTGACACGGAGAAGGGTTGACAGGAACACTACCGTAACTCAAATAACAACTCTTTACAACCGTTGTGAGCATAAATGCATTTCAGAATGCACATCAGCTGAACCTCTTGGTCTGTATCTCGATGATTTTATGCATTGTGCTACTGGCACATGTTTGGCTGCCTGGATAAATGCATGAACAGTACAGGTGTACGGGTGTTCCTAATAAAGTGGCCGGTGAGTGACTTTGCATGCCTTTAAATTTGTTAAATATCAATAAATCAGAAAAGACCTGCTTAAATAATTAATTGTATGATCTCCTTTGCTGTTACCAGGAGCCCAGAATTTTGATGTCATCCGTCTGTCAACATACAGGACGGCGTGCAAGCTACGATTTGTTCAGAAAAGATGCAATCGTAAGTTTCGTTTCGCACTTTCATTATTCCTAGCTGTGCACCGTTGTTTCGCTGACACTGAAATGCTGATGTATTGATATCCAGGCTACATGTGCTAAAACAAAAAGTCGTATCATATGATTCGCAGCAAACCTCACTGTTGAGAGTTTTGGACACGTTTTTCTTCTCTGCCTTCTACTCTTACAGTTCACCTGGTGGATGTGTGGAACATGATCGAGGCGTTTCGCGACAACGGGCTCAGTACTCTAGACCACAACGCAGAGATCAACGTGTCGAGGTTGGAGACCATCCTCTCCTCCATCTTCTACCAGCTGAACAAGCGCCTGCCTACCACCCACCAGATCAATGTGGAGCAGACCATTGGCCTGCTGCTCAACTTCATGGTGGCCACCTACGACAGGTGCGATTATATTGAGGCAGTTTCACCCCAAATACAAAGCAAATATGAATGTACTACGTATTCTTTATCAAATTTACCTGCACCTGTTGCCTCGTATCTTTTATACACCCCCATATAGAAAGGTAACAGTTTTCCTTGTTACTGGGGTGGTACCGTCAGTGGTACATGTTTTGTATGTCTAGTAAAAAAACACACGGAAACGCTTGAGTCACCTGGGAAATTAAATATACATTTAAACATAATTTTAGTCAGATAACTGGAAATTAAAGGCCATTTATTTTATTTAAAAGACATTTTTTTAAAAAAATTTTAAATTCAGAATTTAAAACCCTACGTAATATTTGAGTTCTTTTTACCTGTCTTGGTTTTAAAGGTCATCTTTACATGATGCTTGTGCCATTCTATAAATCTGCACTGGAGCACATTTACTATAGTATTGCCCTCAGATGGTAGATTATTGTACTAATATGGTTAAAAAAAAAAAAAAAACTATCATAGCATATTAAACTCTGGTTCTCCCTGTGTAGTGCCTCAAGGCAAAGCTAAACTGTGCGTTATTTTTGTGTTGCAGTGAAGGCCATGGAAAGCTCACAGTTTTTGCCATGAAGTCAATGTTGGCAACCATGTGCGGAGGGAAAATTGTCGATAAATTACGTTGTAAGTTTTGTACACTAACGTTTCCCTTTTTTTTTTTTTTCTTTTTTTTTTACAGTTACTGCACCATTATTGAGCAACATGAATTATGACCTGTACTGTGTATTTATAAGAACAGTGTCATTTCTACATTCGGTCTAGCATCACGTAAGGTTATTTGTGGAACTGGAATTGTTTAGTATTGTGCATGAAATCCATCATTTTGTATTTGCAGGATAATTTCTTCTACCATTAGCAGCACGCTCGTATAAGTGTACTGCCCTCTTGTGTATTTTTATAAAATGATTTTATAATTAGAGATGTAAACGATACACTAACTCAACAGCATGCCTTCATACTCTATATGTGACTATAAATGTAAAGCAGACAAATTTGACTGTATTCATTCTTTTAGTTGTTGTCCGTTATTATCATGGCATTTATAGGAGTCCTCCATGTAGTTGCATTCACTGAACACCTTGTGGTGCTGTTTCCTTTTATGTCTGGTCAAGATCTGACATCAGCAAGTGCTTTTATATGACAAAACCATCTGCTCAGATTCCTGTTATAAACAGTGGCAGATTTCTTTGCTCTCTCCTCTCAGATATTTTTTCTCAGATATCAGACTCCGGTGGGACGATGGTGTTTGCTAAGTTCGACCAGCTTCTCCGGGAGGTCCTGAAGCTGCCTACGGCTGTGTTCGAGGGTCCTTCATTCGGTTACACAGAGCACTCAGTGAGAACATGTTTCCCCCAACAGGTGAGTGTCTCTGTCCCAGCACCTTTAACATATCCTAATTGATCAAGCTTCTACAAAGCTTCCTCACAGCTGGCTTTGAGTGTCTTACCTTTGTTTTGCCAGAAGAAGATACTGTTGAACACCTTCCTGGACATTATGATGGCCGATCCTCCCCCACAGTGCCTCGTCTGGCTACCTCTCATGCACCGACTGGCCAATGTAGAGAATGGTATGTGCTAGAAACGGTCTATCTTAGGGATGTATCCGAGTACAAATATATTATTTGGAATGAATGGATAATGTGTTTTACACAGATACAAATACAGATTTTGGTCCATCATCAATGGTTTGGTTCAGTACCCTGACCTAAACACCGTCTTACTAGATTAAGATAAAACCATACTTCTATACAAATTGCATGAACTTTACAACAACAGCAACAGCAACAAAAAAGCTTTTTTTATGTATTTGACTAAAATACGTAATATATTAGTTAGTATGTTCAATGAAAATGTTTTTCCTTGTCCTTCATCAGAATCACAATCTAGTTCAGTTTTATTGGCCAAGTAAGATCACAGTTACGGTACAAGGAATTTGACTTGACATTTGCTACAAGATCAATACAAACAAGACAATAAACAGAAAGGTCAAACGTCTAAAGCAGTACAAGTATGAAGTAATAATATTGTAAATTGTGCATGGTATAAATATATATATATGCTCTAAATGTCTACACAAAGTATAGTAAAATAGTGAAATTTTAATAGTGACATTCCTGATTGTGCAGT
>JAOVYU010000002.1:10788220-10807393 GCA_025674565.1 Synodontis membranacea | reverse complement strand
TATATATCATAGGCAGGACTGAACTGAACTGGGCAGAGAAAAGAACATCCAACACACACACACACACACACACACACACACACATGTGCCTTTTGTGTAGTGCTGATATGTGATTCATGCATCCCTTCCACTATGCATACACTGTGGATGATCAATATCTTTATAACCCTGTTAACATCTGTCTGGGAATCTGCCTTCATACTTCAGGACAGAATAATTAGAAAGTATGGGTCGGGACATGGAGACGCAGGTTGTTGGAAGAGTACCCCAGGGTGACTTGTTGCGTCTTCGATTGAACGTATCTCGTCAGGCTTTGGATGTTATAATGCGGAGATGTGGTTGAGATGTATTTATCGCACGCTTTGCAACCCGAAACAAATCTCTCTGATTGGATAAGGACGCCAGAATAAGATTGGGCAAATGAGATTAGGGCAGTAGGACATGCTATATTTGGAACTGTTCAGATACTCCATATTTTAGCTAAGGTTGCTTACACTGTACAAATCCTGAGGTTCTCGTTTTTTTATTTACTTTTTTTTGCCTGATGGACGTGTCCTTTGGCCTATAGGCGAGGTGTTTCTGTTAGGATGTTTTTATCAAGTGTCAGTGTGAATTAAGTGACATGTGCTGTTTTATTTCGCAGGAAACCGGACAAGGGAGGATCGCTGAGACGTTTTTTTTTTGTTTTTTCTTCTTCTTCTTCTTTTGTTTTTGACCTTCTTCTGACTTTTGTACTGTATTTGGAAAGTGATTCGTTTGGTGATGCCATCCAACACGGTCACCACCAGCACTGCTTTCAAAAGCTCTGACTTCAACAGTGGGGGAAATCGCATGGTAAGAGTGTGTTCTTAATAGCAATCAGGCACTAGGTGTACTGTCATGTCTGTAATGACTACCAGAGGTGAAAATTTGAATAAGACCCGAGTGAACCGCTGCAATTTCGTTTCATTTCATTTCATTTCATCACACCACTGGTATTGGTCTTGAATGTAGTACTAGTACTTGTTATTTAACACTATGTATACGTTTTATATATATAGTATTAAATATTAAGTATCATTTAACAAATATACACTCCGTTTAAATAAGACGTCTGTGAAATGCCTCAGGTATTGGTTCTAATACCGAGAGGAAAAAAAAAAATATATCAGAAGACACCTGCTGGTGACAAACAGTGCTTAGGACCTACTAACACTATTTTCAGACATTATCAGTGATGGAAAATGGGCAGATGTTAAAAGGATTTACTGCACAATTAAATATAATTAGGGCGTGTTTGACGGAGTGGTTTGCGCCACTCGGTTTCACCCTGTTCATATTTTCACCTGGTCCAGATGTTTCCAGAACCAAACGCACAACGTTCTCTGCCAGTTGTTTAAAAGGCGGCCTGACATCATTCTCTTTTTTATGGTATTTTAAAATGAAGGAAACTCCCACCGTTTTTGAATTGAGAGCCGGAAATAATGACCGTCTCTCTCGCGTACTGCCACGGGGGCTATTGGTATGACAGTGTATCGTATTTAAGCACCCATGCATTGTTGTCCTCTTCGGCCCGGGAGATTTGTGCGTCTGTGTCATGCAAGTGTTTGGTGACGTGGGTGTTGGCTTGTGGATAGGAGGATGCCGTACGGCTGATTTATAGACGAATTCATTCTGTTCTTCTCCACCCGCGGAGCCGCGCAAGGCTCGCTGTAGCCCTGTTGCCTGGCAACAAGGCTCGCCTTAAATAACTGGCCATTTGCCAGAAATAGAGCAAAGCTATAGACGATTTTGGCGAGTTCACACCAGGCAAAAACCAAGTTTCCAAAACCTCACATTCTATTTTTTTTAAATGAAAATTATTTGTTCATTTCTTGGAGTCTTGCTGTTTTGGTAGACAATCAGGTAGATTCCTTGTCTTTTTTTTTTTTTTTTTTGCAACCACCCGAGAACTAGTAGTGTAGTAATAGTGTAGTAATAATGTGTTGTTGTGTAATAGTCAGTGGGCACTGTTGCATTATGTACATATTTGAAGGAATTATATAATCATATATTGAATATTCATAATTGAAAGAATATTAGGCATAAGTAGGGATTGGTGGTCATTGCCCTCTCAGCTCTGACCAGACCCTCAGTCATGGTGGACAGGTTGAGTATCCCTATTAACGTGATTCCGAGCATTGCTATTCAGTCAAGTCTAGTGTCGTGACAACCTTCGGATCGTCTTTTCTTGCCTGCACACCCTAGGGTGCTTGGCTGGCAGGGAGACTGGGTGATGGAGGGGGGAGACACAGTTGTTCCAGACAAAGAGGAATGGGAAGGAGGGAAAAGAAAGAGCTGCCAAATGTCTTTGTAACTGTGTCAAGTGGGAGCCGAGAGTGGTAGCTCAGCTCTGGGGCTATAGAATCCTCACTTCATAGTGCCTAAAAGGGAGGTGTCAGTCAAGTGCCGGCTTTTCTCATTATCTAAATATCCTTGACCAGACAAAAAGAAGAGTGTAAAGAGAAACCCATTCCCCCCTGTTCATGTTGGGGTGTGTCTCTGGCTTTGGCAACCTCTGGCATGCAAAGTTTATAGAAAGTGTGTCAGAGACAGCAATGGATATGATAAGGATGATGATGTTACGCCGTCTTGTCTTCACAAGATGCCTTTTAGAGGATGCAAACTGGCTCAAGCGTCTGCATGCTCTTAGAACCCTACTGTCCATTTGTAGCCATATTAGAGCTATGATGTGATATGATATCGAAATAGTGATATAATAAGATCATGATACACGAAGTATTAAAGTTATCCTCAGGTGTCAGTGTGTAATCCCCCCCCCCCTCCTTTGTTACTCACTGTAGAAAAGGAACCAAGTTGACGTTGCAAAATATTAAATATTGCACAGTTGTATATGGTGATGTATTTCATGCACCATGAGGATTTCTTTGAAGTATTGTGATATGATTTTTTTTTTTTTTTGCCTTATCACCCATCTGTAATATCAATCACATGTCACATAATTAACACTTATTCTCTGTTTAATACTTTTCTAAACAGACGTTGAATAATGTCTTTCTGAAGTGTTGAATACCCTGTACATGTTCTGGGTAAGCGGGTTTGTGTGCACGGTTGAGAGAGCAAATGCGACTTAAAAGTGATAAGTCAGTTTAGCCTTTTTCATAGATTTTTATTACTTTCAGGATAAACTGTCTTGAACCTAATTTCTGTAACGTATATGTGACGTTTAAAAAAAAAAAAAAAAAAAAAAATTTGTTGCGTTTCCTAGAGAAACCGATCCAAATCGAAAATGGTCACGTTAGAAAATTCGTGTCAAAATTCGAAACGCGAGATCTTGTTCCAAAACGAACAGATAATAATTGTGGAAACAAGCAGATTACAAGGCAGAAACAGATGGAAACAGTGGGAAGTGGAGGTGTGGTGTGATGCATTTGTGACATGGAGGCTCTTTGTCATTTGGGCAGACTGACAGTGTGAGTCGGGAGAAGGAGCTGGCTGTGGCGGACAGGCCAGCATTCAGCACTCCGGCCCGCAAAGTCGGACGGCCCAGCCGCAAACGTAGACACCTTCTCGTGAGTATGCTGCAGCCAGTGTACAGCTCAGCCCTAACACACAATTTACTGTATCGGGGCAGGATTTACTTTCAGGAAGAAAGCGGAAAAACAGGATACGCAGGACGATTTTTTTATTTATTTTTTTGGGGAACACAAAATATAGCGGCTCAGATGACTGACAGTCATGTTTTCAACGTCAGTATCGTCTGACACTTGTTGATGACTCAGTATGAACAAAAAAAAATGAAAAGCAAACACTTTGACTTCAGATAAAAATTCGAAGTTGGTTTTAAGGTATTTCAGATGTATGCTTGTATTCACATATGTAACTGTTTTTTTTTTTCCCAAAACAGCACAATGTTTCAAGTTAAGATAAATAAGACGTCCTCTTTCTCACCGTAATTGCATAATTCATTGATATTCCCATTGCTTGAGGTATTGGATTTAATCTGGGCAGTGTGCGTATGTGTTTACCTGACTGGTTATTGGCCCGCAAGGTTGAAGGCTAACTGGGGCTACAGCTCATGTTGCCCTGCATGCCGCGTTCAGCCTGTCTTCACTTCTGACCCCTGACAGAGATCATGTCTGGGTCACAGGGTCACCGAGGTTGTTACACAACACTCATTCTTTCTCACAGGTTAAGAGCTGACTCGTTTATCTTCTCTTTTCACTCTTTGCTTTTACGTGTTTTTTTTTTTTTTTTTTTTAACCCATTTCACAATTCCATCTTAGTTCTTATATTTCCTTTTGTTTCTCAGGGTCAGTCTTTTTCAGTGTCATTTACTCCACAGAAAAGCCACTCGGGGAAAGTCAGCTAGTGTTTTTTCACATGCTAAACATCCTCTGCCACGGAGCCCATTTTCCTGTGTTTGAAAATAATCCTGGCTCTTGCATAATTAATCTGGAGAGGGCATGTCAGAGCACATGGTGCTCAGCCACCCCACATCCGCTCCTCCATCCCCCCCCTGCAATATACCATCCCTTCAACAGGTAATTGTGGTAATAGTAGGGGAATTTCAGTTCCCCTGCCTGCTGGACTGTCACATTTTCATGCTCTTTTTCGCAATCTCTGTGAAATATCTCTGAAACGTAACCCTATATGAAGATGTCCCAGAGGGAAGTAATGAGAAAGGTGTTCTCCATCTCACAAGATGCGCTCCACTTTTCATACTGACCCAGTAATGGTATTGTTTCCTCACACTGTGTGTATGCTTTTTTTCTTTCCTTTTTTTTTCTCAAACGCTATTTTTACACTGTAGTCTCGCGGCCGTAAAGACAGCCCCTTTCCTGCCCCTTCCCCTCATGAAAAACTGTCAGACTACACAAGTGCAGGTTTCATAGCTTGCGCAGGAAAGGTGCTTTTGTTTAAAGTGCGCCGTATATTTTTGCCTCATCCAACATCTGTTCATTGCCCATGCCGCTCTGCATTTGATTTGTGTCTACTTAATGCCATGTTTATTGGTTGCAATTTGCCAGCTGTTTTATTATTTGTTAGAGCTGAGTAACGGTCCTTTTTTTTTTTTCTTCTGCTTTATGAGGCCGAGACTAAGGGTTGAGTTAAGTAGAACACGCAGAGCCCACTAGCTCCTTTCTGACAAACAGCCAACATTCCTCTCATTCCTCCGCCTCTTTGTAAAGTCAAGTAAAAAAAAAAAAAAAAAAAAAAAAGATTAAACAACTGGAAAGAACCCACCTTAAAGCGTATACAGTTGGAGCCGCAGTGGAAGTAGAAATACCCCGCTTCACTACGTTTTACATGCGATACGCCCACCTGATTGAACAAGGTTGTTAAAAATAGAGCACATTCTGTATCAGATTACCGTACTGTGCAAAAGTATTAACGTGTGTAAAAGAATTCTGCAAAGAGAAGATGCTTTTAAAGCCAAGGAAATGAGAAGGCCTTAAGATCAAAAATTGCGATGAAGATTTATTATTTATTAACTCTGATGTTGGCTGATAAGTTGTTCTGATGATCGTGCAAAATGTGCCACAGTTATTCTGTAGACACACTTTTTTCATGTTCTGCCGTTTGACTGACACATTAATGCGACATTTAAAGTCAATGAAACAATATTAAAAAAAGAAAAATTAGACCTCCCGGATGAAAAGTGGAGGCCTGATTAAGTTCTCACGCTCCAGAAAACAGCGAGGAACAAGCAGTCTGGCAGTGGCTCTAGAGGTTCCTTTAGCATGAGACATAAAATGGCTGTTTGTTCTGCGTCTGCCTTCTTTGATTTCCTCTTCACGAGAACGGCTTTGACACTCAGAGCCGGCGAGGCGAAGCAGCAGCTGCGAGTTTGAAGAGCAACGCCACTGTCAGACTGGCAGAGCCGTTCTCCTGAGGCCCTAAATCTGTCCTCCTCGATTTCAGCAGTTTCTCATATCAATCTTTTACCACTCGCGAGTGCCCCTAAAGCAGGTGGTTGGATCAGTGGGCTGAAATGTCTTTGTGTGAGGAGATTAATAAGCCGCCGTACAGGATATGTTGTCATAAAGCATTGGGGCTTTCTGCTGGTGTCTTGGGTGACTTGACACTGTTTTCACACGCCAGGAACCCGGGTCTCGTAAGTGATGCGTGGGTAGTAAGAACCGTCGTCGTATGGAACGATGTGATCCTTGTGCTGTGGCCTCTCAATCGAAAGGCAGCCTTTCAGTATTGGAAGGAAAGTGTTTCGCAATGTTAATGCTTATTGTAAAGAAAGGGTTATGCAAAATAAAGCAGAGTCAATTTGTTAGGTATTTACAGTGGGGTTTCTGAAGACAATATGATCTACTGAGCACAGTATTTGCCTTCAGCCATAACCACTCTGCACCCTCCCCCAACGCAAAGCATCTGGGCTGGTGGGGTTTTTAGGGAAAAAAAAAAAAGATCACTGCTGAAAGTGTTTATGCCTAGCTGCAAACGCTCCCCCTTTTCGCCCTTAGGTTTCTTTCATGCTGTATTTATTCTCCTGCATGCAGGTCAGGACCGTTTCTGACATTTAGAGCTCATGTTTTTAGAGCATTTAATGGTAAATGGAAAAGCAAACAATTGTGAGCCTTCCTTACATTAGGCTCATCTAAAAATGTACTTCCTAGTATTAACCGATACGTCTGTTGCATTTTGTGCCCCACTGTGCTGCCGAGAGACTAAACAAGTATGTCCTTGATTGTACTTGTAAGTCTTAAGGGAAACTCGTGTTTATTTAATCCGTGATTTAAAGGATAGGTTTATATATAACATCAACATCAATGCCAGTTGTTTGCCTTTTTGTCAACCCTCAAGTGTGCCTCCTATGGTTAAACAGCCACAAGATGAAAGCAATGTCGAAAGGCAAAGAGAGAGAACTACAGGAAGGATTGTGAAATAGTAAAGAAGAAGGTAGAAGGTACAACAGCAGAGGTGCATTATATTCAGTATATAAAAGATATATAGTTCAGTTTCCTGGAAGCTTAGGCTGCCTGTGGTTTACGTCGATTGGATTTGCTTTACCGGATAGACCTGCCGTGGCTATTGTGAACATTTAGCACATGCAACAGCATTGAAAAAAAAAAAAACCCTTCCTTAAAGTTAGTAAATGTCACACTTTTTGCGTAGACATTGTCAATAAAGCTTTCAGTCTTGTCATAAATTGTACACTTTATAATACACTTTTCTGATCTCTTTTTTCAAACGTCTTTTTTTTTTTGGATGGTCTGATGATTTTTCACTTTAAATCGCTTTCAATTAATGTTTACAATTTTACTAAAAATGGTGAAGTTTTTCTTTAATACGCAGCACTGTTTTTGTCCTTCTTTTTAGCAGTCCCGTACATCACGATACATATGTCACATATCTTCAAGAATTGTGATACGACGCTTTGTCATGTAAAATGAACGATTTTCAATTACTGTGATTGTTATTACACTTTTTAAAAAGATAAATTACAGATTCATTTAGGTTGTCAGCTGGTGGACCAAGCAAAGCATTTCAGCAAACTGAACTGTGTGTGTGTGTGTGTGTGTGTGTGTGTGTGTGTGAAATACTGCAACAGGGCTGATCAACGTAGGAAAGAACGTATCAGGTCGTCTGCTGCAGCTTCATCCAATCCCATACATGTACGTGAATTATTTAACTGAAGCAGCTCTTCAGATCAGAGATTAGATATTAGAGAGCTTGGGATGTTACTCAGGGGAGTTTTCATCGTACATTTTTCATTTTATTTATCCTCTCTGGGTTGATTAATGAACTGACAACATTGCTTATTAAAAACGTTGACGACTAAAGAGAACGTTTAAAGACGAGTGGACAGAGACGTAGCATGTGTGTTAATTCCCCTCGCGTCAAATTAAAAAAAGACGAGTATGTGGCACAAGTCGAAACTTAGACCCACTCCAAAACAAACAGATTGTTAATGGTTAAGCATTAAAGGTTTAATTGTTGACACTGTTCAAGTCAAGGTTAACTGCTTAGCTCTTTTGTTGGAATTTTATGCAACTGGATCTTTACAAATTTTAGTTGAATACCCCAGAACTAGACTTTTACATGACACACAATGAATATGAAAGCTGTTAACTAATACTTTTTAAAGCTCATTTTTGCTGTGATATACGGTAGTACTCCGTCTTTTTAGTTCAGCATCTACGAACTTATCACATCTTGAATTGGCAAATTATTATTTTTTTTTTGGCAACTAGACTCCTTGCAAAAATGCTCCAGAGCTATCAAATTGCAAGGGGATCTCTTGTGCACAGCCATCTTCAAGTCATTCCACAGGTTTTCCAAAGGCCTGCAGGCTTTGTGCCAAAAATACATGACTAGAACTGCTGAAGAGAAGTAGCCCAATAACATGACGCTGCCACCAGCACCATGCTTCACCATGGTGTTCTTTGGGTGATAAGCTGTCTCTTGTTTTTGTGCCAAACATATCTTTTAGAATTATGCCCAAAAAGTTGGACTTTGAGCTCATCAGACCATAACACATTTTGAAACATGCTTTGGCAGAATTTAGCTGTACTTGGATTTATTAATCTCTCTGTTTGTTTATTTATTTATTTATTTATTTTTTTTCTTCAGGGGAGAGCCATCTAGCCATTTTTCCCTCGCAAATCCTTTAATGTTAATGTACATCTCTTAGCAGCCTTCCTCGTGAGGTTTTGTCGCGTTCTTACATATATTACGGAAGGACATCGTGTTCTTGGTAAAGTCCCTGTGGGGCCCCATTTTCTCCATGGTACATCTAATCTTTCTGAAGTTCTTTTGTACCCCTGTCCTGATCAATGCCTTTCAACCATGAGATCCTCTACATGCTTTGTAAGCTCTCAAGATGATGTCAGGAAACAGCTGCTTTTTATTTGTGGTTACTCAGAATCACTTCACTGATGGCAGGTGTATGATAATTACTTTTGTACAAAAGTTCAAATATTATTGGGTAAATCTCAGCACAGTCACATGCCCCATTGTAAAAGGGTGTCCACAAGCCGGGTTATCGTATAATATGGCCAGATGTTTGTGGACAGCTGACCGTCACGCATCCCCAAGATGCTGTTACAAAATTGGAAGCACACAATCATCTAGAATGTATTTGTATGCTGTTGCACTAAAGGTAAAGTATGTAGGATTTTGACGATATCTGTTACCGGAAATGGAGTATATCCGTAATACACTAAAAACCTATACTACTTACCATTATCTATGAATCATTTTGTTTCGTAACCTTAGAATGAGCCATGTTGAATGAACCTTAGAATGAGAATGTTGCAGTGTGATTCTGGATGGAAGCCCCAGAAGGACTACAAAGAAATAGAAAGGAAGAAAAGGAAAAAGAAATAATCATAGTCAGTATTTGCTGGAACCCAAGTTTGGAAACATGGAGGGGCATGCATATTATTTAGCATGGACAATACAAGAGCGTGTGAATGTAAGTACTTGGAAGTATTCTTCAGGCACCAGACGGCCACTTTATGTTAAAAATAGGGATTGGCATGAGTCCTACATTGTGGATCTTTAAGATTTCTCTTTTATGGAGTCAAAGGGCCCAAACCTGTTCCAGCATGACGACACTCCTGGGAACAATGTGAGGTCCATGAAGACATGATTTGCAAAGGTTGGAGTGGAAGAATTTGTGTGTATTGACCTCAACCTCACTGAACATCTTTAGGATAAACTGGAAGGCTGAGTGCACACTAGGTCTTCTCGCGTAACATCAGTGCCTGACAATAGTAATGATCTAGTGGCTGAATGGGCAACTCCTCAAATGGGGACATTGTAAAGCAGGAAAGGGGAGGGGATATATCTGGAATAGGATGTTCAAAAAACATCACAGGTGTGATAGTCAGGTGTCCGCATATTTTTGGCCACACTGCAAGTTTTTTTTTCTTTTTCTCTTTTTCACACAGGATTGTGCAAAACAGCTGAGTACAGGACCGCACAGGCGTGTGTAATAAAACAAAACAAAAACAAAACTTATCAATTCAATGCGATTCAAAAAAATGCAAAAAAAAAACCCCCCACAAAAAAACTAAACCCCATAGTGTTTCTTATGTACACTTTGACTTTGATTTCATTGCAGACAGTATGAACAAGATATTTCATATTTTGTCTGGCCAACTTCATTTCATTTGTTAACCCTTTGATAAAAATACCTACATGATAAAAATTCAGCCAGGGTATATTTCAATATTTTTGTGTCATTATGCATATAATAAATTCATAAAAGCTTGGTAAATTGCTAAAAAGTGCAATAAAGGCACAAAAAAACTGAAAATTGGATTATATTATTATTTTTCCCTGCATATTTTTTCTAGATACAGAAATATCACGAAGGTAAACCTCAAACTTGAAAACCTTTTTTTTTTTTTTTTTTTTTAAAAACTTGCATAAAATAGTTTAAACCACAAAAAATTTATTTGAACTGTGAACATAAATTATTTTGTATGATATACTCATTTTTATGGAGTGCGTAATTTTTTTTTTTATAGTTTCAGGGTAATCAGAATAAATGAATAATAAAATAATAAATAAAATAAAACTACAGCCTTCTGTTGAATAATAGAAAGACTTATCATTGTCAAAGTAACTTGTTTTTGTCTCTGTTCATCCATCACTTCAGCAAAGAAGGTCAATGAAAAAAGTAAGTTACATGTTTTGGCACAAAAGTGCAACAGTAATTATAACCCTATAAAATGATAATCCGGTTAGTCACGTTTATCAGTCACCTTTTTTTCCAGGCCATCTTTTTCTAACTCAAACTATATTTCATGAATATTCCACCTATAAGTGGGTTTCATCATGCTCGTCCTCGCTAGATGAGGCTAATAACTTCAGAAAAAAAACTGAAACCTAACTCTAAACTTTATTTTTATAGTAGAGCGCGGGAACGGCTGCGTGCATTCATGTGTGTGTGTGTGTGTGAGTGTGCATGAGTGAGTTTGAGAGTGTGTCCGTGTCTGTATGTGTGTGTGTGAGTATGTGGGAGAGGGAAAGAGAGAGAGAAAGAGTTATTGTTATTATACATCGAAATAAATAAAAAAAAATGGGGATTGTTGAAAAAATAAAAAAAAAAGTTATTGTTGTCCAATTAAAATCCCTATGCAAATGGTCTTAAAGGGTTAATATACATCCAATCCTGCGTTTCAGGCCTGCAGCACATTCTAAAAAAAGTTGGAATAATAAAGCATTTACCACTTTGTAATGTTGCCTTTCCTTCTCACAACACATACAAGATGTTTTTTGCACCGAGGATACCGAGCGATGAAGTGTTTCAGGTGTTATTTTGTCCCATTATTCCTGCAAACATATCTTAAGGTGTACAGGGTTGTCTTTGTTGCATTTTTTTCATTTAAAAATACTCCACACATTCTCTACTGGGGACAGATCAGAACTGCAGGCAGGCCAGTCCAGTACCCATGCCTTCTTCTTCCACAGCCATGAATTTGTAATGTGTGCAGCATGAGGTTTTGCATTGTCTTGTTGAAAATTGACGTCCCCGGAAAACATGCCATCTTGAAGACAGCATGTGTTGCTCTAATGCTGGCATCACAGTAGAGTAAATTACCTTTGCCAAGGGCACTGACATGACCCCATACCATGACAGACCCTGGCTTTTGGACTGGCTCGACTTTTCTTTCTTTTTCGTCTTTGGTCTTTCCACTGTCTGATTGTCCATTCCAGATGCCTTTGGGCCAGAGAGAAGTCGACGCCGCTTCTGGGCATGGTTAGCAAAAGGCATGTTTTTTGGCACGGTAAAATTTTAAGTGGCATTTCTGAATGTATTTCTGTATTGTAGTGCTTGACAAAGTAATCCCTTCCCTACATGTTTATATCAGCTGTTAATGAATGATGGCTCTTGATGCAGTGATGTATGATGGATTAGAGATCATGGGTGTTCAGTTTAGGCTTGCACCCCTGCCCTTTATGCGCTGAAATTATTCCAGATTCCTAGAATCGTTTAATGATATCGTACAGTGTAGAGGGAGAAATACGCAAATCTTTTCCAGTCTTTCCTTGTGGAATATTGTTTTTTGTTTTAATATTGCAAAAATTTTCTAATGCATTTGTTGACAAACTGGAGATTCTCTGCCCACCTTTACTCCCCAAAGAGGCAGCCTTTCATGGATACAGCTTTTGTACCAAACCATGATTACAATCACCTGTTGACATCACCTGTCTGAAGTCGCATCTTTATTTATTTATTTATTTACTTACTTACTTAACCTCATTACTAGCTCTAATTTGCCCCCGTCCCAACTGTTTTTTGGAATGTGTTGCAGGCCTTAAATACAGGAATGGATATATATTAACAAATGAAATAAAGTTGACCAGACAAAACATGAAATATCCTGGTTTCATACCATCTGCAATGAAATGTCAAAGTAAATGTAAGAAACGCTGCATTTTTAAAAATTTGTTTTGCATTTTTCATACTGTCCCATCCTTTTCTGATTTGGAGTTGTATATAAAATACCTCCTATGTATGTAAGTAAGAGGCAGTGATGGAAAGTGTACAAAAGGCACTGACTTGAGCAAACCTATAATGATTCCCTTGAAAGTAAAAGTGGTGACCACGAACATTACTCAAGAGTAAGTCATCTAGAGAGTGACTACTTTACAAAGTTCTTTTAAAATATCTACAAATGACTCAACTAATCCAAAAAAGGTTCTATGTCTGGGGAGTGCATTTCTTAACAATTATGAAGACCTCGATTATCAACAGTATATTAAGAAGTATATAAATGTTTTAGTAGCTTCCTAGTTTATTTTTATACTGAAAAAAAAAAATAAAATAGCTAGCTCACTAATAGCTAATAGTTCACTAATAGTTTATCTGTACATGATTCTGCAGGTCGGATGTTGAGCTGGGAAATGTCTTCATTTCAGATCTTCGCAAGCTTCGGCTCGTGTAATTTGCAGCTCATTATCACGCGGTTTCCTGTGAAACAGTTGAAACTGAAAGTGCCTGAAATTAGGGTGGTGCATAAGTTTGTGGCTTTTTGATCAAATTTATTCGTGATTTTCTAAAATAATGCAGAGAGTTGGTCTTCAAAGTACTCAGCAATAGATTCTATGACTCTCTGAAATTAATCTGGGAATGAATGAAAGAAGAATTCAGGTTTTGAGACAATGAATTCATCTACACCATTTTGTTTATCCTTGACTTTTTTGAAATGTGGTCTGAGAGTGTATGGTATGCAGTGACCTAAACAAGTTGAAATCCAATGCTGCTATGTCCGGTGAGATGGATGGATGTGGTAAAACATCCCCTCTAAGGCTTAAAATCGTGTCTTTTGTTGCTTTTGCCACATGTAGCCTTGCATTGTCATGAAGGAGAATGACTTTCTTTTGGATGATCGTAGTTCCTTGATTTTTTTTTTTTTTTCACTTAATTTGATCAGTTGATCAGTGTGACGTTTGACAGTTTCTCCAGGATCGAGCAGCTCGTTATAAAGGTGTAATGCAAATGTAATTCAGGTGTGAAGACATTGAGAGATATTTCTCTCTAAAAGTGCTTGTGGAACCCACCTACCAACTTGCAGAATCTTTCCCCTTGCCTTCAGACGCTTTAGAACAATAGAATGATCCATATTCAAACGTCCATATTCAGCGTCCATATTCTTCAACCCTCAGTTTCTGCAGCTCCTCGTCTTCTGTTTCCTTTGGTCTACCACTTCTTGGCTTTTCATATATCTCCAATTCTTCTTTTCGAAACAGCAAACCAGTTCTTGACCACAGAAATGGCGATTGCAGCGTAGCCATAGACTTTGCAAAGTTTGTCACTTGCTCCCATTGAGTGTTTTTCCACAATTGAATAAGAATCGAAGGCGGTGATAAATATGCATCTTGCTGAGCTCCGTGCTTGATTGATAAATGAGCTTTGATCAATCGTGAAATTTTATTTATTCTTTACTAGGGCATGAACTTCTGCAACAATGTAATAAATTAGGCCAGGATTGGTCATCTGTTTCCACTGTCTCAGACATTACTTCTGCTGCTGCTGCTTACTGAGCATTTGTCAGCAGGAAACTGCCAGTCTCTAAATTGAATTATTTAAAATTAGCACCTACTGTCTTTTAATCGGCTTACCAGCCTCTGAGGTCAATTTTTTTACTTGTGTAACGGTGATTAAAAAATAAACGTAAAAAAAAGGACCCTTACGGGTAACGATGCACTGAGAGTACATGTATTTCATTACTTACCACCCCAGTAAGAAGTCGTTTATACCTGCTGCTTTATTGCGTGTTGGTGTGTTGATGATAAAGCAGTAATAATTGTGTTTTCGGATACGTCGACAAGGGTGTCTTTATTATGTATGTCGCTATTTATATCCACTCAGTTGCATACCTAATTAAAAGCAAGTGTAGAGGTATTGTTGTTGGAATGGATTTACTCCCGTCTGCAAGCTGAGCAGTCATGCTTATTACTGGAAGGTTAATGTATATTAATTACACTAAGATGCTGCTGTTGCAGACTAATTCACACTAATGAACTTGAATTTATATGGCTATTGACAACACCTGGCTTAAATGTAGGTTTATGTAAGAAAGCACTAGCCCTTTCTAAGATTTCTGAAGTCTTACTTCATACTTAACTAATCAGGAACATTCTCAGCAACGTTCCTCATTATGAGAACCTTCCTCATCCTTATCCACAACCTCTCTTCCATATCATCACGATAAATCTGATCACCTTCAACTCCCAGGACGTGCCGTTCTATATTCTTGTAGATACATACTTTTCTTTTTCGTTTCGAGTGATTACTGAATAGGCTTTAAGATGAATCCCTGAACAACAAGTTGCAGGTTTTGTGCCAAAATACATCCTCTAACTCAGAGGTCCCCTTCCCCCCCGTGGTTAAAATTATGGTTATTTTTCTTTCATCAGTCTTCCAGATCTTATTTTGAAAAGCGACTGTTTCCGCCGTCACCTCACTGCCGCACTCGACTCTGGCACGCCATTTCACGCATCAGCGACACAAGCTAACCCACGGAAAAAAATGAGCCAAAAACAGAATTCACTGGAGAGCTTTTTCAGGAAGGAACGGCCAAACGATGGGACAGCAGAAGGGCCAGAATGGGACTGCCAGCAAAAAGAAAGCTGCATTTAAATGAAAATGCCAAGATTCCCACCCAAGTTACGGGTCATCGCAACGGGTGATACACAAGCTTCACACCTGCTACGCCTCTACCCGGTCTGCAGAAAAATTTTTATGCATGAAACCGGTCCGTGGTACAAGAAAGGTTGGGGACCTCTGATCTAACTTGACTAGAGGCCCATACCTGTTGAACAGAAGCAGCTCTGTGGCATGATGCCGCCACCACCATGCTTCACCAATGGGCAGGATGTTCTTTTGGCTGTCTTTTTTTTTTCATACTTAACTAATCAGGAACATTCTCAACAACGTTCCTTATTATGAGAACCTTCCTCCTCCTTATCCACAACCTCTATCATATCATCATGATAAATCTGATCACCTTCAACTCCCAGGACGTGCCATTCTATATTCTTGTAGATACATACTTTTCTTTTTAGTTTCGAGTGATTACTGAATATGCTTTAAGATGAATCCCTGAACAGCAAGTTGCAAGTTTTGTGCCAAAATACATCCTCTGACTCAGAGGTCCCCTTCCCCCCCGTGGTTAAAATTATGGTTATTTTCTTTCATCAGTCTTCCAGATCTTATTTTGAAAAGCGACTGTTTCCGCACTCGCCTCACTACCGCACTCGACTCTGGCACGCCATATTTTTTTGCATGAAACCGGTCCGTGGTACAAGAAAGGTTGGGGACCGCTGATCTAACTTGACTAGAGGCCCATACCTGCTGAACAGAAGCAGCTCTGTGGCATGATGCCGCCACCACCATGCTTCACCAATGGGCAGGATGTTCTTTTGGCTGTCTTTTTTTTGTTTGTTTGTTTAAGCATAGAGCTTAACCCTTTAAACTCCCAGGGCCTGTCATTCTATATTCTTTAACACGCATACTTTTCTTTTCACTTTCACTGTACTTACTGCATACATAATGCGTAGTAGTTACTGAATATATTTTAAAATGAATCCCCGTACAGTAAGTTGAGCATTTAATGCATTCATTGAGGCTGTAAATACATATTTGAATACACGTTATTACAGCATTTTAATGAAACTAACAGAAAAAAACAGAAATATGTTTTTTACATTTACACCAGTGTTAGGGTATTGAATTGTACTTTACGGTTCCAGTTTTAACCGAAAATATCACTGCAGTTACCAGTCGTGAGACATATTGAGTTTTATCTTTCTTTAAATAGTATGTCATGAATGTGAAGCTCATTTAAGTGAAATATTTTGTTTAAAGTTTGTTGTTTAAAGTTTCTTGTTTAGAGTTGAGAATATTGAAACTCGTTTTACATTAAATTGCAACTCGTGATAAATGTTTATTTAAAAACAGTTATTAATTACATATTGTATATATATTTAATAAGTGCAATCGTTTTTGTTTGCAAAGATTCTAAAAATATTCATATAGTTTTCAGTGCCAGATGAGGAGCCGCCTTTTTATCATCTTACTTTATCGTCTTATACTCTCAGTAATGCTAAGACTGTGCTCCTCTGTAATGTTCATTACTTTTGGCTCGAATGTTAAGACTGTCATTTCCTGCTGCAGGTGGAGAGTTGCGGATCATTGACAGAGCTGGTGGGTGTGTCCAAGAATCACAGAGGAACGGGACTCCAGTCCTGTTCACAGCTTCAGGTTCATAATGGTGATGTAGGAGAGAGGCATGGCAACAGATCCTCCGAAGGCTCTCGCCCCACACAGGAGCAGAATGCTCTGGAAAACGGCCTCCCTCGCCAGGCTGCCTGCAGCATGAGCCCTTCCCTGGAGAACGGATTTGTTGTTGCCCAGGACAAGTGCGACTCCGAGAAGGACAAAGAGGAGACGTTGCCAATTCTACCTCGCAAGAAACGAGGAAGGCGGAAACTGGAGCGACCGACTAAATGTGAGTTGGGTAATCGTTGTGCTACGATAGCTGCCTACTCTGTGAGTCAGTGCATGCTCGTGGGCTGAGGGCCATAGCGTGTCATCATCCTCCTACAATCTTTAGCATTTGGTGATGAATGGAGACGTGTTGTAAAATAGCACTCCCCTAGCATTCTCTGGCTGCGCTGGTGCGTTTGGAAATTTGGCGGCTGTAGTTTTCCAGGACGGGTCATTATTCATTTACGTTGTAGGTATTAATTGGGAAAACATAGAAGGCTGCTTTCTTAAAGACAGCACACTCAATAAAAGACATACTGTACAGTAATTTGCAAAGGTTTTTGCACATTACTGCAAGTAAGGTACACAGGTACAGTAAGAATGGTTTCTTGCATTTACTGATCATTTGTGAGATGACTAGAAGAGGTGAGGTTTGTCTTCCAGACTTCTTTCAGGCCGTGCATTGAGTTCCATCACACATAATTTAGTTTAAAGCTCAATCACATGCCCTGTTGGTGGGATGCAGCAAGTGCATGACTGTATTACAGGGTAATTACAAATACTGGAGAGACATCCTATTTTGTATCTATCAAATCACTTAGAAATGGCTTGGGAGAGCAAAATCATGACTTCTTTTTTTTTGCAGATTTTGATTCATTATACTGTGCTGTTGGGAAAAATTCCTTTCATCTCAACGAGGACCTCCCAAACACACTACAAACTCTTTTAGATTATTATTCAGTTATTCATCTAAAACCATATTATTCAGTAACTGCCATAAATTATTCAGTAAGTACAGCGCATCTAAACAGGATAAATATGTTACGGGGGCGAGGAGTGTAAAGAACTCGGCATGCTTAATGCAGAGATGGTGTCTCTGAGGGTTGCGTGAAGACAAAACCATTTTCGCTTGTTTATTTTTGCATGCTTACCGAACATGCCAGCGCTCCACTATGTTTTGGGGCCACTGTTAAAACTACACTTCGGTTTTCGTGACTACAGGAGGACGATCTCTGCTCTTGCTGCAAAGTGATTTGGCGAGTTGTTGGAAATAGTTGAGAGAGAGAGTACAAACGTAAGATGAAGCAGTGCTTATTTTTTTCCAGAGGGAAAAGAGAAATATGATGCAGGTGGTACGCGAGACCATTAAATAAAGGTTAAGGATGGCGAGTGAGTGAAGCCTGTGTGTGTGTGTGTTTGTGTGTGTGTGTGTGTGGTGCTTGGAATGAACTGGCTCTGGTTTGGGTGCGTAGCATCCCTGCAGAGTTTTCCCAGCTTCCTTGTGCACAAGAAAATGTCTGTTTGCTCCGCAGTTACGTCATATTGTTCATGGAAGCCACCCCAAAGCTGTCTCCACATAAGGCGGGCTGAGGCCTTGAGTCTGGACCAACCCCCGGGTAGTGGGAGATTAAGGGGTTAAGACCTGCTTGATGTCAGAGGTGACAATACAGTGTTATCCACCGCCTTGACCTCTGTCATGAGAAAGGCTGGTTGGGAGTATGCACGCCTTAGAGAAAATGCTTCAAGCATGGAAATATCTGACACAGTGCGTTCGATGGAAAGTCACCAAAATACTTTTAAACACAGGAAATTCCTGTATTTTTTTATTATATTGAGATGTTATTTTAGCCATATATAGTATTATTAGCAAATAAGCAGATCCAGTTCTACAGATTATGAGTAGGAATATATTTTCTCAGGTGGACTAAAGCTTTTGCACAGCACTAAAAGATGATCCTGCTGTCAGTCAGACCTCTCTGCCCTAAATGCTCATCCATGCTCTTTCTCTCTCTCTCTCTCTCTCTCTCTCTCTCTCTCTCTCTCTCTCTCTCTCTCTCTGTCTCTCTCTCTCACCATATTTCCTGGCCAGAGCAGGCTATGACCTTGATGAGAGCAGTAAATAAAGCCCAGGGAGACAGCTGTCTCCTGGCAACCTGCCCTGGGTGGGTGCAGTGCATGGAGAGACAGCAGTGCTGTGTTATGGCCCCTCTCTCAGCAGGGACTGTGCCAGGTGGATGGCACTCTGCCCAAGCCACTTACACAGTGCTCCCAAAACACAGTATGCACTCACTCACCCAGTGCGCGTGCACACACACACACACACACACACACACACACACATACACACCGTATCCCAAATAGATATGATAGATATTTATGCATCAGCCTGTTAATCCAGTCTGCCTGTCTGTCTGTCCCTCTCTCTCTCTCTCTCTCTCTCCCTATATATA